>CM022946.1:66414123-66600806 GCA_012931725.1 Litsea cubeba
AGATCCCACGTATGGGATCATCTGCTGATTTTTCTCATATTTACTTGTATAGATTATGAGATTTATTCTCTTCCTTGTATAGATTAGGAGATTGTTTATTGATTATTCTGATTGCCCTTGATTAGGGTATAATGTAACTATAAATACACAATCGATCCTCTCTTTGTGGGATCAAGTTTTCTCCCAATATTGTATTCATCTTCTTCCTATAATCTCATCACAGATTATTTCATGGTATCAGAGCCATATCAATCTCTGATCATCTCCTTGGTAGTCATCTGTGATCATTTTCTTCAGCCAGATCCTCTCTGATCATCTCTGATCCGACGTGGCCCACCTGTGATCATCATCATCATCATGGGAGCGGAAGTAGCCCATATTGTTCGTCTATTTCTCCTCTTATTTATGAACATTTTTTCAAGATTTATGGGTCATCAGAGGTAGGATATCCACCTTGTTTTGTGATATTTCAGTTTTGTGCAACAGTTTCCATCTCAGCCGTTCAAATTTGTGGATTTTGATCCGTTTTGAGTGAGACTTTGGCCTGGAGTTACGAAAATAGCTTGTCCTTCCATCCCCCACCTCTGATATGCTCACTGATAATCCACTGGGGCACACGTAGATATCGATCATCCACTGGGGAGTCGACGATTTCTGCTATATCGTCTCGGTTTCACTGCGGCCCACCTGCGATGATCACAATCTGTTTCACAGTCATACTCATCTTGGTCGACCAACATTATTGATATTTGTGGAGATTTTTTCGGAATTTCTCTCCCATCAGAGGACGGTTTTCCATCACCATTTGTGGTCAGTCCATTTTCTCACACTGATTTCATCTCGGCCGTCCAAACACCTGGATCTGGGGTTGATCTTCCTGCGACCACTTCCAGTAGTTGGGTAAAACTACTCTCCTTTCATCTCTTCACTCTGATCTGTGTCCAGATCACCCTGTGGGGCCCACGTGTGGATTCACCCACTGCCGACAGGGACGTCAGGCTTCCCTGTGCTCTGTTGCTGCTACTGTGCACTGCTGTTTGCACCTTCCTCGCTCTCTGGCTACCAGCATCCACCTAACAAGTATTACCTTTGATTTGTCCAAAGATCTTCCGGCCTGGGAGTTTTGGACCTGCTAATGCTGTTTCTGTTGCTGCTGTGATTTGCTTCTTGCTGCTGTTTCGATTTGCTGCTGACAAGCTGTGGGACCACGCATCTCTCCTGCATTGTTCATCTACTCTATTCTGTGATTAGCCACCCCCGGGAGTCCACAGACCAATTGTGCTGATAGTGCTGTTTTGATTTGTTGGCAGTACTGTTGCTGCCGCCACATATTTGCTGCTGCTGTTGCTGTCTTTGCTGCTATTACATATTTGTTGTCCCTTGCTGTTAGTATTGTTCCTGCCTCTTTTCTACTATGGACAATTATGATGTTAATGGTGGTCGGTATCAATCTCACTCTCCTCTAGCATTTCAAGCTTTTCATTCTTCAATATCTCTGTCTTCATCCATCACCCCATCCACATGGTTTCTAGATTTAGGAGCATCGAACCACATGACTTCTGTAGAAAGTAGCTTTACAGCCTCTCACCCTTACCTTGGAAAAGAAAAAAATCACCACTGCTAATGGAGACCAATTAATCATCTCTGGAATTGGTACCATTATTTTATCTGGTGTCTCTGGCCAGTCTCTCCACCTTCCCAATGTCTACTTTGTTCCCAAATTATCAGCCAATTTACTTTCTGTAGGACAACTTATTGATGATGGGTACCATATTATCTTTTCTTCCACTGGTTGTGTCATACAGGGGCGGCAAACTGGGAAGGTGATCGCGACGGGGAGTAAACATGGTCGACTATTTCTGCTGGACATTGGACATCATTCTCTCTTTTCTTCTTCTCCTCAGTTAGATAAATTGTGGACTGTGTGGCATAGTCGTCTTGGTCATGTGAACAATGCGTATTTACTTTCCCTATTTAAAAATGGTTGTTTAGAACCCACTTTTAATAATAAAGTGATGTCCTCTTTCCTTCAATCTAAGTGTGAAACGTGTTGTTTGAGTAAGAGTCATATCTTGCCTTTTCCTATTCATAGTTCTCGTGCGTTATCATCTTTTGATATTATTCACACTGATGTTTGGGGAATTGCACCCACCTTGAGTCGGACAGGCTTTAAGTATTATGTGACATTCATTGATGATCATTCTCGTTTCACTTGGATTTATTTCATGCGCTTCAAATCTGAAGTTTTTTCTCTCTTCCAAAAGTTTTACAAAATGGTTCAAACTCAATTTCAGAAAGAAATAAAAATTCTGAGGTTTGACTCTGGTGGAGAATACATGTCCCATGATTTTTCTGCCTTCCTTTCTGATAAAGGAATTCTTCACCAAAAATCCTGCCCGCATACTCCACAGCAAAATGGTGTTGCGGAGAGGAAAAACAGACGTATTCTTGAAACTGTTCGTTCTCTCCTCCTTGCATCCTTAGTTCCTCCCACCTTTTGGTGTGATGCTGCACTGACTGCTGTATATCTCCTCAATCGTCATCCTAGCAACGTTCTAGGAAAGACTACTCCATATGAAGCTCTCTTTGGTAATACTCCTTCATATTCTCACTTGCGTGTTTTTGGTTGTTTATGCTTTGTCCGTCTTCCACCTACATAACGCACTAAGTTGTCACCTCAAGCTGCCAAATGTCTCTTTCTAGGTTACAGTACTGAACACTAAGGGATTTCTATGTTATGACCAATCTGAGAAACGCATGCGAATATCTCGTAATGTGATCTTCTTAGAACACATTCCTTTCTTCTCTTTGCGTTTGGATACTCATCCTGTTGCTGTCTCTTATCTGCCACAATTTCCTGCGACTACTTCTCCACCACCACCTATTACCAATGTCTATGTCCGGCGTAACAAGGTTCCTCCTGTGGGGCCTCCTTCTCCTGATCATCTCCCAATACTGCCTCCTACACCCTCAGGTATTAATACTTCCTCCACCGATAGTGTTATACCCTTGCGACGCTCTAGTCGTCCTTCTGTTGCTCCTGACAGATATGGCTTCCCTGCTCTTTTCACTTCTTTAACACGTGAACAATATCTAAGCGATAGATGATGATATGGTATGAAGCTCTGAGTTGGATTATGTGTAACACATGAACACAAGATTGGTTCCCCTTGCATAGAGCAATTGGTAGATCAAGATCAGCCTCATCTGTAGAAGGAACACTCGACGAGGAATTGAGATCCTAAGCCTTAGTCTGTGCTAGATCTGGAGAGTTATGACCTTTTTTTTCTCTTTCTTTGAAAATGCACTTTGATCGGCTTTTCTAGAACCTTTTATAGAGTTTCATTCACGTCATTATCAACTATTCAAATTCTTCCGGACAGTTCAGTGGTGAAACGTACTCCAAAAGAGGAGATGGCTCCTCCTGTCTACTTGGCTGTCATCTTTCTACATTTAGGAGATTAAAGAGGACTACCCTGAAAAAAATGTTACGCCCATGCTAACAAATTGCTTTCTGTTTTTTCTTGGAGCATTTATAACCTTTTGTTTACTTGGATATCCCACAAATATACATTTAACTACTTTTGAATCCAACTTATCTCACATATGTTTCCAAATATAAACCAGGCAGACAATCAAATATTTTAGGTTGAATTGGAAATAATGAAGTAGAGGGTCATAATACCTGTAGAGGAGACTTTCTTTGCCACACTTGCGATGGATCGGATTTATAAGAAATGTTGCAGTAAGAATGCCATCTGACCAAAAAGTCATAGGAACATTCATCTGCATTAAGTGTCCCCTTGTAACTTCTTATTGCCTGTTTTTTATGTTCCACAACCCCCATTTTGTTCAGGTGAATATCCATATAAGTTTTGAGACTCTATAACATTTGCTGCTAAATATGATTGAAGTTCTTTTGAAGTTTACTCTCAGCCTTTATATGGTCATAGTGCTCGAATGATTGCAACAAACTTAGTTCCAACCATTTTATGAAAATTTTCAAAAAGAATAGACCACTCATTACGAAACTATACTTCAGGCGACCTCCTACCATTTACTTACAAGAGTCTTTCTCTAATCAGGGGGTTCTGATACCATGTTAAAGTTCTTGATCTAACACTGTTTAGTGTTTTTTCCTTAAAGGTCAAGAAACCCTAGATTTAGGGGAGGATTTGAATCAAACAAATTGCATGGAGGTCGTCTCTAGGGCTAGGCAACACCTCCTATACACACCACACACACACAAAAGAAAAAAAAAAAAGAAAAAAAGAAACTCCTTGTTAATTTGACTATTTGCAAAAATAGTCTATAACTTCACAAATTACGATTAAGTCCATACTAACTTTTAATGATGTGGAATGGTTTACAATGCGGGGTGGGTAGAGATTAAGATGGAAGATGTAGGGGATAGGTTCGGACCTCACGCTTGAAGTGGCGGGGCTTCTCACTCGATGGCCTCATGCAATACCCTTTCCACGGAAGAGAAGGGAGCAACACATCTTTTTTCATTAATCATAATCTAAAGCCAAAAGGAGGTACTACATCATTTATATAGGCAAAATAAAAACCCTAAAACTAATCTCAACCCTCTTAACACATCGAGAGTCGAGATTAAAAACATCTACTTACACCTAAATAATAAAAAAAAAACATAACTTATAAAAATAAATCCAAATAAAATAAAGCAAATAACATAAGTGGGCTGGGCCCAAAGAACTGGTCAACCCATGAGTCATGGGCCTATCCTGCACATTTAACAAAGGGGAATAATCATAGTCATTAATTTCGTACCGTTTCAGCAAAAAAGGCAGAAAATTTTCGTATTGGTCAAGTGGTTAAAACGAAATTTTGTATAAGACTTTTCGTTTTAAATTTTGGCTGATCGGAATTTCACCCGAAATCCTGGATTTCGGCAGAAAAACCACATTTCGGCCAATATGATATTTTATATAATTACTTCTTTTTATCTTTATACATATATATACACACACTTTGTATTTCTTATATTACCCCAAAATGTAATTCCAAAAAGTTTTACTAAAATGGATTAAATTCATATTTATTATTTATTTTTCTACATATAATTATATTATTTTTATATTTCCCCAAAAATCCCGAAATTCTGAATCGGATGAAATTCTTCATTTTGGAGGATAGACCGAAATGGGGTCTAAAACGATATTGACAACTATGGGAATGATGCACCGGCAAATTGTGGCTTCAAGGTGGAGTATGCTTGGACAAGGGTTACACTCAAAGGCCCATATTTCAGACAACGGTCCTCAAGTTCTATTGAAGTTGTCCGATTACAAGTTGCTTGTCGATATTTGCAAGTATTTTTTAAATTATTCAAATAGTATTGATTCGATCTTGAGAAGGCTAATTTAGTCATTTTGATTTTGTTTAAAATAGTTTTGAATGGCTAAGATTAATCATTTCAAGCCACATAGATTAGTGGGAGGGATTCCTTTTAGCGATTTATATTTATTGTTATTGATAATTGACACAAGGAAAGAGCTTTACACCCCACTTTGCTTGGAATACTAATGGAAAAATAGGACTTTTGGTCTTGTATCCCTTGTGCTTGGATGTGTAGTCCATGCAGAGGTGAGATAATAGCACATGATATTTCCATTTTATCCATCCACTCTTTTAGTTAGTTTCACGCTGCTTTTATCTTAATATGTGTTCTTGCATCTATTACTAGTCAAATATGATGATTCCAAGATTGTTGGATGAGACTGTTTTGTCTCACATTCAAGGCAATACTACCCATCCTCCTGTTGATAGATCGTGTAAACTGGTTTATTTTGATTTTCATGTCCTAAAGCATAGTTTGCCCTGATACTTCGTACCGATGGACTCTCTTACGTGGAAATTGGTAACTGTAGGCTGAATTTATCACATTGATTAGTTCGTTTTTCATGTGAATTTTTTACATACGAAGAGGTTTTCTTTCATTAATTGGGTTGATTTGTAAAATTTGTTCTTAAATTGCTTAGTGCACTTGTTGGGGTTTTCTTAGCCCTTACATTAATTTTTTTATTTGAAATTGCAGTCAAGGGCCATATTTTTTTATCCCTCACTTGCTTTGAACTTGTACTGTTAATCATTTTGGACTATTATGAAAATGATTTTCATTGCTATCTGCGAGAACTCCTGCTACTTTTACCTTCCATATGGTTGCCATCTACTTCAGATGACATATGTTCTTGTGGTGTGTATCAGGGGGGGAACGTTCTTTCTCTACCCTTTGCTTTGCATTAGCTCTTCATGAAATGACAGAGGCGCCTTTTCGTGCCATGGATGAGTTTGATGTTTTTATGGTATGCCAATGAGATTTCACCCCCCATTGTCTATGTAGAATCATTTAAATTGAAATACAATTTATGAATGGAAGAGGAGGTTTTATTGTGATTATTTCTTTTCAGGATGCTGTTAGCCGGAAAATCAGCTTAGACACACTTGTTGATTTTGCTGTAGCACAAGGATCCCAGTGGATATTCATAACACCACATGATATCAGGTGAAAATTCGTATAGCTAGGATTTAGGAATACATGCTTATAGGCATATTATTCTTGGCATTGTTAAATTTGCATCCTAGATGGTGTAGACCACCTTCCTTTCTTGCATTCAAGTCATAGAAATGTTTTTGGACCTGCTGTTAAGTTATGAGATTGTTCAAGTGGGAACTCAATCAATTTAGACATTTCCTCGGGTGGAACAATTGACTAGACTTGCTGATTTCCTCGGGTGGAACAATTGATTAGACTTGCTGACTGCCAAATCTCATGCCATTCACCTGGTGGACTGACTCTACCATAGCTTAGGACTCACACCAGTGACAATCCAACCACCTCATTTACCCCCTTCTGATTGAATTTTCAATTGTTAAGACTTCATTATTATCGTTGCTGTTGTTACTATTATTATTAAAATCAACACCATAGACAATCTAACCCACTGCGTTTACACCCTTTTTACTGGATTCTCAATTGTTAACTTAAGATTTTATCATCATCATTGTCATTATTATTATTATTATTATTACGACTTACTGTTATTATTCTGTTCTGTCCATCTGAAACCAAACAAATGAATGTTTGAGCCATTGCATCAATATTGATTTCCCACACTATTATTGGAGGGCATGTTTGGTATCAGAATATGGTGGTGCAGTATAATGCTTCCACCATTAATATCAGTTCACCTGTTTTGGTGTGTGATATGCTAGCGTGTTTTATATAATATAGATCTTCCACCCTGCAAAAAATCAGCCACAACCGTAATTTCTATCATATCCATATGGGCCCAAGAGTTTAATGGTCAACAATCCACTCGGATTGATATATAGTTAATCCAACGGTCCAGTAAATTTGGATCTTACCGAAAGTTTGTGGACATATGCAATTTAAGGAGGTCATGTGTTTTGTCCATTTGGATGGACCAAAGGTGGGCCCCACAAGCACGAGCTTAAGAGATTTTCTCCCTAAGCTCGAGCTTAGGGGAGCCTTGGCCATTTATATATATAGAGGTTCTCCTAAGCTGCAGCTTAGGGTATCCTAAGCTGCAGTGTGTAAACCGCACATGTGTGAGCACATGTGTGACCCATTTTTACACTAATGCAGCTTAGGATACCCTTAAGTTGCAGCTTAGGAGAGCCTGCCCCTATATATATGAGCAAGGCTCCCCTAAGCTCGAGCTTAGGAAGAAAATTTTGTAAGCTCGTACTTGTGGGGCCCACCTTTGGTCCATCCGAATGGACCAAACACATGACCCCCTTAAATTGCACATGTCCACCAACTTTCGGTAAGATTCGAATTTATTGGACCGTTGGATTGACTATATATCAATCCGAATGGATTGTTGACCATTAAACTCTTTGGCCCATATGGAGATGATAAAAATTACGGTTGGGGCTGATTTTTTTTACAGGGGGGAAGATCCTATAGAGTCCTTGAAATTCCCTACCCCCATCCCCATGTGGGCCCCCAAGTGAGCCCCACCACACACTTGAGCTTACCTTATTCTAAGCTTGAGCTTAGGGGAGCCTTGCTCTCTCTCTCTCTCTCTTTATATATATATATATATAGGGCCCGGATCTCCTCAGCCGCAGCGGATTTTATTATCCGCTGCACACGCGTGCGTTGAAATGAAAAAAGGGCGCCAGCTAATTTTCATTTCCCCCTTTCTCCCTCTTTTCATTTCCACTCCTCATTTCTGTAAAAGCATTTCCCCCTTCCAGACTTGGAAATCGATCTCCCTCAGCTCGATCCCTCTCTCCCTCAGCTCGATCCCTCTCTCTCCCTCGCGTCGATCTCTCCCTCGCATACCAGTCTCTCTCTCGGCTCGATCTCTCTCCCTCTCTGCGCAGTGATCTCGGCGATCTCTCTCTGTCTTGGATCAACATCTCGGCGATCTCTCTATCTCTCCCCTCCCCCCCATCTCTAGGAGATCTCTCTGTCTCTGCGCAGACCTTCTCTCTCTGTCTCGGCTATTCTAATCTCTCTGTTGGTGTTGCCAATGATTCTTAAATCTCAGACTCATAGATGGGGATTGGAGTCTTGAAAGATGCGCGGAAGATCGATCAATCCTTATAACAACCTATGAAGGGAATCACAACCACCCACTTCCACCAGCAGCAATGGCCATGGCATCCACCACCTCTGTCGCTGCAAGTATGCTGTTGTCCGGCCACCCAATGCTCTAGCAGCTGCTATTTCTTCAATTATCAGCGGCTCCACACTTCACATATCTAAAATTAAGCTATTAAGTGTATATTTGCACAGTAACTATAAACCGAAACCTGTCATGAAGGTTTAGTCTCCTCTAAACCGAAACCAAGAAGATAATGCATAGTTGTCCCCCCTACGATGGAAAACTAGATGTTGAAATTTTACTGTCATTTTGCAATCAAATGTTTCTTCATTGAAGGACTGAAATAAAGTACTTTTCTGGAATGCATTAAGTTTTGAATATATCTTACAATTCGTTGCAGGAAGATCAGTAATGATTCATTCATATTGTTATTTCAAACCCACTCCAACTTGAACTGGGAGGAATTTTGGTCAGGAGGCCTCAATCAATGTAGTTTGATGATGCTCCCAAATGAAGGTCAGTTGGAGGACAGTTGGATATGAAGGTCGGTTCACAAATCACATATGGCTTGAATTTGAATTTGAATCAACGGCCCCAAATGGCCTGGAATGTACAGGGCAGACTACTCTGCTGAGAGTGGGTCTGGATTTCCGTTAGGTTGTTATAAGGATTGATCTCGAAAGTTCTGGATTTGTGATCTAATAGGGTCTTGTGAACGTTATAAAGATAGGGGGAAGAGAGACTAGGAAAAGGATCTGAATATTGGTTTGGTTTAGGCCATGAGAGGAAACCAAATCCATTGTCTCTTGGGTTTTGGTTCAACTCGAATTGTGAGATCCCACTAAAAATTTCTCAAGGAGAATAGGCTCGGTTCGTGTCTTACAGAAAGGTCAAATTGAACCAATTGGGCCACCTTTGATTGGCACAGAGATCCGATACTGTGGCTCCACTTGTAGCAACCGGACTTGAACTTTGGGAAAGGAGGATTCAGACTCGTTCTCATTAAGTCGTCACCGGACAAGAAGGCAGGGGCAAACCGGTTCTATGTTGCATAAAATTGTCAGATCGGCTTATTCTCTTCTCCATCGGACGACAATAAGGAAAAAGGGACGATT
Organism: Litsea cubeba; assembly: GCA_012931725.1. Lineage (NCBI taxonomy): Eukaryota > Viridiplantae > Streptophyta > Magnoliopsida > Laurales > Lauraceae > Litsea > Litsea cubeba. Next base: position 66,423,842 of record CM022946.1, read on the forward strand.
GCCATTTGCTGCAAAAAACGTGGTAAATCCAGATCAACAGATCTTTTGCCGGAGAAAAGAAGGGCCTGAGGGTTTTTGGCTTCTAAATCAAGAAGGGGACAAATCCGTATTTCTCCGATCGAATTACAGAACCCATTACATCAGAAATTTAGGTTCATGTCGCAGAAATCAGATCTGTTGTGCTTAATGGTTGGTTGCACAAAGGCAAACCGGGATTCGGTGCTGCTACTGCAAACTGCAGAGATCGCCGAGAGAGAGAGGGACTGCGCAGAAACAGAGAGAGAGATCGCCAAGAGAGGGAGAGACGAGGGGGAGAGATAGAGAGATCGCCGGAGAGAGGGTACCGCTGCGCAGAGTGAGAGAGATCGAGCTGAGAGAGACCGGTATGCGAGAGAGATCTCGACGCGACAGAGAGACCTCGAGGTGAGAGAGAGATCGAGCTAAGAGAGAGATCAGCCGTGCGAGAGAGAGAGAGAGAGAGAGAGAGAGAGAGAGAGAGAGAGAGAGAGAGAGAGAAGAGAGAGAGAGAGAGAGAGCTGAGGTGATCGCAGCCTAGGTCTGGAAGGGGGAAATGACGAGTTGAAATGAGGAGGGGGAAATGAAAAGAAGGGGAAATAAAGAACTAGCGCCAGTTTTTCATTCCACGCGTGTGCAGCTGAGGATACATTCCGCTGCAGCTCAGGTGATCTTTTCTCATATATATATATATATATATATGGGGAATGTTCATATGCATCTTTCCCTCACCATAGGGTGAGGGACACTCCCTTTTTGCACATTAAAAGTGCATTTTGTACCTCACCCTATGTACTTGGAAATTTTCAAAAAAGGAAGGGTGAGGGAAAGATGCATATGAATGTTCCCCTATATATATATATCCGTGTGTGTGTGGAGCCCAGCTGGGGCCCACACTGGGGAGATTTTGAAAGATCTGGTTGTGGCCTACCCATGTAAAAAAAAAAAATGGACCCCACTCAATCATCCTAAACTCTTAGATCATTGGCCCACAAATTTTCATGGTTAAAAACAGTGCACGGTCGATCCAATGGTCCAGTCCATTGGATGGGTGCAAACCCAGGGGTCCGGTGTAGTTTGGGGGTGTCCTATGTGTCGTCCATTCAAATGGACCATCAGGTAGGCCCCCACTATGAGGTGGGCGTGGGTGTGCAAGGATAACTTGCCTAATTGTATATATCTATATTTAGATTTCTAAAATGTTCATGATTGAGAATTTGCAGTCCCACGTCTCCCTTTATTTCTGAAATACACAACTTAGTTGTAATATTTTTGTTCTACCCGCAATATTTCTACTCTTGGCTCTGGTGGTGTTTCATGCAACTGACCTGCATTTGAGGTGACTGCTACCTCTTTGGTTTGAGATGCAGCGTGGCACCTCAAGTGTACCAAAGAGAATCAAATATGACTATCCTTCACTGATGTATAGCAGTTTAAAAATAAATAAAAAAATGTTCGAAGGTTGTTAAAATGGAATGGTATCTAACTCTTGAGACCAATTTTTTTTTCCTATACAGCATGGTGAAACCTGGAGAAAGAATCAAGAAGCAGCAAATGGCCGCTCCTCGGGCTTGACCATTGAATGTTTTAACTATTTTATTTTGTGGTCTATAACCCTTTTTTTACTTTTATTGTAACATATTGTTGCTGCTTTCTTTTTTAATGTAAGAATGAGTTTGAAAATGAAATGCCTTTTCTCATAAACTTACCGGAAGTGGCAGTTGTAATTTTAGATTTACAGCCATATCTATTTATTAGTCATGACATCATTGTCTCCTGTTCCAATCTTCCATTTTGTCAAGGCCAAAGATTAAAAATAAATAAATAAGTTGGGTCAGTTGGTTGGTCCGTATAGAAAGAATCCTGGCTGTTTGTGGGCACAAGAAACTCAAGGCTGGTTTGGCGAGTGAAATGCTAAGCTTAACCCTCCTTGTTAGGAGGAAGTATGAGTGAATTCAAGTGGATTAGCTATCTTCTTAAAAATCAATGTCATATCGCATTTATATTTCTAAGACAAAAGGATGTTATCAAACATTAATCAAAGCCTTATCCCAACTATATTAGGACTCACTTATATGAATTATGTTTCTTCATTCTAATTTAGCCTGAGGGAAATCCTTGCTTTAACTTTTCTAACTATTCAAACTCAAAAAAGGTGTAATCTATATGACAGAATTACTTGCCCAAGAACATCAGATGTGGTTTGGCAATTGGTGCATGCGGACAATATCAGGCAATTGGGTCGAGTGCTTGGACCTCTTATCATATTTGATTTCCTCTTTTATTGGAATCTAATCTAATTGTATATATTGACCGCGGCATCAGGCCCATTAACCTTTTTTTTTTTTACTCTTTTTAAGGCCTAGACTTTTCACGTTAAAAGATGCTCAACCCATGGACCGACCATTATAGACATGAAATACAAGCAGCAGGTGTGAACTGGTCATCTATTAATATAGAATATTAATATTAAGTAAAAATGGGGGTTCGTCTAATGTACTTAACCATTATTAGATCCATGGCTTCAAAATTTGCCAAAATAAAATGCATCAAATGGGTAACAGTAATCTCCTTTAAGTAAAATTTTGAAGAAATAAAATATGTATTTATATGAGTTAAATTTGAAAAAATAATAGTATATGCTTCCGTAGGATAGTGGTAGTTAGTTCGCTTCGGAAGCGAAAGGTCGCGAGTTTGATCCTCGCCGGGAGCTTTAATGATAGTTCTATTTTTCACTCTTAAAAACTTTAATTTTCATATTAGTTTTTTCCCTACTTGAATTTTTTTTTTTATCTTAAAAGGTGTAAAATTGTAATCATCTTTTAAATGTTAAAAAAAAAAAAAAAAAAACGTTGTTTAATTTGTTCTCCCACTTGAAGATTTTTTAGAAGTATAAAATTGGAGTCAATTGGTTTGGAGTTTTGAATTTTGAACCAGCAACGGCTCTCAAAAGTGATTCACTAGCTTCAACTTTTGACCTATTAACTATCTAGTATTCATGGACTGTGGCATTGATGGCTTCGGTCAGTACATTCTCAGTGGATTAAGCAATCATGGGGCCAATATGATTAAAACATACAAAACTCTAGTCATTAAGACCATGCTAAACATAGGACAAATGGTAGTTAAAAAACAAAAAATTAATTGATTGTCCATGTTATGATTGCCTTGCTTCACGGATTTAGTCGGCGGTCCACTCAAAATTGCACCACTGCCACTTGCAGGGTCCTAAATTGAACCATCATCCAAAAGGCCAAGGAAGTGCTGTTCCTGCCAAGTCCATTGAATTAATATAGTGTTCATGGTGGCTAAAACCTAATTTATTATGTGTGGAAGCCATGCTTAGTGTGATCAAACCCGTTCATGTTGCACAAACATCTCTTAAAATATGTGATTGGGTACCAACATGAATTTCACTTTGAATGGGTTGATATGAAGAACCCTGAAAGGTTTAAAAAAAAAAATAGAGAAACAGTTACTTTTTCATACACATTATTAATCAAACCATGTATGTCATGTAAAATTTGGAGCTATTTCTATATAAAGAGTGGCCATTCAGCATTCAAACTTTGGGTACGTCACATTTTTTTCACTTGTGTAGGCTTTTTTCGCACTTGAGTGAGTTTCTTTCCCACTTGTATGAGCCTTCTTCCCGCTTGTGTGCGTTGTCTTCCCAGGTGTGTGGGTTGCTCTCTTGGGTGCCAGCCCCCTTAGCTAGGTTATAAAAACAAAAATAAAAAAATACATGTGTAGGGGCGGAACTAAGAAGGGGCTCGCAGTGGCAATGGCCCTCCCTTAAATTGCAAAAAGACCCTAAAATTTATTTTAAAAAAAAAAATTTTTTACATTGGCCCCTCCAAGAAATCTTTATTTTCCTATTGGCCCCTCTTAGGTATATTTTTGGGGCATTTGGTGAAAGGTCCCTCAACAGTATGTTTTATAGCCTATGGTCTAGGTTATTTTCTCATAAAGGCAGCGGTCCCCTTTTAATATTTAATGAGTCAAAAAGACAAAAATGCCCTCTCTTTATATACTCTATACGTCACCATATATGCATTGCTTTAAAATATTCCGTCATACACTCCGAAATTTAAGCAAAATAAAGATTTTGAAATCAAAGATGAAGGAAACTGCACAAAGAAGCAAAATCAACTCATCAGTGACCTCAAGCAATCGAATCATCTTGACTTAAACTTAATTGAGTTTGACATAAGTTTATCTAAGTTTTGGTTTGAATTTATCTGAGCTTGATATGAAATTATTTGACTGTGACATGTATTCATCTAAGCTTTATATAAAGTTATCTTAGTCTATGATCAATTAAATAGGACTTTAAATGAATTTATCTGTATATTATATTATTTTTCTGAGTTTGATTTCAATTTAACTTTGTTTGTTATTAATTAAACAATGTTTCAAATGAATTTATGTGATTTTGAAATGATTTTCTTTGATTTTTTATTAAGTTTATCTGAGTTTCTTATGAAATAATGAGTTTGGTATGAAATTAACTAAATTTCACAAGATTTTATTTGACTTTAAAATGTATTCAACTTGGTTTTAAATGAGTTTTTTTTAGTTTGCTGTGAATTTATCTAAGTTCTGTATGTGTTATCTGACTTTGGCATAATGTTATTTGACTTTGGCATGATGTTATCTGTGTTTGGTATAAAATTATCTAAGTTTGATATGAATTTATTTGTGTTTGCTTTGAATTAATCTGAGTTTGATACAAATTAAGTGAATTTTTCTGAGTTTGCTGTGAGTTTATCTAACTTTGATGTATGTGTTTTCTGAGTTTTGTATTTGTTATCTGACTTTAACATAATGTTATTTGACTTTGGCATGATGTTATCTGTGTTTGGTATGAATTTATCTAAATTTGAAATGAATTTATTTGTGTTAATTTGCTTTGAGTTAATATGAGTTTGATACGAATTAAGTGAATTTATCTGAGTTTGCTGTGAATTTATCTAACTTTGATGTATGTGTTATCTGACTTTGGCATGATGTTATCTGTGTTTGGTATGAATTTATCTAAGTTTGATATGAATTTATTTGTGTTTGCTTTGAATTAATCTGAGTTTGATACGAATTAAGTGAGTTTATCTGAGTTTGCTGTGAATTTATCTAACTTTGATGTGAACTTATTTGACTTTGGCATGAGTTTTTTTTATTTTGCTGTGAATTTATCTAAGTTTTGTATGTGTTATATGACTTTGGCATGATGTTATATGACTTTGGCACGATGTTATCTGTGTTTGGTACGAATTTATCTAAGTTTGATATGAATTTATTTGTGTTTATTTTGAATTAATCTGAGTTTGATTGAATTAAAGTGAATTTATCTGAGTTTGCTGTGAATTCATCTAACTTTGATGTGAACTTATTTGACTTTGGCATGTGTTTTTTTGAGTTGTTAAATGAGTTTTTTTGAGTTTGCTATGAGTTCATCTAAGTTTTGTACGTGTTATATGACTTTGGCATGATGTTATCTGTGTTTGGTACGAATTTATCTAAGTTTGATATGAATTTATTTGTGTTTGCTTTGAATTTATCTGAGTTTGATACGAATTAAGTGAATTTATCTGAGTTTCCTGCAAATTTATCTAACTTTGATTTGAACTTATTTGACTTTGGCATGAATTTATTTGAGTTTATATGAATTTATCTGTGTTTGAAATCACAACCAATTTGAAAACAAGTTATGTCACTTCGATATGAGATTATCTAACTAGATTTGGTTTGATTTGACTAGATTTAGTTTAAATTTATCTAGCTTTGATAAAAATTTATCTTAATCTAGCAACCTACCCCATGTGACTTTTACAATCAGTTGTTCAAGTAATCTCTTAGGTTTTTTTCTTTAGCTCTTCAGTTCTGTTGAAACAGTGTCTTCCATCAAGGTGCTCTTCCAATATCGAGAAAGAAAGACTTTCCCCAAGGCTGTTGTAAGACTAGCAATGAGGATTATGAAGTAGTTCACTTGCCATGGTCCAAGACCCAACCTGATACAGATGGTAAGGACCTTGAAAAATGATCTGAGAAAGACAAATAAGTCATAAAATCTGATGTCACATGCTTAGGGACCACACACCCATTTCAATGGTTAGAAGGGCAAATATGTCATAAAAAAAAATAATATCACATGCTTAGGGACCACACACCCATTTAAATGGTAAGAAGGGCAAATAAGTCATAAAAAATCTGATGTCACATGCTTAGGGACCACACACTCATTTAAATGGTTAGAAGGGCAAATATGTCATAAAAAATATGATGTCCCATGCTTAGGGACCACCGCCTGAATTAATTCCATGCGCAAGGGACTCTAGGCCTTAAACCGTAATGCTATGTCCTAGAGACTTCATAGCCCAATAATAAGGGATCTCTCCCTAATTTACCCTATATTTTTTGGTTCCGCCACTATCCATGTGACATGTGCTGGTTTGATCACTACAAGGTGGCCACCTTTTAATAAATTTGATTTTAGTTACCATCAGCCATACACTTGCTACAGCATTGGATTTTTTTTTCTTCCAAGCAATCAAATTCAAACCTAGAAAGATACTTTAAAAAATTAAAGGATTTGTTAGGCCATACATGTGCCATACGACTTGAGTTTTGCCTTGGTGGTATTAATATTTCCCTTTGTGGGATTTGATCAGGTGGGAACTATTCGCACCAATAACTTGCGAAGTCGGACTTGCACCGTTGGATGGTGCGGCTGATCCAACGGTCCAGCAGTTCCATATTAAAGGGCGAAAGACATGAAGGAAAATCATTTTCTCACGATTTCCCTCTCCGGACCTCAAAAGACGCAAAAGGAAAACCCTAGCGCCTCTCTGCACGAAAGATCAGGGCCCTTCCCCTCTCGTCTCCATCAGCTGTACGATCCAAAGGGCTCTTCTCCTCTCTCCCCTATGAGTGGCGAACACCCTTCTCTCCAGCTGTAGTTCCAGCTCCCGGCCACTCGCAGTTGCTGGTCTCGTTGCAGTCGACGGGTCCGGTTCCCTTCTCCTTCCAGGTTAGTCTCTTCCTCTCTCCCTCCCTCCCTCTCTTTGCCCCCCACCCCCAAAACAGAAGGTCTCTTAATTTCTTTTTTATTTTTAAAAGAAACTGAGCTTATAGATTTGGATATTTTGGAATAGTTTTAGTATTTTGTTATGGTGGCATGAAGTAGGAGGTTTGTGGGTGGTTGGGTGCTGATTTTGTGAGAATCTGCGGGCATTCCAATTCTTACAACGGATGAGAGTGGAGGACGAAAGGACTGATGTGAAGGGTGTGGTAGATGAGCGATCAATCTTGATTTTAAGATAGAATGATGGATGAACCCATCTTTGAATTGAGATGCAGAGTACTTGGGGAGGGTGGATTCTACTGGGGATAAGGTTGGTAGGGATTCCACATCCAAATCTCACCATATGTGTCTTAATTTTAAGGTGCCCCTAAAATTTTTAGGGGCTCCATATCCCTTACAAGTAAAAAATCTTTGGGTCTATATGGCATTTCTTTTTAAAAGAGGAGAAGAAAACCTTCATCACCTTTGGCCACTCTTCCTGTTGAATGTTAACTATTAACTAGTTTTGTTTAACAATTGAAACTACATGTCTCTCACTTCTTTTTTTTTTTTTTTTTAGTAAAACTACAGGTCTCTTAAAATGTAGTTTAAGAGTGGTGGCATTATTCCAATTGAATATACTGCAATCGTCCTATGCTTGTCAAAATGTATTATTCCATTTCGATGTTTCTTTCTTTAAATGTTTTTTTTATTATTCAATTGTAAATTTGTAATGCTATTTATTGATTCCATCTCTAACTTTAAGACCAACAGTCCACATCTTTGCAAACGATGGAAGTGGTTTAGAATACAACTCTGAGGCTTTTATTGAAGTCCAGGCCTCGGAAAAGTCGACTTCGATGACAAATTACTGAGAGAATTTTAGGTATAGATTTCTTACATATTAATCTCAATTGTTCAGGAATCCTAATATTATTATAAATTTTTTACATTTAATTTGATTGTCCTAATGAGCTTTTACAACTGTTATTTTGTAGGCCTTGAATGAACTACCGGTGGACATGGTTTTGCTGGCTATGTGGCTATTAATAGATACATTAGTCAGCTGGTGACAAATATGTGAGAAAAGAGATAGAATGTGGTTTTTGAATGTGGTTAACAAATTGTGCAGACGTTCAAATAGAATGTAATATGTGGGCTAGTTGGATTTTGTCTTTGTTAAATCAAACAAATGAAGTATGCCACAGTTATTGGAAATTGTCAATGTAATAAGATGTTCTGTGAACTTTTCTGATATGTAGCTTCATGTGTATGTTTCAATTCATGAAATTTTCAGCCATCATTTTCCATTTTTTCAGGATGAATGGTCATATGGGACGTGGGGTCCATCTGAAGTCATGTTGCCTGATTGTATTAATCAGGGGAGTCAATAGCCTTTGGGCCTTAATAGTCTAGACTGTCTATTTCTGGAGGCCCCTCTAAATGATTAGTGGTAGGTGTTACACAGGGCCATATCTCTTGTATGAAATGCTAATTGTGCGATACTGAATTTCTGCTATAGGATTGAGATTGTTCTCAATTCCCTGTTTTGTAAGCTATTTTATTGTATTGATCTTTTTTTTTTAATGGTTAAAGTCTGCACTATGGTTAAATTATGGAGATGGTATGTGATTGCATGCCTGTAGCCCAACGGAATGCATCAAACGATACCTATAAGACGGCCTGAAAATGTGTTAAGTGGGTTTGTACGATTCATCTTTTGGGTACCTAATCCACTGGGAGTCATCAAAAGAGAGAACCTCCATCTGTGCAGCCCAAACTGGATGCTGTAACGAATGCCTGAAAATATTCCATGGCAGAGTAGCATGGATGTGAGCCTGTGCATGCATTGCTGTACATAGTAATAGCTTATAATAAGAACATTGAAGTAAAGCTTGTATGTTAAGCCAACATGAATGGTCACTGTACAAGCCTAGAAAATAAAACTTTGGAATTCAACTGCAAAGACAAAGAATGAATAAAACTTCTACAGAATTCAAAAGCATAAAAACCTTATGTACAGCGATTAAAATCCTTGTTGTAAGATGGAAATCCCTACACAAAGAATGCATCAACAATATGAATTAATTCCAGCATAGAAAATCACTATATTTCCATGCAAACCTATAAAAAAAAAGGCCTAAAAAGAAACATCCTGTCTCCATATAACTATATCAAATGAAATTCAAAAGCAATATAATTTATTTTCTCAAAAAAAAAAAGAAGCAATATAATATCTTCTTATCCATGCATATATTTATTCAACAAAAAAAAAAATCAATATCCAGATAAAAAACATGTTAACCCAGAAATGGAGAACACTCCAAAGAACCAACTAGAAGACAGATGAAAAAAAAAGGCTTTTTAATGAAAGAAAGGGCTTCGTATTTAGGGAGGACCTGATTGGAGGAGGAATGAGGCCAATCCAATTTCATCTCCTCTCTCTTCCCTACCATCTGATCCACCAAAAGGTCATATGACTACAAAGAACCCCTAATAAACACTGTTTAGTGTTTACGACTGTCATTTCTACTACAGCAATAGAAATTCTCAGATTAATGATAAATCAAACAACCGCAAAAGCATTCACACAGAATATCAGTTTCAAGCATTCTACATTGATCTTTGAATGAGTATAGAGCTCCACGCCTTTTGTGCACAACTCCTCCACTTCGGCAGTGCACGCCCAGCAATGACAGACTGCTCCACTTCAACAGATTCCACTTCGGCCAAAGCATCCCACTTCGGCCAAGTGCTCTACCTCGGCGCTTTTGCCAGATCTCTCTCTAGCCAAGTCAAGGTCGTCCCCGACCTCGGCTCCCCAATCTCGGCAACACATCACAATGCCAGAGCTAGCCGAGGTAGGGGCTAACAGCTGTCCTCCCATGGACGCTCAAGCATGCTACGGCACGTGCGACAAGAAAGGGCACCACCCATAGTCCCTGACAGATCGACGTCCATAGCTCCCAAAACGCCATGACAAGGCCTGATGGGCCTGCAATTAAAGAAAAGTATGCTACATTGGGACTGCGCCTCCCTAGTACCTGACAGATTGGGCTATGACAAGACAGTCAACCACCCCCTTATCTCCTCTCTTCCTCTATATAAACACAAGAACAATCCACAAGCAAAGGAGAGCCAACAACGACACCACACTGCTGGTATCACCTTCTTCCCCAAAAAATCTCCATCCTACTGTTCAGTTTTTAAACTAACTTAGGCATCGGAGAGCCTGCGCTGCCCAAGTCAGGGTCCTCAGACCTACTATTTTCAGGCACAGGCATCGGTGTTCCCAATCTCTTTGGATAAGTCCGTGCAGGCACCCCCTCTTCTTGTGAGTCACATTTTTTGCACTTACATATATATATATATATATCCATTAATCCATATGAATAATTCCTTACAAAAATGAAAGGGGGAAAGAGAAGCACACCTACTTCATTACATAAAAAAAAAAACCCACCCCAGCAAGACATACAAAAGGAAACAGCAAAATACAGTGGTCAATAATCAGAGAATCCGACTAGCTTGGTCAAGCAGTTCCCTCAGGCTTCTTTCAGCATTTCGCCGAAAATCCCGACCAATGCTACTATCAACACCGGACCCGACGAGCGGCCCGAAAGGAACACCCCGGGACGCAGAAAGGCGCATCCAGTTCGCCCGGCGTAGCAGTCCGTCTATCTGATCAGCCATCTCTCGTTCCTGATCTTCAACTGCAATAAGACGCATGGCACGACAATTTCAACCTCCCACATGAAGTCCACGGAGCGCTGCTCGCGCTTCAGTCAGCTGCCGCTCTGCAATGAGGAGAGTCCGGTTCAATTCAATCAATTCAAAGTGAGAATTCAATGCTTCCCACTGAATGATATTGACAGCCAAAAGCTCGTCAGACATCCCCTCCATCATTCCGACTACGCCAGCCCAGTAGCTTAGTAACCAAATGAGATTTTCAGCATGACGGGTTGGATACCCGGTCCTTCTCAGCAAACCAAGATAAGGGATAAGGTACTCAGGCGCCAGGCGAAGCTCATCGGTCGACCAGTCAACCATATTGCGGAAGAGAACCCGTGTGTAGTCAAGCAAAAAGTCCTGGCGAGTATACCCCGGAGGTGAAGTCACCGGAATCACCCCACGATCCGGTACCTCGTCAGGGGAATTCGAGCCACTCTCCGAATGAGTGGCATCCGCAACGCCGAACATGATAGGGGAATGACGGGGACAACAGACAAAAAAAAAAAAAAAAACTGGAGAGAAGAAGATAAAGGGATGGCTATGTGAAGGTGAGAAAAAGTCTACCCTTTATATAGAAGCTTAGTCCCGTGCGAAAGAAGGTTTGCAAAGGAAGAAGAATCGTCTCCTCGAAGCACGCGCACAAGGCGCGAGACAACTAGAGGAGACGGAACGATGACTCACCTCTGCACACCTTGGCAATCGTGAAGCCAATTCTCGATGCGACACAAGCGTAGAACTGAACGGCCAGATCCATTCGAAAATCCCAAAATACGAAGCCAATTAACGGCAAGTTCCTCAAAAAAATATTACCAGTAAAACAAAGAAGAAGGTTGGCTATTTTGAAGAAAGAAGCCAATATTATCCTTCAACCTGATCCATTCTTCAGTCTTTCTTTTTTTATTTGTTTGTCGAAACGACTGTCCCCGACTAAGGGATATGGGTCGACTAGACCAGATAACGCCTAAATAAAAGGCAGCTCACAAGAAGAGCAATGTGCCTGACAAAGGCAAACACGTAAAGGTGAGAAAAAAAAAACAAAAAAAAAAAAAGGGAAAACTCGCTTGAAAAAAGGGAGGCCTCGTCCGACGGGGACGAAGCGGATAACGCGGCAAAAATAGAAGGCCGGAGAACGCCCCGAACTTGGGATGACCTAGCACAAGCAACATAGATAATACCCGATGCAGACGATGCCGAAGGTAGATAATACCCGAGGCATACAATGCCAAAGTCAACCTGACAAAGGTAACATTCCAATAGGCTTAGATAAAAATAAAAATAAAAAATAGAGAGGGGTATATATATATCCATTAATCCATATGAATAATTCCTTACAAAAATGAAAGGGGGAAAGAGAAGCACACCTACTTCATTACATAAAAAAAAAAACCCACCCCAGCAAGACATACAAAAGGAAACAGCAAAATACAGTGGTCAATAATCAGAGAATCCGACTAGCTTGGTCAAGCAGTTCCCTCAGGCTTCTTTCAGCATTTCGCCGAAAATCCCGAACAATGCTACTATCAACACCGGACCCGACGAGCGGCCCGAAAGTAACACCCCGGGAGGCAGAAACGCGCATCCTGTTCGCCCGGCGTAGCAGCCCGTCTATCTGATCAGCCATCTCTCGTTCCCGATCTTCAGCCGCAATAAGACGCCTGGCACGACAATCCGACCTCCCACATGAAGTCCACGGACCGCTACTCGCGCTTCAGTCAGCGCCGCTCTGCAATGAGGAGAGTCCGGTTCAAATCAATCAATTCAAAGTGAGAATTCAATGCTTCCCACTGAATGATATTGACAGCCAAAAGTTCGTCATACATCCCCTTCATCATTCCGACTACGCCAGCCCAGTCGCTTAGTAACCAAATGAGATTTTCAGCATGACGGGTTGGATACCCGGTCCTTCTCAGCAAACCAAGATAAGGGATAAGGTACTCAGGCGCTAGGCGAAGCTCATCGGTCGACCAGTCAACCATATTGCGGAAGAGAACCCGTGTGTGGTCAAGCAAAAAGTCCTGGCGAGTATACCCAGGAGGCGCAGTCACCGGAATCACCCCACGTTCCGGTACTTCGTCAGGGGAATTCGAGCCACTCTCCGAATGAGTGGCATCCGCAACGCCGGACATGATAGGGGAATGACGGGGACAACAGACAAAAAAAAAATCAGAGAGAAGAAGATAAAGGGATGGCTATGTGAAGGTGAGAAAAAGTCTACCCTTTATATAGAATCTTCGTCCCGTGCGAAAGAAGGTTTGCAAAGGAAGAAGAATCGTCTCCTCCAAGCACGCGCACAAGGCGCGAGACAACTAGAGGAGACGGAACGATGACTCACCTCTGCACACCTTGGCAATCGTGAAGCCAATTCTCGATGCGACACAGGCGTAGAACTGAACAGCCAAATCCATTCGAAAATCCCTAAATACGAAGCCAATTAACGGCAAGTTCCTCAAAAGAATATTACCAGTAAACCAAAGAAGAAGGTTGGCTATTTTGAAGAAATAAGCCAATATTATCCTTCAACCTGATCCATTCTTCAGTCTTTCTTTTTTTATTTGTTTGTCGAAACGACTGTCCCCGAGTAAGGGATATAGGTCGATTAGACCAGATAACGCCTAAATAAAAGGCAGCTCACAAGAAGAGCAATGTGCCTGACAAAGGCAAACACGTAAAGGTGAGAAAAAAAAAGGGGAAACTCGCTTGAAAAAAGGGAGGCCTCGTCCGACGGGGACGAAGCGGATAACGCGGCAAAAATAGAAGGCCGGAGAACGCCCGAATTCGGGATGACCTAGCACAAGCAACATAGATAATACCCGATGCAGACGATGCCGAAGGTAGATAATACCCGAGGCATACAATGCCAAAGTCAACCTGACAAAGGTAACATTCCAATAGGCTTAGATAAAAATAAAAATAAAAAATAGAGAGGGGTATAAATATATCCATTAATCCATATGAATAATTCCTTACAAAAATGAAAGGGGGAAAGAGAAGCACACCTACTTCATTACATAAAAAAAAAACCCACCCCAGCAAGACATACAAAAGGAAACAGCAAAATACAGTGGTCAATAATCAGAGAATCCGACTAGCTCGGTCAAGCAGTTCCCTCAGGCTTCTTTCAGCATTTCGCCGAAAATCCCGAACAATGCTACTATCAACACCGGACCCGACGAGCGGCCCGAAAGTAACACCCCGGGAGGCAGAAACGAGCATCCTGTTCGCCCGGCGTAGCAGCCCGTCTATCTGATCAGCCATCTCTCGTTCCCGATCTTCAGCCGCAATAAGACGCCTGGCACGACAATTCCGACCTCCCACATGAAGTCCACGAACCGCTACTCGCGCTTCAGTCAGCGCCGCTCTGCAATGAGGAGAGTCCGGTTCAAATCAATCAATTCAAAGTGAGAATTCAATGCTTCCCACTGAATGATATTGACAGCCAAAAGTTCGTCATACATCCCCTACATCATTCCGACTACGCCAGCCCAGTCGCTTAGTAACCAAATGAGATTTTCAGCATGACGGGTTGGATACCCGGTCCTTCTCAGCAAACCAAGATAAGGGATAAGGTACTCAGGCGCCAGGCGAAGCTCATCGGTCGACCAGTCAACCATATTGCGGAAGAGAACCCATGTGTGGTCAAGCAAAAAGTCCTGGCGAGTATACCCAGGAGGCGCAGTCACCGGAATCACCCCACGTTCCGGTACCTCGTCAGGGGAATTCGAGCCACTCTCCGAATGAGTGGCATCCGCAACGCCGGACATGATAGGGGAATGACGGGGACAACAGACAAAAAAAAAATCAGAGAGAAGAAGATAAAGGGATGGCTATGTGAAGGTGAGAAAAAGTCTACCCTTTATATAGAATCTTCGTCCCGTGCGAAAGAAGGTTTGCAAAGGAAGAAGAATCGTCTCCTCCAAGCACGCGCACAAGGCGCGAGACAACTAGAGGAGACGAAACGATGACTCACCTCTACACACCTTGGCAATCGTAAAGCCAATTCTCGATGCGACACAGGCGTAGAACTGAACAGCCAAATCCATTCGAAAATCCCTAAATACGAAGCCAATTAACGGCAAGTTCCTCAAAAATATATTACCAGTAAAACAAAGAAGAAGGTTGGCTATTTTGAAGAAAGAAGCCAATATTATCCTTCAACCTGATCCATTCTTCAGTCTTTCTTTTTTTATTTGTTTGTCGAAACGACTGTCCCCTAGTAAGGGATATGGGTCGATTAGACCAGATAACGCCTAAATAAAAGGCAGCTCACAAGAAGAGCAATGTACCTGACAAAGGCAAACACGTAAAGGTGAGAAAAAAAAAGGGGAAACTCGCTTGAAAAAAGGGAGGCCTCGTCCGACGGGGACGAAGCGGATAACGCGGCAAAAATAGAAGGCCGGAGAACGCCCCGAATTCGGGATGACCTAGCACAAGCAACATAGATAATACCCCAGGCAGACGATGCCGAAGGTAGATAATACCCGAGGCATACAGTGCCAATGTCAACCTGACAAAGGTAACATTCCAATAGGCTTAGATAAAAATAAAATAAAATAGAGAAGGGTATAAATATATCCATTAACCCATATGAATAATTCCTTACAAAAATGAAAGGGGGAAAGAGAAGCACACCTACTTCATTACATAAAAAAAAAAAAAAAAAAAAACTACCCCAGCAAGACATACAAAAGGAAACAGCAAAATACAGTGGTCAATAATCAGAGAATCCGACTAGCTCGGTCAAGCAGTTCCCTCAGGCTTCTTTCAGCATTTCGCCGAAAATCCCGACCAATGCTACTATCAACACCGGACCCGACGAGCGGCCCGAAAGGAACACCCCGGGACACAGAAAGGCGCATCCAGTTCGCCCGGCGTAGCAGCCCGTCTATCTGATCAGCCATCTCTCGTTCCCGATCTTCAACCGCAATAAGACGCCTGGCACGACAATTCCGACCTCCCACATGAAGTCCACGGAGCGCTACTCGCGCTTCAGTCAGCTGCCGCTCTGCAATGAGGAGAGTCCGGTTCAAATCAATCAATTCAAAGTGAGAATTCAATGCTTCCCACTGAATGATATTGACAGCCAAAAGTTCGTCAGACATCCCCTCCATCATTCCGACTACGCCAGCCCAGTAGCTTAGTAACCAAATGAGATTTTCAACATGACGGGTTGGATACCCGATCCTTCTCAGCAAACCAAGATAAGGGATAAGGTACTCAGGCGCCAGGCGAAGCTCATCGGTCGACCAGTCAACCATATTGCGGAAGAGAACCCGTGTGTGGTCAAGCAAAAAGTCCTAGCGAGTATACCCCGGAGGCACAGTCACCGGAATCACCCCACGTTCCGGTACCTCGTCAGGGGAATTCGAGCCACTCTCCGAATGAGTGGCATCCGCAACGCCGGACATGATAGGGGAACGTGGGGTGATTCCTTTATCTTCACATAGTCATCCCCTATCATGTCCGTGGACTTCATGTGGGAGGTCGGAATTGTCGTGCCAGGCGTCTTATTGCGGTTGAAGATCGGGAACGAGAGATGGCTGATCAGATAGACGGGGTGCTACGCCGGGTGAACAGGATCCGCCTTTCTGCCTCCTGAGGTGTTCCTTTCGGGCCGCTCGTCGGGTCCGGTGTTGATAGTAGCATTGGTCGGGATTTTCGGCGAAATGCTGAAAGAAGCCTGAGGGAACTGCTTGACCGAGCTAGTCGGATTCTCTGATTATTGACCACTGTATTTTGCTGTTTCCTTTAGTATGTCTTGCTGGGGTGGTTTTTTTTTTTTTATGAAATGAAGTAGGTGTGCTTCTCTTTCCCCCTTTCATTTTTGTAAGGAATTATTCATATGGATTAATGGATATATATATATACCCCTCTCTATTTTATTTTATTTTTATCTAAGCCTATTGGAATGTTACCTTTGTAAGGTTGACATTGGCATTGTATGCCTCGGGTATTATCTACCTGCGGCATCATCTGCCTGGGGTATTATCTATGTTGCTTGTGCTAGGTCATCCCGAATTCGGGGCGTTCTCCGGCCTTCTATTTTTGCCGCGTTATCCGCTTCGTCCCCGTCGGACGAGGCCTCCCTTTTTTCAAGCGAGTTTCCCCTTTTTTTTGTTTTTTTTTTCTCACCTTTACGTGTTTGCCTTTGTCAGGCACATTGCTCTTCTTGTGAGCTGCCTTTTATTTATGCGTTATCTGGTCTAATCGACCCATATCCCTTACTCGGGGACAGTCGTTTCGACAAACAAATAAAAAAAGAAAGACTGAAGAATGGATCAGGTAGAAGGATAATATTGGCTTCTTTCTTCAAAATAGCCAACCTTCTTCTTTGTTTTTCTGGTAATATTTTTTTGAGGAACTTGTCGTTAGTTGGCTTCGTATTTAGGGATTTTCGAATGGATTTGGCTGTTCAGTTCTACGCCTGTGTCGCATCGAGAATTGGCTTCACGATTGCCAAGGTGTGCAGAGGTGAGTCATCGTTCCGTCTCCTCCAGTTGTCTCGCGCCTTGTGCGCGTGCTTCGAGGAGACGATTCTTCTTTCTTTGCAAACCTTCTTTCGCACGGGACGAAGCTTCTATAGAAAGGGTAGACTTTTTCTCACCTTCACATAGTCATCCCTTTATCTTCTTCTCTCCAATTTTTTTGTCTGTTGTCCCCGTCATTCCCCTATGATGTCTGGCGTTGCGGATGCCACTCATTCGGAGAGTGGCTCGAATTCCCCTGACGAGGTACCGGAACGTGGGGTGATTCCGGTGACTGTGCCTCCGGGGTATACTCGCTAGGACTTTTTGCTTGACCACACACGGGTTCTCTTCCGCAATATGGTTGACTGGTCGACCGATGAGCTTCGCCTGGCGCCTGAGTACCTTATCCCTTATCTTGGTTTGCTGAGAAGGACCGTGTATCCAACCCGTCATGCTGAAAATCTCATTTGGTTACTAAGCTACTGGGCTGGCGTAGTCGGAATGATGGAGGGGATGTCTGACGAACTTTTGGCTGTCAATATCATTCAGTGGGAAGCATTGAATTCTCACTTTGAATTGATTGATTTGAACCGGACTCTCCTCATTGCAGAGCGGCAGCTGACTGAAGCGCGGGTAGCGCTCCGTGGACTTCATGTGGGAGGTCGGAATTGTCGTGCCATGCGTCTTATTGCGGTTGAAGATCGGGAACGAGAGATGGCTGATCAGATAGACAGGCTGCTACGCCGGGCGAACAGGATGCGCCTTTCTGCCTCACGGGGTGTTCCTTTCGGGCCACTCGTTGGGTCTGGTGTTGATAGTAGCATTGGTCGAGATTTTCGGCGAAATGCTGAAAGAAGCCCGAGGGAACTGCTTGACCGAGCTAGTCGGATTCTCTGATTATTGACCACTGTATTTTGCTGTTTCCTTTTGTATGTCTTGCTGGGGTGGTTTTTTTTTATGTAATGAAGTAGGTGTGCTTCTCTTTCCCCCTTTCATTTTTGTAAGGAATTATTCATATGGATTAATGGATATAAATATACCCTTCTCTATTTTTTTTTTTTTTTTTAGCTAAGCCTATTGGAATTTTACCTTTGTCAGGTTGACATTGGCATTGTATGCCTCGGGTATTATCTACCTTCGGCATCGTCTGCCTGGGGTATTATCTATGTTGCTTGTGCTAGGTCATCCCGAATTCGGGGCGTTCTCCGGCCTTCTATTTTTGTCGTGTTATCCGCTTCGTCCCCGTCGGACGAGGCCTCCCTTTTTTCAAGCGAGTTTCCCCTTTTTTTATTTTTTTTTCTCACCTTTACGTGTTTGCCTTTGTCAGGCACATTGCTCTTCTTGTGAGCTGCCTTTTATTTAGGCGTTATCTGGACTAATCGACCCATATCCCTTACTCGGGGACAGTCGTTTCGACAAACAAATAAAAAAAGAAAGACTGAAAAATGGATCAGGTTGAAGGATAATATTGGCTTCTTTCTTCAAAATAGCCAACCTTCTTCTTTGTTTTACTGGTTGTGTGGGGGTGTTTCCCGAAGTACTGAGGTTATGCTAACTTCGGCGCTTATGCCCATTAATCGTGCCCTGACCTCAGCAAGCATTGCTCATGTGCTACCCGAACTCAAGACCGTCTCCGGTCTCGGGCACCCCGACCTCAATACAAAGCATCCACTTCGGCTGCTCAGTTCGGCACCAGGGCCAGATCCTTAGCCGAGATGGGCGGTAACGGCTGTAGTTTCAAGAGTATCCAGCTGGAACTGACAAAGCCATCCTGGCCGTCCTTTACCCCTGATAACGTGGTATCCAGCGGATAAGTCCCATCAAAGTATGGCCCCCAACCAGGCCCGATGGGACTAAGCCCAAAAGTCAGATGTGGTAAGGCCCGATTAGACCAGCATTTAATGCATGATGGGCTGATCGGACTGTCATTTAATGAGTAATGGGCTGATATGACAATACTCCTGGGCATGCCAGGACGTCATCATGAGCCTCTCCATGCAACGTAGGCCTCCTCCTCTATAAAGGGAGGAGCGATCTCCATTACAGGTACGCACACCATAACCAGAGAGCTGTTACTCTGTCTCTCTTCTCTCTTATCTCTATCCTACTGCTCAGACCACTTATTGACTTAGGCATCGGAGAGCCTTGTGCTGCCCACAGCCAGGGTCCTTTTGACGTCCTCGTCTTCTTCCCTTTCAGGTTCTCAGATCATTCATTATCTTCCAAGGAGCATCAGACTCAAGATAATCTTCATTACAAAGTCCGTAATATTTAGGCACTTATCACTACACCATTTCAGGACATACCTAACGGTCCAAAACCGTTACTAAAAAAATTTGTAACAGTTTTTTTGGGTCACAGTTTGGGCGTTTCTAATCTGTTATAAACATCCCTAACGGTTGTAGACCGTTACAAACATATTAATTGTAACGCTTTATTTCCATTACTAAAATTAGTTCCTAACGATTTTAATACTCATTTATATTAATAATTTTTAATAAAACAGTAACAGTTTCATAAGTTTTGTAACGGTATTTTACACTTAAATATTTGTAACGGTTTTGTAAACTCTGTAACGGTTTTTTGTACCAAATTTGTGTTACGATTCATAACATTCCTAACGGTTGTGAAATCTTTTGTAACGTTTTTGAAGTGTTGCTATTCGCATAAATTAGTAATGGTTTATAATCGTTACAAAACTATTTCATATGTAAAAAAAAATTATCCAAAAACCACCCCTGAATACCGAACCTGGTGCATATATAAAAATGCCCTTTTACACGGTTCAAACATTAACAAGAAATCTCACACTTACATACAATCAAATAATTTTATTAAAAGATAACATCACCAAAAGAACATATTGACATCGAGTAGCATATTTAACAATAACGACGAACAAAATAGTCACTACGTACTACTCAACAACGCATCATCCATAGAACTCTTATGCGTGTAATATTAAGTCATCAGTGTAATATTAAGTGGAGCAAATGGGTGCCATTGATTGCTATATTTTCTTCCAAGATAAAATAGAAACATATAAAATCATATAATATTAAGTGGAGCTGCTCAGGGAGTTAAAACAAAACCTACTCTCTACATGTCAAACAGCTAAGTGACATATATAATATTTGCTCTAAAAAAGTTAATGGTTTATGTACTTTTGAAAGCAAACACTATCCCATTAAAATGGGACCCTCGTTTAGGCTACTAAGTGTCTAGTATACGTAATGTGTGAAAATGAAACAACGTACAACTTATTTCTACATGGTGTAGTATATGAATGAAAAACTAACTAAAAGCATATATAGGGAAAAGGCAAGAAAAACCTTTATTCCAAGAATAATTGGCTTATCACCCAAATTGGACTGCTGCACTCCATTTACATCAGCCACAACCTTAGAATTATCTTTCGATGCTCTTCCTCTGATCTTCCCTCCGTTAGATTTCCCAGTCATTTTCACCCCTGACAACATTTAAAAAAATTTCTAATGTAAAAGATTTCTCGAAATTTCGGCATAGTCTCCCATGTACGTGTGACATTTAATTTTTTTTTTACAACCTGCCAACTACCTGTACATGACAAAAAAACACTTCATATAAACAACCCAATGATTCAATACTCATGATTCAATCACATGATTCAATACTCATGTCCATGTCCTAAAATTGGATTATAGATAATCTGTGGCACCTGATTAGAATCAAATAAATGGCCAGCAAAGTGAAACATAACTCCAATCAGCACAAATATCAGAAAAAAATAAATACAAGGTGAGTAAAGATGGTTTTGGTGGAGGAAAACCAGACCTTGTAAACTCTCTATAATAGAAAGCAATAAAACATTATTCTTTCTTCACACCATACTCCAATCAACATGCACAAGAACACATATCAGTCATTGCATCCAAAATACCCATTCATTAGCTTCATGATAAATAATCTAAACAGAATCATAAAAGCAAACGGAATGATGAAAAAAAAAACAGAGAGAGAGATGTCCACAAACACACACATGCATACAACTTTGTTTAAACACCTTTCGCAGCAGTTGGAGCTCCAATTCATAAATGAATATGGACCTCCAATTCATTGGAGCTCACACTAACATCTCCGTCCTCTCTCTCTCTCCAACTTTTTTTTGATCTTATAGCCCCTTGTGTATCTTCATTCTCCACCCTTAATCTTTCACTCTCAAACATATTATGATGATTTTTCTTTTCTTTCTTTTTTTAACTTTCCTGGCCAAATTAACTATCAGTGCTAATTCCAAGTACTAAGAATCTGCCCAGTTGCAATTCAAAGTACATCCAAACAGGCTCTTAACAAAAAAAAAACCAAAACGAAGCAGAATTTCAAAAGAAACCCACAAAAATTCACAGTCCTTCGCAAGAAAAGAAACAGATTAACATATATGATGCAACAAATGCTTCATGGAGTTTTTGAGAAAGGACTTAACAATATGAGGAGTTCAAGATTACCACATTGCTATATCTATATATTTTTATGGATAGACATGTGAAATTGTCAAAAGTGAGAAGTATAGAATTTAAAAAAAAAAGTAGAAAGGACAATAAAAGGCTAATATTGCCCATCATCATCTTAGCACTCAAGAGGAAGAGGAGAGATGGATTCCCTGTTATAGATAACAAGCATGATTTGATTTAGAAAAGATGGAGGAAAGAAAAGAAAGGGAAAGGCAACTATTTTTCTTCCTAGTTACACCATAAGGCTTAAAAACCTGATTTTGTTGTAGATTTTGTATGACACAAGGAGTAAATGAGTAATTGATTTAGCATAAAGCAACACTAATGAGCATGCTCTGTTAGAGGGGTTATATATATATATATATAAAGAAATAGAAAGGAACATGAAGAACAGCTATAGAACTCCCTATTAATTACCATTAATCAACACTACAGTGCATCCAGTTCATTCCCAAAACTGGAAACATCATAAACCTTGAACTGAAACTCAATTGGGTTTCTCTAATTTGACCAATAGTCGGTGATTACTAAATTGTATAATGTGAGACCTTTAGACTCAGCTGCAGAATTTGGATGTATCAACTCATTCATCCATTAACTATAAGCATCCGGATATTTACTGGTTTTTCTTTCTTTTTCTCTTGGTGGAACAGTTCAGAGGATGAATCTACCTGCATCTTTTTTAGCAAAACAAAATAAAATAAATAATTATAAGAGAAACAAAAGGGGAAGAAAAAATAAAAAAACTAAGTACAAGGAAACAAAAACAAAATAAAAATAAAAAACTAGTTACCTACTTATATTTCTTGTAGATTCGCTTGGTCACTATGTTCTTGGATTCATAAAAAATGTGGGAACTTCTCTTCTTTTAAATCATCTCCTCCTGGTGCATCCGACCACATGGCTTCCAAGGTTTGAAAGAAGAGCAATTACTAATGAACTTGAATAATATGTTCCACCTTCAAGTATGTGCCAAAATGAAAAATTGAATAATATGTTCCACCTCCCAACCAACTAATATCTGAACATGGAGGCCATTATTTTAGTGAATAGAAGATTAAAAAAATGCGTCAAGATGCTTCCACAATATTTAAACAGCCTTCCACATGTGAGTTAAAATACTTCTATGGATTAAGAAAATCAAGATTTCAAACTTAAAACAAGGTTTTAATAACAATTTTGAATTAGAGGGTTTTTTTTTAACATATAGGATACAAGGATCTTCCGAAATAAAATAAATCTGCAAAAAGGACTATGCAAAGACAATACAGAAAATCAGTGCAAAAGAAAATTTACTACAGAATGTCTTGGTCAAAGAGAGAAGTCTATACTCATGTAACATAATAGAACACCGTGAAAATTATGATGTTCCAACAAGCAACAACAGATGACTAAGAAGCAACAGACAATAATAAGCTTTTAAACAACAGACAATAATGTATAAGAAGCAACAGACAACAGACAACAGACAACAGACAAAAAGAGAACTATAAGAAGCAACAACAATAAAAAAAAATAGATTTTCTTTAGCTTTTAAACCTAAGCTGAAATCTTGCCACATTTTCATAACTGAATCAAGAAAGGTGGTTTGTATAGTGTATGGAAGTACAATCATTAGATGAGTTCTCATCCTAAAATAAGAAAATTTTAACCATATGTCCAAATAAAAGATGGTTCTCATCTTTCTGACTGAAGGCAGAAATAAACATTATGTTTTTTTCTGAAAAAAGAAGTACAAACCGGTATCTTCCCATCAGTCTTTAACTTTGACCAAGTCCAAGTTTGCATGTCAAATTCCAGCACTGTCATGAGAGTAAGAGAAGAAAAGGGGCATAAAGTCAATGGAAATTACCAAAATTGACAATACAGATGACTAAGTGTACTAAAAGAAAAGGAATATATTAAGTGAAATGACTTCAACCTGTAATAGATTCAGAGGGATCTTTTGTATGTCCGGCAACACAAAGAAGATTATTTTTCCATCTTATCTGGATGAAAAGAATGGGTAAAGTAAGCTCAAGTTGAAATTAGCAATGATATGATGCACAAACATGAACAAAAGTTATAACTTACTACACTTAGTCAAGTGTAAAACTAAAGCTATTCCAAAGATTCCAGATATTATAAGCAAAAACTTGTTGTCCTTACCAAGGAATTACCAGCACAGGGAGCCAAGCGAGTTGGTGAAGGTGATTCTAGAGTCTCTACAGCTGCTTTCATCTCCACCTTGGACCATGTCAAACTTCTCAAATCCAGAACCTGAAATTTTCATAAAGGAAGTGTATAGGACTTAAATGTACAGTGAAGATTAGTAATTATAAATAACAGTTGAAAAACAGACAAGAACCTGTAGCATAGTTGGAATATGCTCATTGTCTCAACCGAAAGGTTGCAGGTTCAAGTCATGTTACCATTCATACTTATACACGTACACATATTGAATAATATCATAGGACAAAGAAGTGGAGAACATAAATCTAACAGTTGAAACTAACATAAACTTTATATCTGAAAATATTTTTTAAAATAAAATTACTCCTGAAATATGGTTGTATGATATAGCAATAAAAAGGATATAGTGTGTAAAATATTTAAAGATGTTATAATTAAAATAAGTTATTTCTGGTCATTGGGTACTGATTTTGTATCCATCAAAAAATTCATTTCTACCAGAAAGCCTGTAACAGTATCTGAAGCAACAGGGTATTACATACAGCAGCTTATAAGACAACAAACCTGAAGGTCATTAAGGTAACGACCATTGTGATTTCCACCAAAAATGTACATTTTTTCTTGGATTATTGCGGCTCCATGCTGCAAAGATTGACAATACTCAATTCAGAACTAACCTTTTTTTTAAAGGTATTAATATAGAAATAACTCGTGATTAAAAGATTTCTAAGATATCATCATCACCAACAAAATTAAATACTATCTATGATCTCAACAGAGGAATATATAAAAAAATACTAATGAAGAGTCAGAGAACAGGAGAGATACCTCATATTGAGCTCTTGGGGGTTGGCTAGATACAGAAGGTGCAACCCATTGATCATAGACATCTACTGAAACAAGGCCCTCTGACACAACATCTTTATCGTGCGTCTCTAACACACTCTCATTTTTAGGGGAAACAATCCTCTGCTTCGGAGAAGAGTGCCCATTTGGAGTAACTGATTTTGTTTTTGGATTCTGTAAGAAACCAGAAGTAAAGGTGGAATATGCTTGGATGAACACACATCCACAGAAAGCTAAATAATAAAATCACGCGGCATGAAATGTTTAACCCAAAAGCAAAAGCAAGGAAAAACAACAACAGTAGCAGCAGTGTACAAGGTGACTAGAACTTGATATGAAAATCATCTTATTTAAATATTTATATATATAAGTAAAGGTGAAATATGCTTGGATGAACACACATCGACAGAAAAGCTAAATGATAAAATCATGCATCATGAAATGTTTAACCCAAAAGCAAAAGCAAGGAAAAACAATAGTAGCAGTATCTGGTGCAAAGAGAACCATATATGAGGTCATTTACAAATGGAAATTAGCTGATTCTAAATACAAAAGAAAATGCGCACAAATTAAGTTTGGAGCTTGGTCAGTGAGTTGACAAGGACAACTTTGCAACCACTAAGCAAGGTTTAAACATTGGTCCAAACAGGTTCTAAAGTCCCAACTTACTCCGGCCTCCCCTTGTATAGGTTCAAACAGAAATCCAGCTATCCGATCTCCATGTGCTGCAAGTCCAAATAGATTCAATCAATAACAATGGGGATGCACTGGAAATTCAAAAGCAAGCAACAACTGATCCTAAACACTGCAGCAGAAGAATAGCAGCAACACCAACATTCATTATAAGGCAAAGCATAGATGACAATATATACTACTAACCTATGAAAATCTTCTCAAGTGCATCTGCATCTGCATCACCGAAATCAACTTTTAAATGACCAGGCAATAATGGTCCAAAACCACGAATGGAAATCATTGTCACAGCTCATAGAAATCACAGCCAAGGTACGTCCATGAAAACAGCCACAACATGAGACAATGATAACCTACTCAAAACTAACTCCAATCAGAACATACCTTATCTAGATAACATGTCATTGCCACAGGTGTCCTCTCAGTTTCTCATACCAAGTTTATATAAACAAAAGGAAAGAAAATATTAAACCCAAAACAAAAGTGATCATATATTTTCTATATTAGATGTTGAGCAATGATACATTTTCTTGGATTCTTTAGCCAAAAAGTATATAAATATTCTTCGATTCTTAGATACTATGAAAAGAAGCCACTATAAACTAACATAGTGCAAGATGATGGCCATTGAAATTTCCAGTATCTCCAGTAATAAGTCAGAAGAGGTTGTACCTGTACAGACCAAAACTCAATGAAGTGAGTTGATGCAAATCAGTTTCAGTTTCACACATAACTACTCCAGTATGTCCATTCCAGTCAGTTCAACTCATCTTCCATAAGTTTCAGACAGTTTCCAATCATTACTGAACATTATCACTAGAACATAATACAACTGGCTTTGATCTGAGTCTTTACAACTTGTTTTCAGACAGGACAAAATCATACTCCTATCAAGGTTGTGCTCCTTTGGTTGTGGCATTGTGGAATTTTGAAGGAACCCAAGAGGGTACGGAAAAATGAAATGGAAAATATGACTATGAGTGAAAATGGTAACACAATTCCAATACGTATTGTGGTAGCTACAAGTTTCAAGAAAAGACATAAAGTTTCATAACAGCATGATATAAATTAAGGTGTTAAAACTCATTTAAGCCAGCCACTGGATCGGGTTAAGATGGTGACCAGTTTCTTTGTCTAGGGTATTAGGACTTGTCATGGGTTTAGAAAGACTTATTGTAATAGGTGTCTTAGAAGTAATAAGGACATGCCAGCTAGTGTCAAATGGAGCCTAAAAAATCAACAGTATTAAAAGCATTCTGGAATTTGGCCGAGTACTTGCAACTACCTGATCTAGTGCTGTACCAGAACCAACTTGGATTCGGGCCTTTAATGCTGTGTTTTGAATTGATTTCTCTAGTTATATAAACAAAATTATATTCTTTTTCTTTCACTTCAAAGCTATATAAGATTTTATGAATTTTCAAAGGCTTAACAAGATTTAGCGTGCATTAATAAATTTCCTGATTCACAAAATTTCAACGTCTTAACTTTCGAAATATTTTTGCCATACTGTTTTTCTCTCTTTCAGCTTTGTGCATCTAAGCATAATGGTTTTAAGCTAGTTAATGCATATCCAGTAGAAATGAGAACATCATTTTCCATAAATATAAATAAACTAACTAATTCTTACTTCATGAAAAAGCTTGTACCTATAACATTCCATGGGTAGTGATATTACAACAAACAAATTAAAGAATAGTTCACAAGGCTGTAATTATGATCCCCCCAAAGACTACAGCTACAATGAAAATCATAAGCAATAGTTGAAATTGGAAAAAAAAAAGATGGCGGGGAAATTGAGAGGACAAGAAATTATTACCGTGTGTTCATTGAGCTTAATAGTGTTAACTAGTAAAAAGTAATTCATATATCATGTGATCAGAGAATCAAGACCTTGGATACATGAGCCCTGTTGAGTCTGTTCCATCTAAGAACTCCTTCAACATCTTTGGATGGTACTCGAGGATTTCTCGATAGACATCTTTTCCCAACACAAAGACATAAGAGACTTGTGACGAAACCCAAGAACTCCAGCAACTTTCTTTTAATCCTAAACATACCACCACCATATGATTAAGAAGAGAAATTAGGGGAAACCAGATTCACTTTCAAATGAAATATGGAAAATCAAAATCCCAGGCATGGAAACTTAAAGAACTCTTAGAGAAGAGGACATTTGCACAAGTTCATCAAAACAAGCGAAACAAGTGCAGAAGTACCAACAGATAAAAGACTACAAATATGGCCTGAATCAGATAAAATCAGATAAATCAGATTATATTCATCATTATATTACAAGAAGAAGAAGACCAACTTAATTAGTGCTCACCGCAGGCATGTACTCAAATTGTGTAGCATCAGATAGCCTATGGAAACCAATAATCTGACGAGCATTTTGTAATGTTTGTTGCAATGTCAATGGCTGAAACACATTAATGGTAAGGATTCCAGAATCCATGAATCTCAAAGCCCAATGTGAGAAACACTTACATACAAAACGTTTATCCATGACTTTTTTCACAACCATCACTGAAAGAGATTAAAATATTTTGAGCACATAAAAGAAAAATACCATAGATCTGAATAAAATATAATGAAAGCAAAATAAACTTTTGATCATGTCATCCCCATTTTTATTCTCAAAAAATTGATCATTTATTGAGCAAGGCCTATGTGAGCATGCGTCAATATATTCTATTTGCATTAAAGGTGATCAAGAGATGCAATTCATCAAATAGAAAACCTGACAGAGCTAGTGATTGTGTCGCACACTGTGACATAATCACACCTGGGCCCCATTTACATTAATTATGAAGCGATGAGATCCAACGCTCAACTTAACAAGTGGACTTCGCGGTTTAGATTTAAAGGTGATATCTGAAAATATTACATCATTCTTCCTCTTTAATTAATATATCCTCATATTAAGCATAATGGAAAAAAAAAAAAAAGAAGAAGAGAAGCACTAAAAAATGGAAAGCTTCTTATTTAAGATGGTAGCAACAGAAAGTCCCGACATTACATGATAATCCTAAAGAGACCAGATGCCATCAACTTTAAAAATACCCAACTGATGCATGCCATTCTCACTGCTTCCCTTCCTTCTTCTTCTTGTCTTTCTCCTGCTCATCTTCAAGAACCAGACATGAAACAAAAAGGGAAAAAAATGGAAAGATAATGCAATGCCTTCCTTACTTACCCAGTGGAGCCTTTGCCACTGTTACCGGAACAGGTGAAATGGGTTGCATTTTACTTATCCTACTATTTTTTTCAATCAAACATAGTTTATGTGGCATATTAATGAAACAAAATACTAATAGTTGAAATTTCCATAGAGATTGTTTCATTCATGCAGATGGCCCCCAGAACTACTTGGACTTCTGGCACCTTTTCATTCATCAGTCTTAAACACCCAAAACTAATTCCGCCAGTGATTACAGACCTGTATTATTCCTAGACATGGATCTTCTGGTAATTGAACAGATAATTTTTTTTCAAAAAACAGAGAAATGCATAACAATTACAACCACCTACAGCAAAAATAACTGAAAATATTGAAACTTTGTTCCACAAAAATCAAAGCAAAAATAAGATAATAAAAAAATCCAACTCGCAGAAAAACCCCACCCCTTCACATGATGTTTAAAAATGAGAAGAAAAAACCACCACGTTTTCTACCTACCTGAAAATGTAGAAATGTCCTAAAACAACACAACCACCTCTGCAAAAACTTAAAAGGAAGAGAGAGAATATTGCAAACAGGCTCTTCCAGTTCCTACCCACAAGCAAGATCTAAGAGGACAAGTTATCAAACAAAAGAAAAAAGAAAAGAAAAAGAAACAACCATCTCAACCTGCAGAGCTAAGATCCTGCTGTTGTTTCTCAGACAGGATTTGCAGTCCTATTATGAGAGGAAACAACACTAGGAGGCAACATGGCCGCCGATGAACAGAAATGCGAAACTCATATAAGAGTTAAATAGGTTAACATAATAAGGGAGAGTTGAGGTCGTTGGAAGACCCAATCGATTGGGTCATTGGGACGACCCTCTTTCTCATCGGGATTGTGTCAGTCACAAGAAAAAAAAGAATCATACAACACAATCCATCAACTCCATCGATTGCAGAAATCTCATTATTCATAAAAACAAGAGTAAAACCCAACTTCGATTTCCGTACCTCGAGCTATTCCTCGTTGGATTCTCAGAACTACACAGAACCAAATCGACGTCTCCAAGCTATATCATGTTACAGAAATCAAGATCCAATCCAATCGGGAGATAAAAGAGATAAAGATAAATAAAAAACAAAGCAAACTGAAATACCTCCTCCTTTTTCGATTCTCTGTTACAGAGATAGAGCAGAAGAGGGCAAATGCGTCTGAAGAGGGCAACCAGAAAAGGAGTCGACCTTGTGCGCGTCTGTAGAAGACGACCGGAAAAGGGGTCAAACTCGTGTTGGTTTTGGAGAAGACGACCGGAAAAGAGGGCACCAGTTTTCTTCAGTGGGATGGGTCTGCGCCTGATAACAGAGATGGGTTTTTTGAGATCAACGGAGATGGAGATGGTGGGAGCCTGGGAGGGATCAGCGTGCGTTGATGTTGAGGGTGAGGTTTGCGTGAGTGGTGATGGAGTTAGGGAGGTGCTTGGAGGAGGGGAGGAGGGCGAACTGGGGAGAGACCGAGAGAGAGACGAGTGTGGGAGTGTTTTGCTTAGGATTGGAAAGTGGGGAAAATGAAAAGTGAAACCGGGAGAGGGAGAGGGAGAGGGCAGAGCGCGGGAGATATTCTATTTTGGTGTAGTGGTACCACCTTAAAAATCCCGGAACACGCCTCAAAATGGAAAGAAAAGAGGCTTAAATCTCAAACTCACAAAAGAGAGAAAGAAAATAAACATCTGTAATATTTCATTCAACAATCTCTCTTGTCAAGAATTTGACATTTAGTGTGAGAAACAGACTTGCAAAGTGGTGGAGTTTATGTGGAATCGAATGAGAAAAGGGCTTGAAATAGGGAAAAAGCTTTCTGTTATCTCGTTCGTATCAGCGCCAAAATAGATTTGATGAATCGATGTTATTCTTCTATTTTTTGTATCAGCTTTGGAAAGATCGAAAAGAGAGGAAGAGAGGCCTGAGGTTTTTTGGCTCCACCACCACGCATGCGAGCAAGGGGAGGAGGTGGAGATTGGATTCGCAGGAGGATCCGGGGAAGGGGGTGAGGGCGCGACCAATGGAGATGAGAAGGGAAGAGAGGAGCGAGAACTTTTGAGCTCAGGAGAGGGAAATCAGGCAAAATCGATTTTCCTTCCATTGTTTTCGTCCTTATATTTGGAACCCCTGGACCGTTTGATCATTTCAACAATCCTACGGTCGAAATCAGACTTCGCACGCTATTCGTGCGAATAGTTCTCACCCGATTAAAATCCTTTAACAAATTCATGCATTTTGGTTCGTATATAATTTTATTTTAGATTTTGTTATATATTGCATAAAATCTTGCTTCTTACTCTTATTTCAAAACTCCCGATTGATGTAAGAAAATCATTTTAACTACAATCCTAGCTCCTGGAAAATATATTTTTTTCTTTTATATCATATAAAATTCTCTTTCCTGAGTTTTCAAGGGATTAGATAAAGTCCACATATTTCCTATGATAGAGTGAATCAGACAAAAGTAAATAATATAATATATTATTCGTGAAACTATTATCAGAGTTTTCATAAAAAGTAGAGAAGAAACATAAAAAGTAGAGAAGAAGCGGAGAGAAGTGAGATTTCTAATTTATAAAAATAGTGAATAAATTATATACAAGATAAAAATACATATAAAGATAAAATTATTATTTTTACATTATCTCTGGGCTTTATCAAAGAGGGGGAGGATAAATCAAAAGTCTCTAAGAATAATAGGTAATGTTGATACACATATAGAATGACATGTAGACCCCACCACCCTACCGTTGGAGGAGAAAAAAATTGAAGCAATCACATTCAAAGCAACGGTCTTCAGCAGCACCTTCAACAACAAAAAACAGAAGAAGAAGAGGTGGAGGAGGAAGAGGAAGAAGAAGAAGAGGTGGAGGAGGAAGAGGAAGAATCTTCTTCCTTAGCTTTGAATCCATGACAATCTCAACACTCACCAAAACCCCCTCCAAAACCCTAAAAAAGACTCCATTCCTCTGCTTCCAAACCAAACCCCATTTCCTCTTCCTTGAACAGAAAGCAGCAGCAGCCGTTGATTTCAGAGATGGATTCCCAGCCATCGATCTCACCCTCCTCCTTCCAGAATCTCTCCTCCTACGCATCTTCTCCCTCCTCCCCTCCTCCCACCACCACCCCACCTCCCTCGTCTGCCGCCGCTGGCTCCTCCTCCTCGGCCGACTCCGCCACTCCCTCCGCCTCCTCCTCTGGCCCTTTCTCCTCTCCGGCCGCCTCTCCTCCCGGTTCCCCCACCTCACCCACGTAGACCTCCTCCCCGCCTCCGTCCACCCCCACCAGAGCTCCGGCGAGTCCAGCCGGAGCTCCGGCATCTTCCTCACCCACCACCCCTTCATCTCAATCCCCATCGACCCAGATTCCTGCCCCGCCTACTCCTTCGGCCACCGCCTCCTTCCGTCCCATTCAATTGACGCCGGCCTCCGGGCCCTCGCCAGGGGCTGTCCCAATCTCCGAAAGCTCACCCTTGTCGCCGGCACCGAGTCGGGGCTTGCTGCCCTCGCCGGCGCCTGTCCCTCTATCCAGGAGCTGGAGCTTCACCGGTGCACCGATGATGCGCTCCGCGCCATCGCCGGCTATAGGAATCTCCAGGTCCTGAGGGCAATTGGGTCTGTGGCGGATTCGCATAATTCTGCAATTTCCGATGTGGGGTTGATTATCTTGGCACATGGGTGCCGGCGTCTGGTGAAGCTGGAACTGAGCGGATTTGGCGGGAGCTATGATGGGGTCGGCGCAATTGGTGAGTGCTGCCCGGTGCTGGAGGAGCTGACAGTTTCCGACCACAGGATGGGCGGCGGGTGGATTGCCGCTCTGCCCCTGTGTGCAAGTTTGAAATCACTGAAGCTGCAGGTAAGAAGTTTGTGGACTACATCTTGATGAATTACTGTGGTTAATTTCATTGAGAATTGTTTGGCTAACTCATCAGTTTTTGAACATAATCTAATCCTGATCACATTATAACACAATCCCAATCTAATCCTAATATAAGATGAATTTAATGTTATTGTTACATATTCAAACTTCTTAATATTATCTGTGAGCAGAGATGCAAGAGAATTGATTTGGAGCCGGGGCCAGTTGAAGATCTAGGTGCATGCCTGGCACTAGAAAGTGTGCAGCTGAAACAGTGCCAATTGAGGGATAAGCAGAGTTTGAAGGCGTTGTTTACAGTCTGCGCAACTGCAAGGGAGATTGCATTTCAGGACTGTTGGGGATTGGACAATGACATGTTCAGCACTACCAGCATTTGCAGGTATTTTGGTTTCATTTGTCACTTCAATTTCAACTTCTTTTGATCGATAAGCTTTCTTCTTACAAATGTAGAATTTGAACCTACAATTTGATGATTGTGAGCTTGATATGCTTTCTTGCAGAATGTTTTTAAGTACAGTTGAATTGAATCCCCTCTAGTTCCAACATGCCCTTTTATTCATACTACAAACTCAATGCCCTGTTTGTATCCTAGAAACTCAGCTGCTCTGCAGTCAGCTTACCTGTAATTTTGTTGTTATGCCAAAGAAGAGATCATCTGTTACTTAAAAAAGGTAATTCATGCTTACTTACCATAATGCATGAATCCTGATTTGTGTAAACCAAGTGTTAGGAAGATCCAGATGGGCCCCAGTAAAGGATGATAATGATCTTGATGGATGCTGGAAGTTTGGGCATGTTTGGATGGACACAACTTCAGTTACCCATAAACCTACTGTTCTTGTGTTTGGATCTGAAACTTCTTGTGTTTGGATCTGAAACCTTAGTTACAGATTTGTCTGCAGTTCTTTTGTTCTTTGCGGTATCAGATTAGAGAGAACGAGAGTTGAAGCTGACCTGAGTATCTTGTTACAGAATTCCAATGATCCAAACAACTCATTGAGGATTGTAGGACTACAAAATTAGAGGAGGAGAGAGCATGGAGATATCAATATCGCCATAATGTCTGATATTGTAGGGACTTAGGATCATGAATTTGGTGTATGCCTGTTACCAAATTCCAACGATCCAAACAACGCATTGAGGATTGTAGGATTACAACATTAGAGGAGAGAGCATGGAGATATCAATATCGCATTAATGTCTGATATTGTAGGGACTTGGGATTATGAATTCGGTGTATTCTTGTATTGTTAGAAAGAATGAAAATTACCAATCATGCATTGATCTCAGGCCTTGCAGTACACAGGTTAAATGCCTGTAAACAATGTCAAGTTAAGTTCTATATCAAAACAATAAAAAGCTGAGGAGGAATACAGAGGATGTGAAGACCATCATTGTTTAATACCTGCAGCATCGAATACCTGCATCAATATTGCATTTTTCTTCTAATGAGAGATGGGTTCATAATTTTCCTTGATAAACATTAAATCAAGACTAAATACAACTGCCACTTCAAGATTATTCTTTGAGTATTTCTTTGAGACATTATATGTTCCTTGCCCACAGGGTCATGATCTTGAATCTGCTGGTCCCTCTTTCAAACTTGAATAGGCCTTTTCTTGGAAATCTCAATTCCTCTTTAACGAAATTCGATCTTTCACTACTACCATTAATGTTGTCTTCCGTCACGAGCTTAGAACAGCCAACAGTATGGCTGATGCTTTAGCCAAGCAAGGAGTGGAGAGAAGCTATCCTTGGGAGGGTTTTATTATGTAATTGGGGTTGGGTGGGGTACAATGCTCTTGTACCCTTTAGTTTGATTTTCTTTTCTCTTTCTTAAATTGTGTTTCTTGCCTCATTGTTGTTTGTATTTTTGTATTCTCTCCTTCTCTTAATGAAAGTTTCAGTTACTGATAATAAAAAATAAAAAATAGTGCATGATCCTAACCATGCTTTATTTATTTAAGTTTAACATGAGTACTGGAAAAAAAAAAAGGTTGAATGTGAGAAATTTGCGTCCATAGCCATCTATCTGAAATCTGTCAAGATGATTGGTGTCCATTTCGGGTGATTTATGGGGCATGTGTTTTTCATACCGGAGTGATGTCCCCGCTGATATATACATACCTACTTGTAGACTTCACAATGTTTGGTTTGATTTATTATTATCACTACAACGGAATTGTGTGTGGGTTTGGGTGTGGTGTTGGGTTGGGGTGGGGTGGAAGAAACTTCTTCTATAGGTAACATGACTCAAACCCACAACCTCATTTTCAAGTGCAATGGACACCTTCCAACTGTGCTACAGGATCCTTGAATTCAATTTTTAAAATCTTCCCGAGTAAGTTAACTAATTAATTTTGTTTTAACACTACTTATCACAGGAGGGTAAAATTTCTCTCTCTGGAAGGATGCTCCTTGTTGACAACAGAAGGTCTGGAGTCTGTGGTCCTTTCTTGGAAGGAGCTTCAAGGCCTCAGAGTAGTCTCATGTAAAAATATACGCGACAGTGAAGTCTCTCCTTCCCTTTCAAGTCTGTTCTCCATTCTACAAGGGTTCAAGTGGCAGCCAGATTCTAGATCTGTTCTTGTATCAAGTCTGGCTGGGACTGGAATGAGAAGTAAAGGTGGAAGATTTTTCAAGAGGTCTGGACACCTGAACATGCTATTGCCTAATGCTGAGTATCCGCCGCTTCTGCATTGATATCTACTCAAGTTACTTTAATGGCTACACCTGATGCTGCTTGCAGGTATATTATTATCCGTATGGCGTAATTATTTTCGCATCCATTTCAGATGGTTAATGTGTCTTTAACAGAGGATGATCTCTTTCCCCAGAGAAACCTTACCAACTTGAACATGTATTCCCTCTTCAAACCATGTCAGTTGTCTGTTGGGGTAACTTTCTCTACCAAATTTTGATATGCTCAGGTTTCTTCATTCATGTATTTAACAGCCGGCAGCTTTGAGCATTCGACGACCACGACGATGATCATGTTCTCTCAGACATGTACTGTGTAAAGATTGATAGTGCTAATTAATGCCTTTACTTCTATGGGTACGTGAATGAGATGGATCTGCACACAAGGGGGTTGTCAGTTGTAGTTATAATTTATCTCTGTAAATTATACTTCTTGTTCATTGATTTCAGTTTCTTTCACAGATCATGGATATATAAATTCCATGTCCATTAACATAATTCATGCTGTTGAGCAATAGGTGTGGTTTAAAGCTCTCTCTCTCTCTCTTGTGGGTGTGAAATTGATTGCAAATTATCTGGCTGCATTGTGCATTCTGTGCAGTTTTCATTTGCAGATCGCCTATTTATCCAGTCAGTTTGGAACAACTCCACAGATCTGACTTGCATATTTATTTTTGACATTTTCCCTGTAATGTTGCATATTTGGGAAAGGTGAGCCGAGTCATCAAGTAAGATGGGCCTGGCTTGGAAGGACTCAGTTTGGGCTAGGGCATACTCGGCCTTGTTTCGGTTTATCTCAGAGTTTTTTTTTTTTTTTTTCTATGTAAACCCTGTGTTCTTTTATGGAAAAATTAGGGCCGTGAAAATTGACCGAAATAACCGAACCGCCCGGCCGAACCGACCATTTGGGCGGTTCTATATATATATATATTTAAAGAAAACCAACCAATCGGTTATTTGTTTCGTCTAAAAATTACACGACGGTCGGTTTTTTTATAAACTAAAAAACCGTTCGGTTAAAACCGAGCCGACCGAATTGTTAAGCAGCTGGAGAATGCACTAACTTAGTGACTTGAACTGTTGAACATCTGCATTTTTTAAGTACTACTAGCTAGCTGCTGGGCCTGTACTTATTGTTAATTGCTGTTGGGCCTGTTTTATTTGTGTGTAAGTTACTAAGTTAGATTGGACACTTAACTTATTTAATGAAATTAAAGGCCCAATTGCCAATTAGACCAATACAAAATGAGACTTGACCCATTCAAATTAGGACCCAGCCCAAAATCGAAAACCGACCGGAAACCGACCAAACCGAATGTTCGGTTTTCCCACTTTCACTAAATACAGTGGTCGGTTTTCTGTTATCTATATCCAAAAAATCGAACATTCGGCCCGGGTGCAGAGGTGACTGAAAACCGACCACCGACAGCCCTAAGAAAAATCATCAATAAAACCCTAGATATTAAGGGTGATCATGAGCCTGGTTGGTTGGGCCAAATCTTGACCTACCTAGCCCGTTTAGTTATTGGGCCTGTATTCAGGACTGCAACTCTGCCCATGGGCCTGAGTGTCAACCTCAAGCCTACCCATTTCAATGTACTAGCAGTGTTGCACTGTCACAAATATTGGGGGTAGTTTGCAAATATTTGAATAACAACACAATATATACCTGTTCGGGGTCGTTTGTCTACACCCATTTACATATGTAAATGGTGAATATGCGTAATATTTACGCATCACTAATGTTTGTCTACAAGTATTTACGCATCTTGTGTGTAAATCAGATGTGTAAATGGTGTGAAAATGAGCCCATTTTCACACCAAGATTTGAACACCTATTCAGGTGGGAAAAGAAAATACCAAAGCACATATGATTTCAAAGAATACCCGTTGGAGGCGGACGGTTTGGTTTTGGGGCAGTTTCCGTCAAAGAGGTTCTGGGTTCGAAACCCCCCTCTAACGCATTTAGAAAAATAATAATAAAAAAGGCATTTCCATCAAAGAGGTTTTGGGTTCGAAACCCCCCTCCAACGCATTTACAAAATAATAATAAAAGATGCATCAAGACCGATGAAACCTATGAATGAAAACCCTCACTGCATCTCATCCCCTTCCCCTTTTATAAAGGTAACCTCCCTATTTATATATCTTGCCTTGCTATACAAAAAAAAAAAAAGAAAAAACTTTATAAAATCTATTTACTTTATAGGTTTATTCTTTCAGAATTTGATTCTCTATCTTCTCTTCTCCTATTAGATTTTCTTCCAATATCTCAATGACTTTTCTAAAATTATTTATTATTGTATTACTTTAAAAATATTTAAATATGTATAAAAGAATATAAGAGAAAAGGAAGAATGTATTTTATATAGCATTATGGTATCATTCAAAAATAATGTATAAAAGCAATTTTATCTAACCATAATAAATTTGTGATACTTTTAATATAATTGGACTTAGCAATAAAATACTCATTTTAAGAACTTTCTATAATTGATTAATATTAGCATAAAACCGGTGAGATGCATGGGTTAAGTTTTATGCAAATCAAATAATAAATTAAGATAATATTAAACTAAATATTAATTAATAAAAAAATTATTATAGTAGAATATAATTTAATGATTAATAAGTATCATTTACAAAATCGTTATACATACACATATCATTGAAACAAACATAGAAAAATGAATCACACGTGTAAATGATGCGAAAATAGTGTTATTAGACAAACGTTGTAAAAGGAAACACATGTGTAAACATTACATACTTAAAATTTGAATATTCTTCTTTTACATGTGTAAATTGTATTTACATATCCCACGCGTAAAAGACAAACGACCCCGAAATGGTATCATTCTTGATAAGACTGACATTTCCATATATTTCCAGAAATTAGAAGTATCCTGAGAAAATTGGGATTTAATGGCAAAAGATCATTTTTTTTATTGAATTATTTTCGTAACAGTATCCCATATATTATTTTTCATTTATTTATTTTTTTTAATTGTATAAAAACTAGTTTATTTTTATGAGGCGGTTTTCTAATAATATCCCGGAAAACCCCAAATTTCAAAATTGTCCCAAAAATTGTCTTAGGTCTCTGATTTTGTCGTGACGATGCTCCCTTGTGGGGCTGTGGCTAGGGATGCAAACAGGAGGTTCCGGGTCAAGCCATATTGGTCCCGGACCCAAATCCATTTTTAAAGATCATGATTTTTTATTGAGACTTTTTTGTGACTTTTTTTTATGATGTATGATGTGGGTATTCTTGAGGTCTTTGACCCAACCGTACTAATATGATTTTTTATTGTGACTTTTTTTTTTTATGAAGTATGATGTGGGTGTTTTTGAGGTCTTTGACCCAACCGTACTAATTCTCTCCTAGTAAGCCTGCCAAACCCACATAAAAGTACACCGGGCAAATTAGGGGCGAGTTTCAAACAAAAGACATGAATAGCAAGTAAATGCATGCCTTAAGTGCCACTTTACTAACTCCCGCGTTGGAAAAAACATTTTTTCTTACCAGCATCTCATATATTATTTTGCATTTATTTAATTAATTAATTCTTTTAGAAATTAGTTTATTCTCTTATGAAACATCATTCCAATAATGTCCCGGGAAAAACCCAAATTTCAAAATAGTCCCAAAAATTGTCTGAGACTCTAAATTTCTTGTGTGCTGTGGCTGGTGTTAGTGCTCGTGACTTGTGATGTTAGTGAGTTTGAGTTGCTAGTAAAGAGTAAAGACCCACTTGTGAAATCTTTTAATGCTCCCACTATTAATGTCATAATTGATGTCCTCTTGAGGATAAAAATGTTACTGTGTATAACCGTTAAAAATAAATAAATTTGTTACTGTGTGTAAGTAGAGTTTTTTCCCATAATAACAACCTCAAGTAAACTAATTTCCATAATAGCATCTATTCAAAAATAATATCCAGAATAACATCCCGAGCCTATGTGGCATATCCAATCCTATGTGGCAATTCAACATGAAGTTGACAAGCTTTTAAACTTTTCGTTGGGTTGGTACAGGCACTTTTGACCTAATTAAAAACTTGGTTGGTGTTGAACCTAGTCAACCCGCCAATGGGCCTAAATGTTAGGCTTTTTTAGAGCCCATCTGCAAAAATCACATCCTTTGTGAGATATACATCAGGCTGAGCCGGGCATTCAAGCATATATTGAAAGGCCAAGCCCTGGTTTGTCAAACTATTGAGCCAGAAATAGGCTCATGCACAGTTCCCTTGCTAAAAGATACAGCCCAAATAGAGGCCACTGTGGGCTGAGCTAAGTTCGGTGTAGGACTGGCCCAGCCATGATACACGAGTTTTTAACAATTTATTTATTGAAAAATACTCAAGTGAGAATTAGTTTTCATCTATTATATGAGAACTTTTTTGTAGGGCCCAACTAGCAGCCCATTTAAACCTAGCAACCAATAGAGAACCCCCTGATGGTCACTAATCCCAAGGATTGGCAAACATCCAAATGGAATGAACCGTTGGATCAAAGATTCTCCTAAAGATGTCCCTGATAAGAGGCATTTTTGTGAATTCCTCAGTTTTAGGTAGGTGGGACCCCTTATTATGACCCCCTTATGAATGGGCACCAGCCAAACTTTTACACATCCAATTGTTACTCGTCATTCGTGCGAAATCTTAAAAATATGATTCATTTTAAGACCATTAAATTCGGTCATGGATGAAAGGGACAGGATGATCTATTGGGGTTGATATTTTACAGACAACTAGTTGAGCCCTACAAAAAAGTTTTCATATAGTAGATGAAAACTAGTTCTCACTTGAATATTTCTCAATAAATAAATTGTTAAAAACTCGTGTATCATAGCTGGGCCAGTTCTACACTGAACTTAGCTCAGCCCACAATGGCCTCTATTTGGGCTGTATCTTTTAGCCTGGGAGCTGTGCATGGGCCTATTTCCAACAAAGGACATAATTTTTGCGAATGGGCTCTAAGAAAGCCTAACATTTAAGCCCATTGGCGGGTTGACTAGGTTCAACACCAACTAGACCCAGTTTTTAATTAGGTCAAAAGTGCCTGTACCAATCCAAATTAAAAGTTTAAAAGCTTGTCAGGTTCATGTTACCACATAGGATTGGATATGCCACATAGGCTCGGGATGCTATTTTGGGTATTATTTTCAAATGAGTGCTATTACGAGAATTAGTTTACTTGAGAGTGCTATTCTGGGAAAAAACTCGTGTAAGTGTTACTCGAAATTAAGGTTTGGAATATGTATCTTCTTCTTATTCGAGCACCCCAAGCCTCTTATTTGGAAATCTTGGATTAAAGAAGATCTGGATTCTATCTACGGATCTAAAAGATATTTGGATCCGGAACCGGAGACTAGTATGTTCTAACCTTATGTTCTGGACACATGTATAAAACAAAAATCTATATAGGTTTTAAGATCCTGTATGGCTTGATTTATATTTATATTTGAAAGTCTACTTAACTTTAATCATATCTTATTTATTAGTCTTAAATTTATTTATATAATTTATTTTTAAGTTTTTTAATCCAACTATACTAATGCAATATATATCTTATTACAGATCTAAACCGAAATCGGATCCATTTTTTCTTAATTTGAAGCTGGAATTGGATATAATACATTCTTTGTTGGAACCAAATTCAAATTTGGATTTGTTTTATAAAAGTGGATTTGGGTTCGAATCCACCATGGTTTAGCCTCAGATTTGCCCTGTTTGCCTCCAAATGATATAGCATTGGATTGAATCACGATGAAGGAAAAGTCATCATAATTTACATAAAGTATTGAATCAAATGAGCTCCACTCAGTGAACATCAAAGAGGTGAGGGTGAAGAATATAAAGTAGTATTGTAGATAGTCATTTTTGTATATAACCCTTTCTCTTTTTTATTTCTAACAACTTTATGCCATGAATTCCTACATGCAAATAAATGGGCCCTTGGTGGGAAAAAAAAAAAGGTCTTTAAAGTTTAAACATTTAAAATCAAGAGTTAAATATCTAACATGATGGAACCATCCTAATCATAGAATTCAGTGGGGTCACCCAATGCTCAATCACTATCATCCATTCGTTGGTAAAATAAGTCCAACAGATCAAAGATGGCTTTGGCCCTATCTAATGAAGAGAATTTAATATGTCCCTTCCAAATGATAATAACACGAGATATCTTATTCAAATGATAAATCAGAAAAGAAAAGCCATCTAGTGATGGAAAACATTGGGATGGGCCCACAACCCCAGCCAACAAGACTTTCGTCACTGAGTGGGGGGCACTGAGATTTGATCAAAGGCGTACATTTGGAGATTCCGGTTCCCATCCAATAAGCGGGGGCTGGCAATAGAAAACGTGAAAATCATGCGATCGTCTGGTTCTCTCGGACTGCGAGGAGGAGGAAGAAGAAGAAGAAGATGAAGGGCAAAGGAGTGGTGACCGCAGAAGATTCAGATGAGAAGGGAGATTCCTCCTCCCTGCCCCCGGGCAGACTCTCTACCCGAAATGCTTCTTCCAAGTACGATTTTGTCAAGGTCTCTCTCTCAACTTTCTGATGTGGGTCTGTTTGATCTTCTCTTTTTTGTGATGTGGGTCTTTTTAATCTTCTCTTTTTGTGATGTGGGTCTTTTAATCTTCTCCTTTTCTGATGTGGGTCTGTTTGATTTTCATCTTAAATGTATGAAATTCATTTCTATTGATGGTGTTGATGGTTATTGGTTTTTTTTTTATCAGGTAAAGGTATGGCTTGGTGATAATGCGGATCATTACTACGTCTTGTCCAGATTTCTCCTTAGTAGGATGCTCACTGTCACAAAGGTAGATAACCCATTTGCGGATTCCCCTTCGATCTGTACCTTTTGTTTGATTCCATTCAAAATTGAATCTTGTGTTCTATCTATTCCTTTCTGTTTGATTCACTCAATGCGCCTCTTTCTTAGGGGAAGGCACATACAATTTCACTCTTTAAAAGCCCTTTTTTTTCCATGTCATTTCCATGGTACACATTGAAGAGAGGGGCTTCACTGTTGTCTATGCTCTCATGCAATACATTTAATTTGCATATTCCCTAACCAAGCTACCATGCTAATCACAATAAGTTCATTTTTCTGGGTGGGGACATGGACCATTCATGGGTGGGCCATCATTTCATCCATCTAAGATGGCCATGAGCAATCCAGGCTTTATCAGTGCATATTCTTTAATATTTAATGTGTCTTACGTTTTCAGGCTATAACTTGTGTTTACTTTAGTCATTTTCTACACCTGGGTTGGTGTTGTGTAGTTGAGTTTCTCTCTTCTTGATTTTGCGATTTTCAGATTGAATTTTGTGATTGACTCGGAACCTGGTTTGAACATCAATAAGTTTAATTATGGTGGCACGTTCTCTTTTACAACTTTTAGTTTCCCTCCCTCATAAAGTTGTCATGTTTGATACTTTATGGTCTATAGTTTTTTGCAGCAATTGTTAGAAGTTACATTTGAATTGTATAGGTTTATGTGCTTAATACTGAATATGTTGCTGGATCAATTGAAAACTAATGAATTTTATATCATTATCAGTGAATCCAGTCCGCCCATATGATGGAACACCTAAAAAAAAAAAAAACAGATAAATCATTTCTCAAATGAAGGTTGCAAACTCACAATGGGGGGGATCACTTTCATTTTTCCCCAGCATCTTCTGTTAAGCATTTCTTGTGGCAATATCATTTTTCCAGTTTATTTGGAAGATTATCTTTTCTGAGAAGCTAGTATTTCAAATTTTGAGTGGACAATGCCGAGTTGCCAGAACAACTTAGTGTACTTACTTTTCATTTGGTATGTCAGATTCCTAATCATGTTGCTATTAAAATTGCTCTCGAATTGAAAAAGCTGCTTATCGACAACAGTCTTCTAGATGTGTATGTTATCCTCTCGACATCTCTTTTGCTTACTCTAAGCTTTTTTTTTTTCATTGATGGATGCGATTTTTTTCTTTTTTCATTGGTAACTTGAATGGAACTCGCTACCTTTTTTAATCTTGCTGGTTGTGACAATGAGCTCCTTCCAACCGTGCTGCGGTCCCTGCCTCCCTGGCCTCTTAGAAAGTAGGAAAAAATAAAATAAATCTTTCACATGCTTTCCTTCATCTAAAAGCAAGGGTAGAGTTGGCCAGGCCTTGTGTGCCATAAGCCCCACAGACCTATTTCAGGCCTATTTTAGGCCAGTGGATTGGTTCTGAGGCCTGGTTCTTATACTAAATCTGTTTAATATATGGTCCAGGCCCAGGTGAAGGTTTGATAACATAATCTGGCTGGTTAGGACTATTGACTACAGTGTGGCAGGATGGGCCTAAATTTCAGGCTCAAGACAAATGGCCTGGGCTCAAGCTGTTGCCCATGCAGGGCCTGAACCCAGCTGGAAGCCACCCCTAACCTAAACCTATGTGATGGCCATCTCTGGCATGACCATAACCTGAATATTTCTTACATTGAAATTCTTTTTTATCTTCAAGTGCCAGTTTGCCTATCCTACTTATTGTGGGCTACCAAATGTTTTAATTCATTAATTTTATTTTGCAGTTCCCAATCTGATTTGGAAGCTAATCTGTTCAAGGTACTTAGATTTTAGTCAAATAGGCATATTTTTTAATTGCTTTATTTTTTTAAAAAATATAAACAGATCCCGTAAGTATTATAAGTTTATTACTGCTTCTTTTATCTTGTGAAAATCTTCCTTGTTTTACAGCTTAAGATAGAATGGAGATCTAGTATATTAAGTTTCATGCTCGAACATTAAAAAACCAGTACCAAGACCTGTATGTAGATATGACTTGGTTTCAGCCGAGTTTTAAAACCATGGCTGGCCTGGTCAGTGGCGGACCCAGGGTTTTTGTTCGAGGGGGGCAGATGATGATCAATTGAAGATTTCAAATATTATTTTGTTGTTATGTATTCACATTATTTTGATGCCATTTATTCACATTATCAATGGCAAAAGAAAAATATCTTGCACTGAAATAGATGCAAAATATCTAACTACATCAAGTAACTAACATTCTCTAACAACAATTCAAAAAGAAAAATAACACAAATAACACAATGCCCAATTCTCAAGAGATCAATTTGAGAAACAAATAACACAAAATTTAAACTCTAATGAGAAACCCAACTCCGAAAATGATAGAGTTATAACACAAATCAAAACCTCGTCTTTTCTATCCAATCAAGTCAACATTGCATTAGTTGACAAGGAGTG
Organism: Litsea cubeba; assembly: GCA_012931725.1. Classification (NCBI taxonomy): domain Eukaryota; kingdom Viridiplantae; phylum Streptophyta; class Magnoliopsida; order Laurales; family Lauraceae; genus Litsea; species Litsea cubeba. The sequence goes on from CM022946.1 coordinate 66,468,351, forward strand.
GCTACAATTTTTTTTTCAGTTGCTTCATGACTCAAATATATTACAATCTATTATGAAACTGACGAATACATAGTAATCTAATGAGCTTAGTTCAGAAATCGCAAACAATGATACAAATAATCAGCTCTTCATAGAACTTCAACTTCACCATTTACATGGTGCTGTTGATCAGGTGGGCGACCAAGCCACATTGACAAATAAATGGTTGTGATAGGCCTATAATAACATCATGTACTAGTGACACCATCTAATTCCACCAAATCGATGTCCTCCATCCATTTGAAGTCCACTAATCAAACATAATATAGTCCAATCAACACCACACAAACTGCACAAGTAAGGATAATATATTTTCCCGTGTGCTCAAAAGATCATCATTTTACCATTCATTGAATTAGAGAAAAGTTCAAATCAATACTAGAACATTCCAGGTTGGGCAAAATCCACATGACACAGTTCCTATTTGGCTATCTCCCAAGTCCCACCCTGCTCCAAATACAATGTTTTGGATGAGCTTCAATCTACGAAACACTGACGCCCAATAAACATACTTACACGTTTAGCTTTCCTTCTTTCCCTATTTTCTAATAGGAAAAACAAAAACCACCCCCAAACCCAAACAAGATAACCCAGTTCCAAAAATAGAAGAAAATGAGACCCTTTTCTCCCATTTTTCTAAAAGAAAGAACAAAAAGTGCAGTGGGAAAAAACCCATCTTTAGATTTCAAAAAAGAACATGTACACATGCATTTACAGCAAAATGAAGAAAGAGAAAGAGAGAGACATGAAGATTCTGCTGCACTGTTGCTTGATGTAAGCCCAAATCTGCTTGAGAGCTTGGGTTCTAGGGATTTCGTTTGAGCAAGAGCTTGGAGAGGATTTGGGCGATCTGGGTTTTGAGGAAGGGGGAGGTTTTCGGGAATAAGAGGGAAGTAAGGGCATACGTTTCCCAATAAGGGGGGCATGGGCCAGCGGCCCATTAAAAATCTGTGCATTTCCCAGATCCTAACGTGGTCCACTGCCCCCAATGCCCTTAATGTGGGTCCGCCCCTGGGCCTGGTCCAGGTGCAGCTGAGCCTAATCAGATTTCTTCTACTGGCTTTTGACTAAGACCGTTATCTTTTCAGCTGTCCAGGTGGCCATGGTTTTGATGTTTACATCAACGTGATTGACAGAATATTCTCCTTCCTGATGCAGTCCGATCCCTATCCAAGACAGGGACCCACAACCGCAAGCCTTGACGGACCCTACTGATGGGGTCCACATGTGCTTCACCGTTTCCTAATTCTTAGATTAGTAACATTGCTTTGTTTGCTTTCTTTCTAAATTTATTGTTAATTAGAATTAGTAGTTTCCCTCATTAACATACATGATGCTCTATATAAACAGAAGAGCCCTAATGTAAATTTCATGCTTCTTATCAATTAATCCAAGTCATCTTTGTGAGTTATCTCTCGTGTGTTATGGTTTGTGCTGTGCCTTAGGGCTAGAATCCATCTTGGATTCGATCAATCCTTCGGGAGATTGATCTATCAACCTCTGGTTGCGTCAAATTGGTATCAGAGCCGAAGAACGATCACTCCTTCCCGGATTTTCTTTTCGAAACCTCTGTCCCATCATCATCTTCCTCCTTCCATCCTCTACCATCGATTCCACCCCACCCATCCATCCATCATCATCAACCCATCACTGACCATCCCTATTGTCCACTCCACCGAAACCTAAGTCCCCCGAAATCCTGTCACAGTCAGCCCTACACCCTACCAACACCAAAACCCCAACCCTTTTCTGAACCCAACCCCACTGTCACGCTTCCATCCCTGCCAAAGAAATCCTGAACCACTTTTCCCCAAATCCCCAAATTCCCAAAAATCCCGAAACCCTAATTCCCTAAATCCACAAAAATCCCCAATCCTAACCCTAAATCCCAGACATCTATCCTCGGCGTACAAATCCCCCACCCATTAGCCGCCCCAATCCCTTCCTCTCCCAGCATCGACAAACCAAACACTACCCCGAAACCTCCTCCCTTCGAGCCACTGCCCACCGCTACACCCCACCGCCCTTCAGCCACACCCAATTTCCAAACCGAAAACCTCCAGTCAAACCCACTACCAAAAACCCTAAATCTCTCCACTGCACCCCATCTCCATAAACCCAATCCCATCTACCACACCCCACCCCTCTGCCTCCCTTTTCCAACCTCGTCGAAACAAACCCATCTCAGAGAAAACAAAAAAAAAAAACACAAAACCCAGAGGACAGAAGAAGAATCGAGAACCCAGCAACGAAATCAAAGAGAGTCGCAGAAGAAGAGAAAGAAGAGAACGCGAGGGCATACCTTGCACCGTCGATCGTTTTCATCCCCGTCTCGCTGTTCCGCATCACGGCACCACTGCCGAACGAAGCAGCCATCGTCTCCAGCCTGCTCGATCCATCGCCTCCACACTCACAGCAGCCAGAAGCCCTCTGTCACCCTCCGTTTTCCTCCAGCAGTAAGCTTCTATACACAAATCAGTTCTTCTTTCTTGCTTTTGTTCGTCTCTGCGCACAGACTCCGAGAAGACAGAGAGGATATTTTCTCTCACACGCATTCTGCCTGGACTCTAAACTGGGCCACAGTTTGGGCCTGACCTGCTGCCTGCCACTAGGTTAAGCCACACCCGGCCCGGCCCACTAGCAAAAAAAAAAAAAAAAAAAAAAAAAAAAAAAAAAAAAAAAGGGAGCAGAATTTTTGGTCTGCGTCCATGGCTACTCGCACCGGGCAAAATTTTCGTGGCAGACTCTCTGACATTCAGCGCGATGATTGCATAAGAGATTTATATGAACGGGTCGACGCCTTACAACTCACTGTCAATGAACTTGCTAAGGCTCCTTCAAACCTTCATGGCGAATCTTCCAGCACTTCTGGTTCACACTCTCACCACTTGGAAAATATTCCCAGAGAATCAATCCAAGAGTTCTTTCAACGTCTCTTTGCAGACCGAGCCGCTGACAATTTTCCGCCTGGCCCGCGCCAAGATGATCTCTCGCGGAAAATCAAATTAGAGGTTGCTGAATTTTCTGGTCAAGGTGATGCTCGTGCCCTTCTAGATTGGCTTACTTCAATTGAGGATTATTTCACTTGGTATCATATTGAAGATCCTCAACGAGTCGCTTTTGTCAAAATGAAGTTAAAAGGTCCTGCTCGAATTTGGTGGAAAAATATTGATGACCACAATGTGCAAATGGGTCGCCCTCCTATTACACGTTGGGAAATTATGAAAGAAAGACTGGAAGATAAGTTCTTGCCTTCTGACTACATTGATTCATTTAATAGCGAGCTTATCAATCTTCAGCAAGGTTCTATGACCATAGATGAATACACTCATAAGTTCCATGAGCTTTGTATTCGATGCAAATCTAATGAAGATGATCGCTTGATGGTCACCCGTTATCGAGAAAGATTGCGTCCAGATATACAGGATAAATTGGCTGTATTTGACTTTGCCACTGTTGATGCAATTTCTAGCAAGGCACGACGCGTTGAGCAAACCCTGCGTCAGCACCCTGGGCGACGTTTCGGTAACCAAGCCGGGGAGCCCTATAAAAAAGGTCCCGATTCTACTTTCAATCGGACTCCACAGCAAGGGTTCCGACCACCTTCAAACCAACCACAGAACCAACTCCAAAGGCAGCCACAAGCTTCACCGCAGGGTCCACAGAATCATCAGCTCAATCAAAAGTGGACACCAAATCAGAATAATGCTAGAGGCACTGGGATAATCGCTAAGCGCGACATTGTCTGTCATTCTTGCAAAAATCGAGGTCATTATGCTAGAGAATGTCCTCACAGGAATCTGCATTGTGATGGTGAACCTTATGATGATGAACAATATGATGAGGAAATCGAAGTGGAGAAACCTGATGCACAATTTCCAACAGATCCAGAGTCCGCACTTGAAGTCTACACAGCTGATGATGACAGCCCATTACTTTTCCTTCACCGCCGCCTATTGGTTGCAGATGGTATTGAAGAAGACGATGAAAACCAAGCTCCTATTTTCCGAACAAGAGTCACTTGTAAAGGACGAGCTTGCAATGCCATCATTGATGGTGGAAGTGCTATGAGCGTCATATCCAAAGATGCAGTTGATAAACTTCAGTTGCCAACTATAAAGCACCCGAGACCTTACAGAGTTGCATGGGTAAATGATTATTCAATTCCCGTCAACCGCCAGTGCATTGTTCCCTTGAAGATGGGCTCGTATGAAGATAATGTCAAATGTGATGTTATTCCAATGAATGTTGCCCACATCTTATTTGGCAGACCTTGGCTGAGGCGCTTGAAAGTCATCACTGATCATTCGGATAACACCTACACTTTCAAATGGAATGGACGCCAAATTCAGTTGAAGCCCATGGCAACTCCATTTTCTGTAAAGCAATCTACTCATACTGCCTCTCCTCACATCCTCACCATGCGCAAATTTGAAGTTGAAAGTCAAGAGCAAGGTGTGATGTATGCTTTGGTTACTAGACAAGTGACCGAATCAAGTAAAAATTCCACCCCATCCCCTCCCCAAGAGGTCCAACCATTGCTCGATGAATTTTCTGATTTAATTCCTGATGAGCTTCCCAATGAATTGCCACCAATGCGAGACATCCAGCATGCAATAGATTTAACTCCTGGAGCCTCTCTCCCTAATCTTCGTGCTTATCGGATGAGTCCTTCCGAACATGCTGAACTCAAGAAACAAGTTGATGATCTATTGCTACGGGGATATATTCGGGAAAGCCTAAGTCCATGTGCCGTACCCGCTCTCCTCACACCAAAGAAGGATGGAAGCTGGCGTATGTGCGTGGATAGTCGTGCCATCAATAAAATCACTGTAAAGTATCGCTTTCCTATTCCTCGACTTGATGATATGCTTGATCTAATGAATAGTGCTTCTGTTTTTTCTAAAATTGATCTTCGCAGTGGTTATCATCAAATTAGAATTAGGCCAGGTGATGAATGGAAGACAGCCTTTAAAACTAAAGATGGTCTTTATGAATGGCTTGTTATGCCTTTTGGTCTTTCTAATGCTCCTAGCACATTCATGCGTGTTATGAATCAATTGCTCAACCCGTTTATTGGAAAGTTCGTTGTTGTCTACTTCGATGATATCTTGATTTATAGTAAATCCAAACGGGAGCATCTTGATCACTTGAAGAGCATCTTTGAACTTCTTCGCCGGGAACGCTTCTATGCTAATCTGAAGAAGTGTACTTTTATGAGCCATTCTGTGATTTTCCTTGGCTTTGTTGTCTCTTCTAAGGGTATCGCAATGGACCCATCCAAGATTCAAGCTATCCTCGATTGGCCTGTTCCACAAACTCTCACTGAAGTTCGTAGTTTTCACGGACTTGCTACTTTCTATAAAAGGTTCATTCGAGATTTCAGCAGTATTATGGCTCCAATCACTAATTGTATGAAACAGGGTGAATTTAAATGGACAAGTGCAGCAACTAGAGCATTTGGCGAAATCAAGAGCTTGATCACGGAAGCCCCTGTCCTTCGACTTCCAGATTTTAACAAAGTCTTTGAAGTTGCTTGTGATGCTTCCCAGGTCGGCATTGGAGGAGTTCTTAGCCAAGAAGGTCATCCGATTGCATTTTTTAGCGAAAAGCTCTCCGATGCCAAACGCCGATACTCTATTTATGATCTGGAATTCTACGCCGTTGTGCAAGCATTGCGATACTGGCGTCATTACTTGGTTGGCAACGACTTTGTCTTATATTCCGATCACGAGGCATTGAAGCATATACAGTCCCAACAACATGTTAGTGATCGTCGAATTAAATGGAGCTCTTTCCTTCAACAATACACATTCAGTCTCCGTCATAAAGCTGGCAAAGAAAATATCGTGGCTGATGCTTTGAGTCGTCGGAAACATCTTCTCACTACTATGGCAGTCACTGTTACAGGTTTTGACCAAATAAAGCACGAATATCCAAATGACAAGGATTTCGGTATCATCTTTACAGATTTTCTTAACGGCAACAAGGATAAGCACCCTCATTACAGCCTTCATGATGGATTCTTATTCCGAGGTAACAAACTTTGCCTCCCTGCTACTTCTATTCGAGAACATGTTGTTCGTGAATTACATTCTGGAGGTTGTAGTGGTCATTTGGGACGTGACAAGACACTCGCTCTTGTGGATGATCGTTTCTATTGGCCGCGCATGCGGGTTCTTGTTATCAGCATATGTGAGAGATGTCGCACCTGTCAATTGGCAAAAGGAAACAAGAAAAACACAGGTTTATATCAGCCATTGCCTATTCCTAATACACCATGGGCAAATATCAGTATGGATTTTGTGTTAGGACTTCCAAAGACTGTACGGAAATTTGATTCCATCTTCGTTGTTGTTGATCGTTTTTCTAAAATGGCTCATTTTATTCCATGCAACACAACATCTGATGCTTATAAAGTAGCTCAACTGTTCTTCAAAGAGGTTGTCCGTCTTCATGGCCTCCCAAAAACAATCGTTTCAGATCGTGACACTAAATTTATGAGTTACTTTTGGAAGACTTTGTGGATGACAGCAAAAACAAAGCTTCACTTCTCTACTGCTTATCATCCGCAGACTGATGGTCAAACTGAAGTTGTTAATAGAAGCCTTGGCCAATTGTTACGATGCCTTGTCCGTGATCATATTACTACATGGGATCAAATTCTACCTATGGCTGAATTTGCTTACAACAATTCAGTTAATCGGTCCACAGGTATCTCACCATTTGAAGCAGTCACAGGTGTTCGACCGCTCTTGCCTATTGATCTTGTCCCTTTACCTGTTGAAGCACGCCCTTGTGCTGAAGCTGATAACTTCATCAAACATATGCAACAAATACATGATGAAGTTCGGCGACATATTGCAGCCAGCAATGATAGTTACAAGGCTCATGCAGACAAACGTCGTCGTTTTCTGGAATTTTCTGAAGGAGACATGGTTATGGTCCGTATTCATCCGGATAGGTTACCCCCAGGTACAAACAAGAAATTACATCCGAGGAATACCGGTCCATTCAAAGTGCTTAAAAAGCTTAGTTCGAATGCATATACTCTTGAATTACCGTCTGATATTGGTATCAGCCCTACATTCAATGTTGCCGATCTCACTCTTTATCGTGGGCATGATAATGAAGATGATTCTGACGAGCAACTCATTACATTACCAGCTGTTCCGCCACCGCCTGATCAAATCATTGATGTTCTTGATGATCAAATTGTTTCTACTCGTCGCGGCGGCTTTCAAAAGTTCCTTGTTCGTTGGCAAAACAGACCCGTCTCCGATGCTACCTGGATTACTGCTACAGACTTCCAGCGTCTGAATCCAGATCTTTATGAGCGCTATCAAGCGATTAACTCGCCGGAGTCGAGTTCTTTCAAGCCGGGGAGAGTTGATGCAGTCCGATCCCTATCCAAGACAGGGACCCACAACCGCAAGCCTTGACGGACCCTACTGATGGGGTCCACATGTGCTTCACCGTTTCCTAATTCTTAGATTAGTAACATTGCTTTGTTTGCTTTCTTTCTAAATTTATTGTTAATTAGAATTAGTAGTTTCCCTCATTAACATACATGATGCTCTATATAAACAGAAGAGCCCTAATGTAAATTTCATGCTTCTTATCAATTAATCCAAGTCATCTTTGTGAGTTATCTCTCGTGTGTTATGGTTTGTGCTGTGCCTTAGGGCTAGAATCCATCTTGGATTCGATCAATCCTTCGGGAGATTGATCTATCAACCTCTGGTTGCGTCACTTCCACAGTAAGGTTCACCGTTTGAACAATCTTGACTTTTATCTTTGTCTGCCATGAGTGATGGATGAGTTGTTCTAAAGTTTTTCTTTGTGGCACACTTACACTGGATTGCTGCTTAGTGAACAAGTAGGCTGTTCTAAAGTTTTTTCTTTTTGGCAAACTCACACTTGATTATGGCCTGAGCTAAGAATTATGATCTTGTATAGGGATGGCAACGGGTCGGATCGGAGGCGGATATGGCATATCCGAATCCAATTCTCCGTCTCCATATCCGCTCCGATCTCCGAACAGATATCCATTCTATCCTCCATCCCCGCCTCCAAACGGAGATCGGATATCCAAATGGATAATCGGATATCCGAATCATTAAAAAAATATTAAAAAGACAATACAATTCAAAATATAATTTAAGCATTAAAAACATTAAAAAGACAATACAATTCAAAATATATCCAAAAATAAACTTTCAAAATAAAGTCATTCAAGTTTCAACACACTTACACAAGTCATACACTTACACTGAAGTGTTCTCTGTAATATATTGATATATATATATATATATATGGTGTAATATATATAATATTATATAAGATAAGGGGGAAAACTGCAATTAAGGGTTAAACGGATATCCAAACGGGTCGGAGATCGGATATCCAAACGGATATTCGGATCGGATATCTCCATATCCGCCTCCGATCCGATCTCCGAATTTTTTTCAAAATCCATATCCGAATCCGACCCGATCTCCGAAAAAATCTCCAAAATCCATATCCAAACGGAGCGGGTATCGGATCGGATCGGATCGGACTGGACGGAATTGCCATCCCTAATCTTGTAACTGCTCTGCTCGTAGAAGATGGATACTGTTAATAACCAGAAACATAAAAACTCGAGCTGTTAGCGAGCAACATAACAGTTTATATTAACACTGACGGGTCTCACTGTTGAAGGCCTATAAAAAAAAAGTCAGCTTAGTAGAATAATCCTACACAAAATGGAAAAAGAATAGTTGAAAAAGAAAATACAGTGACCATCCACATTATACCACAGAATGGATAAAGATTGGGTAGCTGCAGTCTTTTTATTTAAGAATTCTTTGGAGTATAGACAATTTCTGTGGACTAGTTTAGGTCAAGGAAATGTGGGTTGTACTTTACAGTTTACACAGATTGAAAGCCCACTGAACACCTGTCAGGGGTGCAGACCCATCTAATCCCTCCCCCGCTTCAAAGAAAAAAAGAACACCAAAATAGCTCTCAGCCTTCTGCGGGAACATCAAATGGACTAAAATTCATGCCTGGAATGGCACCCAAATATGAAAAGAATGTCCATCTGATTTAAAAATCAATTTCCTGTGGAAAAAAAACTGATTATCTCAACCTCATCACCTCTGTCTTTGTTTTATTTCATTTGTTTCTTAAGGTAAGATCCTGCATTGTATGTTTTTTCCCTTAAGCAAAAGTGACCATCTTGATCCAGCAAACTTCTATTAAAACTTAAAGATACCTAGAGGTTATTCATTGGAGATAAGCTATTTAGAACATCAAAGAAAAATGTGCATGACCAAAGATGCTTAAGAATACCTGCAACTTGGATTGATTGATATCCTTATCTTTTAGTCATATTGATCCATTTGGTGGATTTAGAATTTGATCATAGAAGTGGCATTTCATTCGCCTCAGATGAAATCATCCGAAGCCTTTAAGTGATTTTCAGAGATTAGTATGTAAATGGTTAAGAGCTGAAAGTTCTACCTCTGGCATACTCTGATAATGAAACTTTGATCAGAGAACGAAGTTAAAGAATGTCACAAGTTTTACTTTTAACTCAGGTCATGGACTGGGTCTTTCATGATTTCGAAAGGTAGAAGATAAATCACTTATGGAATAATGGAACTATATTTGCAGCTTATGGAGCGGCGCGGCTATGGTGAAGAATACATAAACCGTTACAAAATGATGACAAGGTCAGTGAGCTTTTCATGAAATATGATTTGAGTTGTAATCATCACGTCCTCATGGGACTAGTCAGAAAATCCTGTAAATGTTATCTTTTATTATTATTTACAATCGTCAAAATGGTGGGTTTTTTTCCCTAAAAACAGAAAAGAAATACATGGTGGCTTTCATATTTTGCAATGCTAGTTTTCCTTTTAATCTTTTGCATTTTTTTCTTATGCTGTTATTTTTTTTTCTTGTACATTTTTATTAGATGGTTCGTGCATATTTTTTTGGTTCATGCATACTTTAAGGCCATTAATTTGTGTTCCTTGTCATCTGCCTTAAGATTTCATCACCAAAGAGTACCACTTGTAATTCTTGTCTGCGGAACTGCCTGCTCTGGGAAATCCACCATTGCCACACAACTTGCCCAACGGTTAAACTTGCCAAATGTCTTACAGGTGAATCTATTCTCTGATTTCTCTGAGAATGCTATAGTTATATGCGTTTCTGGTTATAAATTGCATTAGTTTACACTCACTTTTGACTTTATTTATTTATAATAATCATTACGTTACAGACGGATATGGTGTATGAATTGCTACGCACATCAACAGAGTACGTGAACTCAATGCTTTGTGTTTTCTGTTTTCATTCTATGAGATATATATTTACATCTACACAATATCAAATTTGGATGCATAATTTGAGATGGAAAGATCTCGTTTGAGGTGATTAAATGTATGACCATTTACCGCTAGGAACATCCAATTGCAGTGGTCTTATTTCTTATGTGCACATCTTCTCAGCTGCCTATACTCCTTTGTATTGAACACCACAAAGTGCTTATATTTCATTATTATACATGTGTAGTGCACCATTGGCTTCTACTCCAGTGTGGGCACGGGAATTCAACTCCCCTGAAGAGCTCATTACTGAATTTTGTCGAGAATGTAGAATTGTTCGAAAAGGTACTCTTTGTGGTTTTCAGTCAGTATTTCTTCATATTTATTTTCGGTGGTGATACTGCAGATAATTTCTCATGTGTATTCACAAGTCAATGCTTCTAACCATTTTTACACCATTTCTATTATCTGTTTTACTTTATCTTAGCCTTTCTATGGTGTTCGTTGTAACAAAAGATGCATCTGATTTGGTTCTGTACTTTCTAGGCTTGGCTGGTGATCTGAAGAAGGCAATGAAAGATGGGAAGCCTATCATAATTGAGGTGTGGTTAGTCAACCTAGTTTTGTGGTATGTAGCGGTAAATTATATTTGTAGACTGTAAAATTGTCATTCTGACCCTCTTATTTTTTATATTTGAAAAACATGTGGATTCCCTCAACACCCATTTGTTAGCTCTTGTTACTTTATGCGGTATGCCGGTATTAAAATGAAAGAAATTTAGCCTCTCATTGCCAGCCATCAAACTTGTGTATGGTCATAACCTCTATCTGTATCTAGCTAGACCTTTTATGTGATTGCTGAATTATGGACTGTCATAAAAGAAACCAATCCTTTATTCTTAGTCCACTTGATGAATTGATTTTGAAGGTTCACAAGTGGGTCAGAAAATTGTAGACTATCCTTATTTTGATAAAGGCAGACAAGTAGATTGGCATTCTTAATATGATTGATGAAATTAACCTCTATCGATGGCTATAAATAATCTTCACTCTGAGAAATAATGATATGAAAAGGCAAATGAAACTATGGTGGGTAGTTTGACAGCACCCCAGTCTGGACAAAACCTGTACATGCTGTTGAAGTGCTTGACTGAACTATTGTGGTGGAGATAGGGACCCTGAGTCTAATTTCTATAATGTAATGCACTGGAACTAGACAAACCAACACCTTCAGTAATTTGACATGACATTTTTAGGAAGTAGGCAACATTAACATTCAAAGAAAAAAGAAGCAGCAGCAGCTTGCAACAATGTTTTGGCACTTTAACAGCCTCCCAATGCGCACTTTGAAATAATTTCCCTCAAACCAAAGGATTTCATTAAAACTAATTACACGCGTGCTGCTCCCATAAATGAACTACCAGCAGAATCAGTATCTGTGTCCCTCAGATATTCTGTTTTGTAGTTACAATTATTCATTCTATTTCTGAAGCATGAGATTCGATTCCAGATAGGAGACCCAGTTGCTTAACACATAGTTAGGCTGCCATTATTTTATACAATGCAGTGTAAACAGCATCCTGTTGTATTGAGTTCATCTTGAACTCTTAATCATTTTATTATGGTATTGATTCTATTGAAGTATTGGATGGGATGCCAGTGTTGGATTTTGAGAAATGCAGTTGTATCCCCAGTCATATTCATGTTTACAACTATATACTTGTCTGCATTTCATAGTTTTGCACATGGGTAAGGGTTTATTTGATCATGCTAAATTTGTCACACAAGAATACTTACGTCAACTGATCATATAGCACAATTTACCATGTGCAGAATAAGGTTCTTATGAGTGGCCAGTTCATTTCAGTTGCGTTCGTTTATGATTATCACAGGGAATACATTTGGATCCAAGTATTTATTTAGTGGATGAGGGGACTAGGGTGTTAACTGACTTACCTAAAATAAGTGAAAATACAGCAGTCGTGTCCGAGCCATCAGAGGATACTACTGCAACACTTGCAAAACACACTGAGAATGAGAAGTGCGCCCCCGAGAAAGTAGGTGCAAAGGAGGGAACATCCGCTGACCAGGTGGCAGAAGTTACAGAAAGCTTGGGATCTGTCGACCTAGCAAAAAATGCTTCTGATTATCAAGGTTATCTAGCAAAAAATGCTTCTGATTATCAAGGTTATCTTGTGTATGCTGTCCTGATGTTATATCCTGTTTGGTTGTATTCCTCAATTTACACATTGTTTAGTACTCTTAACTTCACCTGCTTTTTGGAGAGGGGAACTGTCCTTTATGGCCACAAAATGTGGATGCAGATTGGAGGATCTGCCAAGCCCATGGCAATCCATAATGTCATTCAAAATATTTAAATGTCTGCTGCATCTACATATTGGATGGTCTTGTTCACAAAAAGGATGGGGAGATCCAAACTAGCCCTTAGTCTTGTTTTGTTTTGCTTATTAGTTCTCTTCATCTTTTATCTGCTTTTTCTGAAGCTTGAACACGTGAGATGGCCATGAATGTGAAATTCGCAATGTGATTTCCTTCTGCTTATGTTTGCTCTAGTTCTGTAGGGAGACCTCTTAATGATCCCGATACAAAGTCAAGCAAATCCATGAAGAACCAAAAGATAGCTGCTGAACCTATAATAGTTCCGATGGTCTTGAAGATGGCTGAGTTTGATCACAAGGTCTGATTTATTGCTTTTAATATCTATGTGAGTCAATGAGCAGTTGACGCGCGAATTACTTGCATATTTATGAGCCATATTGAATTTAAGGTCCATCTTTGAATGCCTCGGAGGCCTTTTCCTTGGATTTTCTCTTTTCTCTATTTAAAATTTCTCAAAAGTAGAATTCATATTGAAGGATGTGCAGAGTTTTTATAGCCCACTCCAAATCTGACGCATGCAAACCCCCTCCACCCCAGGGACTGGCTGCATATGACAAAGTACTAAGATCATAAACAACCCATTGGGGCAGAGGAGACCGTTAAAGACTTGGAATAAACTGCATGTCTATCTTTGATTCTGGTAGGATGTAAACTGTAGTAATGAAATCACTACTTGAGCCCTCAGCACACGGGAATCTGAACTACACATGAAAGCAACAAATAAATGGACAGAGAGATGCTATAGTTGTTGTGTGTTTAGAAGAAAGGATATTTACTAGTTTTTGACATCTTTTAGGCAGTCTCAGCTTGTAGCCGTCATGTATTGTTGGTGTGATTTGGATTTTACCCTTTTTTTTTTGTGATGATGGTTTAAGTCGTGATTTTATTACCACTGCTCATTTGCTACTAGGATCAAAGATAAACATGCAGTTTAACTTTCCTGTTTTCACATGGATAGACATCAACTCTCTTATCATTTCGTTTCAAAGATACCATAATATAGTTGGCAAAAATGCTTTCCATGGAATCTGACCCCATAGACAAGAAGGACCTTTTGTTAATGTATCCACTGCCATCATGTTAGATGTAGATTAGGATTCTACTCTGTTTGCTTGATGAGGGCTCAAGTTGGGATTTCATTACTACAGCTCATGTGTTACTAGGATCAAAGATAAACAAGCAGTTGATTCTTTCAGTTCTTTCACATGGATGAACATGAAAGACCCTTTCTATTCATTTCAAAGAGACCAAAAAATAACTGCCAACAGTGCCTTCCATGGAATTTTACCCCGTAACTGACATGGGCTTTTTTAAGGCTTTCTTTGTTTTCCTACAAATACAATTGCCGCCGCCTATGCAATTCTAACAATGAATGTGACCTTTTGGCTACAATGATGGAAGCGCTTCTGTTTTTAGTGAATGAGATTTTTTTTTCTTTGTTTTTTTGCTAGAAGTTATGCCATCAAAGTGATGTGTTTGTTGCAATCAACATGCTCAGTTATTTTTTGACCTTTTGGTGTAGGCATTGCTGGAGGAGTGGATCTCCAAAAGAGCATTTTGGGATAAATGTCTGGACCAGGTATCAAATTTGAGAATGACTGCTTTCCGAGAGTTTTATTTTTAGAGATTGATACGTGCACTTACCCTGGATCATGATGTTGAGTGGGTTAATCAGATGGATCCCCCATGGCTATGGATCTCACTGGGAGAAAGTTATCACTGATTTAATGTTTAAGTTCTCTAATTATTGATATACTAATGGAAGAAAGGAAAGAATGTTGACGGTGTCTGCACTGAATAAGATTTTTTTTTACCAATCCAATTGGTGAGGTACGATTGTTCAATCAATATGATTTGCTCTTGGTCCAACTGCATTGACCCTCCTGATGAAAGTTCATAATCATGGACATCTTAGAGGACCATCATACTGTATGTACCAGTTTATATCTCTCTTTCTCTCTCTCTCTCTATATATATATATATATAGGGAGGTGCTCCTGTGAGAGAATCTCTCACCTTATTATGAGAGATAAGGTGGGGACCCTCACATTTAAGTTGTTGGCATTGGATTTGGATGTGAGGCCCCCCACCTTATCTCTCATAGTAAGGTGAGAGCATTTCATATCCACCAACTCATTCTTTTATCAGTTCCATTATGCTCATTCTTCACGTCGCATTTATTTGAGTGATGAAGGTTACTCATGTTGTTTGACATTGTTTTTTCTTCACAGGACCAGGATAAGCTAATAAGCAATATAAAAACTATTCAGGATTACCTTTGCTCATTTGATTCACAGGTGTGCTCATTTAGAAAAAGTTATGTACTAAATAATTCTAGAGATCTTATGTGCATCCTACCATGCATTTGATGTGTTGGCATATACCATAAGAGAGAGAAATATGTAACTGAAAGGACAAGTGTGAGAAAATGGTGCTTACTGCTTACTACATTGTGTAGTACAGCCATCCATTTGTAATGGTGAGGCCATCAAGGCCAATGATAGTCCCTTGTTTTAAGAGAAAAAAAATTTAATCAGATATACAATGTCTTCACATTGGATGGCTGCGATGATTGCCCAAGTTGGGGCCCATGTAAGGATGAACCCATCAGTAGCTGGCTACTGTCATTCTCTTTCTATATTAGTTTGCATAACTATTTTGAGACTTTGGGTTTTGTTAAATTTTAATTTATTTATATTGCATTGGCTAGGATTAACTTTATTTCCGTTAATTATATTATCTTTAGGGGTAGTATTCATCCCAAATTATTATTATTATTAATAATAAATTGTTGTAGCATTGTGTTTAAGAGAGCATATTGTGAGTTGGGTGATGTTCCATTTTTAGACACACACACATAGGGTTAGGGACTCTGCGTCCTTGCCATTTGAGTTGAGAGAAAAATAAAATGCTTGGTTTTTAGAATTTAGTCATTGTAGTACTCACAAAGGAGTCTTATTTTGACTAATTAGGGAATTTTTCAATCAGGACTACCTATTATCTCTCATGATTATTTTATGGATATTCTGTTAGTGATAGCTTAAAAATTAAGTAGTAGTTAAAAAAATCAGTATAACTCACAAAGTCAACCCCTAATAGATGGAAAAAGGCTTCAATCATAATGATAGTGATGACTATTAGCACTTATGATGCCAAGATATAGCATGAATACAACATGGACACTGGATATGGCAGGGACATGGATTTTATACATAAAAGTAAAATGAAGTATATAATACAATACGAGATGGTTGTTTCCCTAGGCCAATTGTTGGAAACATACGTTGCCAATGGCTTAAAATCTATACTAAAATGTTGTTACTCCTTTTTTGTTTTTCTTGAGCAGGGTCTTACAGTAATCAACATTTCAGCGACAACATTCCCTCAAACATTGGATGGGTTGCACAGCTATCTTCTACAGGTAATGGCCTCCTATGTTTTGAAATTGAAGTATTACATGCCCTTTGATGTCAATTGTATGAATATTGAATACTGTGGTTCAAGATAAAAACTTTTGAGTCAGATTATATTTGTTTCCTTTGTTCTTTCTTTTATATTGGCACGTGACAAGTGACAACAATGTTCAAATGACAATGTGTCATATTTTTCTTGCGTCATCTTTTTCCTACCTAAATGGTTAGGATCTCAGGGCCAAAACTGGGAGTGCAACAAATATTGCATACTAGTCCATTGCACCCAAAAATATTAATTCATTGGAGCATCGGAAGGTGTTTTCATAGTTTTTCATTCCACTAACCATTACAAGGCCCTTGTGGTAGTAGTATTGTTGCAAGCTTTGCAAATTGCATCACGGAAACTAGTTTACTCCAAGATACTGTTTTGGGATCTTATACGGGGATTTTGTATTTTAGTGTATCGAGCGAGGAATTTCTACAAAGTCTTCAGAAACTGGCAGGCAATCAGGTGGAAAAGATTAGATCAAGAGCAGCTTTAGCTCAAACTATAGCATGTACGATGAACTGTGATAGAGATGATTGTATCGTATGTGCTTACATGCTTTTATTTGTATTCAAAAGTCATCTTCTGTCTGAAATTCAAATCTCTCTCTCTCTCTCTCTCTCTCTCTCTCTCTGTGTGTGTGTGTGTGTGTGTGGTGAATGGTATCGAATCTGAATGTCTTCACCAGCTTATATTTTAGTGTATTATGCATTTTATGCTTGATATAGCACAAACAGCCATTTTATATATTTTTTCACTTGAACTAAACAGAAGCCTGAAAAAAAAAGTGAAATCTGATTTAAAATGACCATTAAGAGAGTCTATGCTATAGGTCTATCAATCTCTGTTTGAGATCCATTGGCGATGGGAAGTGGGCCCCATTTGATTTATCAAGTGAAAGGTCACAATCTTTCTTGACATTCCTGTCCGCTGGATTAATGAAACTTAATGCATGTTTTTTTGTTGACTCTTTTTTTTTTTTCCTTTTACTAGTACACATGCAAATTCTATTGTATGATCATCAAACATTTTAGGGAATAGGAGGAAACCTGGGGCCACCATTTTCACGTTGTTTGCTCTAATCAAAATGGCTCCGTCAGTTATGGCCTGACCCAAGCAAAACCTTAACTGTACAAGAAGCATGCCATGTGCATAACGGGCATGCTGAGATATAATACCATCTTAACCTGGGAAATATTCACCTGCACACCGAAGACCGCGTGTCGTGCATAGTGCATGAAATTCAGAGGTGGGTCCGACCTCTAGGATGGTCCCGATGCGCAGGTGATGTTTTTTCTCTTAACCTAGCTTTGTACAACTTGCATAAGGGTTAATTACAACTCAAGGCGGGTGTTGCTAGGGAGAAAGCCACATAAAGATGGGGCTCATTAATGTCATAGCTGACTTCTTTGAGTCCCATTTCTAGTTTGGACTTGCCTTTTCAAATGGTTGGCTGTCCATATCATTGTTGACCTTTTCATTTACCTGTGATTAGGCATTTGATGATAAGCTTGAAGTTTTCTCATAAAAGAATGTAACAAATATATAGATTGCCATACTTCTCAGATAACATGCCATGACAAAGTTATATTATTTTGTTATTCAGAGAATAGATCTTACTGTTTTATTGTGTCACTGTTTTCAAATATTTGTACATCCATCCAAACTATTTGAAGTTCAGTGATGGTAGTAGGCTTCAAAGTCTAAGTTGTAGGGTTTTGAATCGATTTACTGTGATAGGTCCAGGTCCATTCCTTTAATGTGAGAAACTTGAATATGGAGTATATCACAGATTCACCTTTACATGCCCAATAATCTTCAGCTTTATTTCCTTCTGATGCAAATGAAAACCCCTTTATGCAAGTTCACATCTAATGATCCTACATCCATTAAAAAAGAAATGGATTTATACACTAGTGATTTTGTTTTATTTCAGCAAAGAGCTTGCAAAACTTGTGTACTTCAAATGAGTGGATTGGCATTTACACACGTACTGATGAATTAGAAACAATCAAGGACAAACTAGTACACATCAAAGTATAGAATGTTGTTGCCCACTAAAATGAATCGAGGAGACTACATTTTCCCCATCTTCATATTTCTCCATCCCATAGCTCTTGAATTGATTTATAAGGACTTGTTGTGTCATTTACAAGGAACTCCCCTCTCATGAGCTTATACTCCTCCAATCTTTCGATCTCAGTGAAGTCGTCTTCATCTAGTTGCAGCTCCAGAGGTCCCAGGTTCTCCTTCATCCTCTCGGGGTTGAAGCTTTTTGTTATCACGCTCGTGCCTTTGTCCAAACCCCATCTTAGAGCAACCTTATTAAACCATGGTAGCATAATTTTTTTTTTAGAAGAGAATCCATGCTTTCTTTCATTTCCAAAAGTTGCTTTCACTGTACCCATGGCTACCTAATGGACTGTGTCATCCCAATTGCAATGTGACAAAATTGAGAATGAATAAGCAAACTATAAAATGCAACACAGGCAGCAACTGGGAAGCAAACTATATCAATCAATACATGATAGGAGTGAAACTCTCATTGGATAAGTTATGTTTAATACCGACCAAGAAAAAAAAAAGGTTATATTTGATTACTCTCATTTGGTGCATGGGCTCTATCCACTGAACTAACCTCATCATCAAGTGACAGGCTCTATCCTAATTTCCTTACATGGAAGTTCTCTGGTTGTACTTTCACTACTTTGACTCTTTCTGATACAAATGTCTGATAAATAAGATGATTAGAGAGAGCAGTCCCATCTTAACTTCCTGACATGGAAGTTTTCTGGTTTTACTTTTACACTTTCTATTATAAATATATTGTAAATAAGATGGTTGGAGAGAGCAGTCCCATGTTCTAGACTGCCTGAGCATTGCTTACTATCCACTTTCATTTATTTTTATTGTACTTGTTTTTTTTTTTTTTTTTTTAAATTAACTTTATTCGCTGTTCAAAAACAAAAATAGGTGTATCCCACTGCACTGACAGTTACAATTTTTTCTTACTCTTTTTATAAAAAAGTGATAGATGACTGGCATAAGGGGTGGGTTTTTAAATACCGCCCTAGATTTACCCGGTGCACGTATGTGTGGGTTTTGTGTATATGTCCCAGGGATTAGTCCAGTTGGGTTATGTACTATGGGGAGCCCTCATCATTAAAAAAAAAAAAAAAAAGATTTCAACCTCCAAATACATATAGAGTTTTCCAACTCTTTTCAAAAGCAAGATTTTGACGTTTCTTATAAAGTATTTTTGTTTCTATATGGTCCTAAAGCATTCTGGAATCTTTATTTAAAAATACATAAATAAATTGCATCATTTCCACATTGCTGTAGCACAAAGTAGAAATGCTTCTAAAGAACATGTTTACCACCCTTGTATTGATTTTCCAGTAAATGTCTGTGAAACCATGGGCACATTGAGTTTTTTCAGTAATTATCAGAATACAAGTATATCTACAAACTCTTCTGAAGGCACATGGTAAGTAAGAAGAAAATCCAGCTGAGAACTTACCTGAGCTGGAGTTGCATTGTGCTTAAGAGCAATGGATTTGATGATGGGGTGTTCCACCACAGCCATGGATCCCCATGAAGTCCCTGGACCACCGAGAGGTGAATAAGCACTCACATGAATCTTCCTCTCTCCACAGAAATCTCTTAGCTTATTCTGTCTCCACAGAGGGTGCATCTCTACCTGTATATGAAAATTGAGAAGGTGGTAGGGTGGCAGTGACAGAAATTATTTATGAATAGACCTTTAAAATACAATTTGTATTGAGGAATCTATGGTCCTCATTTAATAATACCCTCTTGGGGCCTTTAGTTTATACAGATGGGGCCCACTGATTGATAAGACCAAATAGGAGAGATGCCCCCAATCATATGCTTATTTGAAAAACCCTTGCAAATCCAAAAATTGAAAATTTATGAATGGTTTTTTTGTTTTTATTGAATTCCATCCTCAACTATTGAGTTACTGCTGCTGATCAATTTCAGTTTCAAAACAGTGTGTGAGTGGGCCCAACATATGATTAATTCCACAAGAATGGCAAGTATATTTAGATGTGGGGTTGTGGAGTAGTAGTGAGTACCTGGTTGACCGCAGGAGGGATGGAGGCATGTTGCAGGAGGAGATCTATCTTGGTGCAAGAGAAGTTGCTGAGGCCAATGCACTTGCAGAGGCCCAGTTCAACACATCTCTCCATGCCTGCCCATGTTGACTCCATGTCCAAGCACTCGAAGTCTTCTTCTGCAGGCACCGGATAGCAGGCACATGCCTTCAGTTTTGCAGGCCAATGCACAAGGAACATGTCCAAGTACTCCATCTCCAGATTCCTATATATAATATATCAAGTGAAACACAAACATACACCACCCCATTAATCTATTGTTATAGTTATCTGAAATTAATCCTTCTGGTTAGTGTATACATTTTTTTGACCTTAATATTTTCTTTATAATAACTACTATTAGCTAGTTTTAGTATATACATATTATTATATTAGCAGTACACGTGATGGAAGGTGTACCAATGTTTCTCCAAGACTGGAAGATTCTTGAGCTTCCAAATCAAAGAGATAGACAAGAAAAATCTTCCACCATTGTTGAGACATCCTCACCATGGTGGGCCCGCTAGAAGTCCCTCAAATCCAAATATCAGACACCCACCTCATTGCAGCAGCGTCATCATCTTAGCCTTACCCGGCCCATCTATAAAAAAAAAAAAAAGAACTCTCTCTCTCTCTCTCATCATCATCATCCCCACCACCAACAGGTGCAGTTCCTGCGAGGGTCCAGACTAGAGACTAGAGACAGACCTAACCTTTAGCAATTTTGCACAAAGTGGCTGCTCGCAAGTCTCTCTATGTATGCATGTGAAATTGAGTGCATGTATTGGTGCATCCTTGTGTGGGAGGGGAAGAACACAACTGCAATTATAAAATGGCAAAATTCGCTCTTGGGTGAGCATGGGATGGCCCAACAAATGTATGTTTATCATTTATAGAGTGCCACAAGATCCAAACCAAATAATAGAAGTGGAAAGGGAAATGGTCCGCAGACTACATCAAAAGGTATGTTGCAGGTGATGTTTATGACTGCCCAATCAGTGTGGTCCGTGGATGAGGCCAATCCATACTGGGCCCAGTTGGTGGACGGCTAGATCACCATACACAACATGGAACAAGATATCCATGTCAAGTAATTGCACCAGATCATCATCATCATCGGCTGAAACTTTTTTCCCAACAATACAGATAATTGCGTGTTAATTTTGTTCATAGTAGTACACTTGAAATTTGGTTTTTATGGCCGACTTGTAGTTTGACAACAATAGTTCCATTTAGATCAATGGTATCACAATATTGTATCATAGAACTATATAGGTGCAGTAAAATGGAAACAAGCTTACTTGAGGGTCTGCCTGAGTGCACCAACAGGGTCATGGTGATCACTTCCCCATAGCTTAGAAGTAACAAATATCTCTTCTCTATTCACCACTCCTTCACTCAAGGCTTTCGAGAGCCCTCTCCCAACCGCCCTCTCCGAACCGTAGATCTTTGCAGTGTCGAAATGCCTGTAACCAATCTGAATTTCACAACATTAGGCATGGACATAAACATTCCATGCCAATTTCTATCTACAAAGTACCAACTCATTGAAAATTTCAGTTACTAACCTTGTACCATGAAACACAAAGACTCATACCTCTAGAGCTGTTCCAACTGCTTGTTCTATTCTTTCTCCATTGTATGGGAAGGCAGCTGTGCCAAATCCTACAAGAGGTAGCTTTATACCACCCCACAGCCTCACCACATCACATTCACCACCTCCCATGGTTCTTCTCCTCTTTTCTTCCTTGTCTTGTCTCTCACATACCCTCCTACCATTGGCCACCGCCTGTGGTATTTATAGAGGAAGCTTGGGAAGTGGCCTGGTTTCAAGTCAGACAAGTACAATACAAGGATTTAGAGAACAAAAAACAAAGATAAAGCCCTCTGAGGTTTGGATATGGGGAAGGAATATCTCATGTATAGACAATTCACCGGATCTTGTTGCATAATCATATCCAGTGCATCATCCGTACTACCCCAAATGGAAATTGCACTCATCTGCTGTTTCTGATTGTGTAATTCATAAAGTTTTCTAGTGAACAGTTGGCACCTGATGGACCAGACCGTTGGGATTTTATCTTATTGGTGTGATCTTCTGCTTATTTGTCCTGGTGGACTTTTCTCACATTGGGAGCTATGCATGGTTAGGCCTGGTCTGTCAAATCAGCAACTGTGGGCCCCACCTGCATAATGACCAGAATCAGGAACATAATCAAGTTTCGAACATGCTGTTTTTTTTATTTATTTATTTATTTATTTTGTGATTCAAAATCAAAATACAAGAAAGAAGTGGAAAATGCATAATTTTTCTTTAGAAAACATATTGAAAATATGAATAAAAAGAATAAGGCCTCCATGATGTGATGATGATGCTGAAAACAGTATCACTTTGTTGTCTCAAGTCTGGTACTTCTATAAGGCTAAAATTAAAAATTAAAAATAAAAAATTTAATAGTATGATTGGGCCCATGTATATATGACAAACAGAACCGTGCATGCCCAAAATAATTTTCAAGTATTCATAGTATGCTTGTTCTAATGGGCATATTTGTTTGCATTAGATTAAATAGGGTTTCATGGTCAAATAAGCTTCTATAAAAGGATTATTAAAGAGGTGGAGTTTGAATGAGATGAGGTAAGAGCTGCAGAATATAAGTTAGCAGACTAGACTTTCTTAGTATTTGAATTACTAGGACGACGATGATTGAGTATTCATTTCTCATTTCACATTATTCACTTTCCATTAAAGAGAAGGTTATTTAATAATTATTTTTATATATTTCCCTTTTATCTTCAATATTTAACTACGTATTCAATTTATATGTATTATGCTCCACATGAAAATTTTCCTACCATTATGTAAGAAAAAACTATAAAAGAGCCCTATTCAAAAAAAAAGAAAAAGAAAAAAGAAATAGAGCTGAGGACCCCTTTTTCGAATATTTTATTGCTTTCATAGACCCATTTTCCAATTCACTTAGGAATCCTAATAATCAATCAAACTCAGGACCCTATAAGTGGAAGTGATTGGATGGCATTTTTGGACTAATGTTACCAACTTACTATAGTAAAAGAAATAGCTGCCTGCAGTGAAGAGGAGGTTGGAACTTGGAAGGTGTGAGTGAGAGCTGTAAGGGGATCCTCCTTGTCTCCAGGGATTTCAGCAGATACTCATGCAATTTAAAAACAGTTAGAAACTGATACTTGCATGTAACGTAGCCAACCCAAGAGGAATATATATACAACTTGCAGGCCGGCAATAGAATATACCCCAGCAATCCATCACATGGATCAGTGGGGCCCACATTGCCCACAAGCCCTGTTGGGAATCCCACACCATACGATCATGTGTACGGGGATTTCACCATGTTCCCAAGATCCTCAAACCACATGGATTGCTATAACTTGTCCTTGATGTGATCCTTGTCCTTTTTACAGGTTGTGAGATCTTCTGCATGTCAGCTGTCAGGAGAACCGTCTGATCTTGATCAGATCAGATGGTTGGTCACATGAGAGACCACTTCTTGGAAAGATTTGGTGGGCCCAACGATGAAAGATAGTTTCAGATGTTGACTTTTAGCTTTCATATTTATACCCCCACCCCCTAGGATTCGCAAATCCGATTATGGGGGATTTTGGATCCCAGAATCATTAACCTAATGATCTCCTACTGCCAAACAAACTTTTCGAGGATTTCCAATCTCCAACGGTAAATTGCTATTGATTTGGTGAAAAGTGAGAATAGAGGTGGCAAAATATGACCCGATCCGTCAACCCAACCCGACCCGACAAGCGTATTACCCGCTTAACCCGACCCGTTTAATAGGCGGGTCGGTCACGGGTCAGGTATTCATGACCCGCCATTAAACGGGTCGGGTTAGGGTTGACCCGCTTGACCCACTTATTTAAGCTAAAATTGAATTTGATTATTTTAATGCATAGGCTAAAAAAGAATAAATTGACCTTAATCAATTCAACTCCACGCTTTTTATTAATGGAAAGCAAGGTAATGCTCATCAAATGATTGTTGAAATGAGATTAGATCAAATTTGATCTTAAAAGTCAGTTTTTGTCAAGCATGGAACCATAGTTGAGTCGATTTATTTACTAGATGGGTGTGGGTTATGCGGGTCGACCTGACCCGTATAACCCGCAATGGTTATGCGGGTTAAGCGGGTCGGGTCGGGTTGACTCGTGGTGGGTGCGGGTTAGGGGTTTCTGACATGCGGGTTAGACTTGTATAACCCGTTTAATAAACGGGTCCGACCCGTTTAGTACAACCCGACCCGATTGCCACCTGTAAGTGGGAACCTTTTCCCGCCTATTTCCTTACCATACGTGACGTTAATATTTGAAAAATGATACACATTGGTAGGGGCAAATCCAAGTACAAGGGTCTGGGTTTGAGCCCCCACCCATGTTTTAAAAAAAGTTTAAAGTTCTTAAGAACACGTACAAATATTGAAAATTAATATGTTTTCGGGTTGAGATTGGAACTTTGGATCCAGAAGCTGTTCTGGTTCTAAAACTTGGTGGGAGTTGTTAGAACTGGGTCGAGGTACTCAAATCAGTAGAAAAATCAAGGTGGAATTTGCATAATCATCATCTGATCATGAGAGATAAAATTGGATGAGTGTAAGATTTGCATGATCAGTCCCAAGGGTGCTTGTAAGGGGTTTCATAGGAGAGGCCTAGGCAGATCCTACCGGCCTGGCCGTGCCATGTTTAGGAATAGCAACCATTCACAAGAAAACAAACTCGCAGAAGGAATTATGAAGCGGGATGGACTGATCAATGGTGGGCCTAAGTGAGTCAATAGAGATGAGACCATGTCTCTAATTATTATCTGCTTTGCTCTTAAGTGAAAGTTCTGACTTAGATGTGAATAGAATTAGATGTTGTTAGTTATCCAATCAAAGACATTATAATATGTCCTTGAGTCTATTTGGTACAATTCTTTTTATGTTGAGCAAGAAAAAATAAAGATAAAATCTGGTCCATGCCACCAAATTTTCAGACTATATGGGTGTGATTGGGCACGGAAAACCGAGTTATGTTATGTATAAGTGTCGGCTGATATTTAAATAGTGCACAGCTTAAAGGCTTGTTAAAGATTTAAGTAGGCCAGGTCCTGCAAATGATACCTTTCCTTAATTCGATGGATTGAATATTTTAAGTTGTAGTTTAAGATTATTGCTAAGATCAACAAGGGGCTTAGCTAAACTTTTCATGATTATTAAAAGACTACTCGTTCTTGACTCAATTGGATTTAATGAATATAATAATTGTAACTAAAAGGTTAATGCTAAATTGATTATCTAAATCAACTAGGGATTTAGCTAATCATCCAAGATTAATGATAGGTTGCTTGACTAAGACAGGGTAGTTGCCTGGGTAAGATATGGTTAGATTTTGTCAGAGATTAGATTTCAAAAAATCTGTCTCCACTTTTTAGACTTCCTGTGCAATCTCATTATTTCTTAAGTATCCAGAATTAGGGCTGTTAATAATCCGAGCTAGCTCTTGATTCGGGTCAGCCCAGATGGGCTTGAGCTTGGTTTGTGACCTACTATTCAGCTCGGCTAGGGCTGCTCGGGCTCAACCGAGCAATCGGTTGTGGCCTGACCTTGAGCTCAATCTCTACTGGGCTCGGGTCTTAGGCTAATGATCCAATCTGAAATCACAGACCTTTTGCTCATCAAACAGAATGAAATCAACCATCAAGAGTATCCTATTCCTGCCAGACCCGAGTCAACTCGGCCCAACCCAATCTGCAGTAAGGTAGGGAGTTTACGATTTGGGTTGGCTCCAGTTGGGTACATGCAGGTAGAGTTTGGGCTTAAGTTTACTTGGTATGTATAGGGGTAATTTTGGGCATGAAAATTTAGCATCATCACCATCAAAGCCTTGTCCTAACTATATCGGGGCATTAAAGATCAACAGGGGGTAAAAGATAATGTTTTCCCTCTCCTAATCTCTCTATTTTTTTCTTTTTTTTTTTCAGGCACGTTCTATGTTTGCACGAGGATTCTACACTATAAATTTCATTTTTATTTCATTTTTTGCGAGAAGATTCCTACATTCCTACCACTCCATGGAAATCAAATCTTCTTTATTAAGTAAAAACTATTTTTTTTTCTATTCTACACGAAAAAAGTATTGCTCCAAAAGGACAAAGTGGGTATGACAAAAACCTCTTTCCGATAGAAAGGAAAATTGTTCTTATTTCCATGCAGTTCACTCTCTCATTAGTTGGTGGCAACCCATTTTTATTGTGAGAAATATAGGGAACCAATTTTCCATGATAAAGAAGATTTTGATTTGTAGAAACAAAAATATAGCCTTCACTTTCATAATATGTGGAACAATTAGGTAATTGAGGAGCCTTGATAGCCGTCCACTGTTGGACTTTGCAGGTGTGCATTATTTGGGTCCATGGCGAAGACCATCATCAACTCTTCTGCAATCCTCAATACATCTGCATGGGGTAGTTGAAGGAAGGTAAGATAATCCAAATATAGGGAACCAATTTTCCATGATAAAGAAGATTTTGATTTGTAGAAACAAAAATATAGCCTTCACTTTCATAATATGTGGAACAATTAGGTAATTGAGGAGCCTTGATAGCCGTCCACTGTTGGACTTTGCAGGTGTGCATTATTTGGGTCCATGGCGAAGACCATCATCAACTCTTCTGCAATCCTCAATACATCTGCATGGGGTAGTTGAAGGAAGGTAAGATAATCATATCATTGGATTTACTCATTTACAGCTCAAGTTTACCAACTCTTCCAAATGAAAACATTGGCTGTGAAAATAAAGTTCCATTTTGGCAACAGGGAAAAGATGGCTACAGAATGTCATCCAGACACCACAGTTTAAACAAACAAGAGTTCTAAGAAGCACCTGTTACCTTTGCAAACCAAAACCATCTAACGATTGACATATATAGTGGGGAGAAACCTTCCTGCCCCAACAAAGTCTACCATTTAACAAGAACTGAATCTTGGAACAGAACTACTTCCAGGGGCAAAGCACCGAACCAGAACTGAAACAACCATGATTTGCAAAACTTGAGCACCCCACTGACATCTATCACACGAACAAAATTGAAATCCAGTTTTGTGGCAGACTGGCAACAATAACTTATTCTTCATTCTCGCGTTCATCTTTGATGAGCTTAATCATGTCATCTATCCGAAGAATAGTTATGGCTGCTTCGGTTGCAAACTGGGATGGAGAAAATTGTGATTTAAGTAAGCAAATCAAATAAATACCAGTTTTAAAATTATATGAACTGTGTTCCACATCCACTATTGCCTTTCTCTCTGTTTCAACTTACCTGTATTATTTTTACTTTGCTCATTGCAGGCTCAATAACTCCAGCTTCTAGGTTGTTCCTAACAGTTCCCTTTGAAAGGTCGAGTCCCATGCTGCAAGATAATAAACAAAAAAGTAACCAAGTTAGAAGCAAATTCAAATTCTCACAGGAGCAAAGAGAATGTGATTAAAGCGCAAAGGTCACCAAGAAGATGCCAGCCATATGCATAGTACGTAGTGGTACCACTGAAATAGAAAACTATTTCAGTAGAGGCCCCTTTTTTACATACTATTTGATGTCTGAATGACATGAAACTGGGTGTGAATCTGCTAGATTATTTGATTATTTCCAACGAGTCCAAATTTGTGGGAAGTGGCAGAGAAGCTGGTCCCCCTTTGGTTGCTGGATATCCTAACAATTTTAATTGAAATAAAAACATCTCAAATTCATGTTAGAATAGGCAGATTGTTAGAACCGGCCTCGATTAGGCATGTGTGAGTTATTCCATTCAAGTTCGATTTCAAACCCTAGTTGTCAACAAGATTTTATCTATTATAAAGAGATCTCCATA
Source organism: Litsea cubeba (assembly GCA_012931725.1). Lineage (NCBI taxonomy): Eukaryota > Viridiplantae > Streptophyta > Magnoliopsida > Laurales > Lauraceae > Litsea > Litsea cubeba. The sequence continues at coordinate 66,496,578 of CM022946.1, forward strand.
AGGGCGATCTGATTTATATACACTAGGAATTTGATTTTCTTATTTCAGTCTTGTGTTGTGTAGAGGATTTTGAGATGTCAACATAGAATTAGAGCTCCTTGTGCATATTGCATGGGCTAGGGTTCTTGATGAATTGATTTGTTCATGACTCTGGTTATATTTATGATATAAGTTCTATATTCACCACTGGCAGTTTGGCACCTTAGGTTTAAGTTGGAAATGGGGATTGTAGTAGGGTTCAGGTCCTAGCTATATCATGTCCCAATTGGGATCCTAGAGGGCATGGAGACAGGAGTTAGACCGACATGCATTCTACAATTAGGACCTCTGCCTGACTCTGTCATTTGGACTTGGGATTTAAGCCAAGCCCAGATCCAGCAGATAGATAAGAGAGATGAATGAACAATACAGTAGTTTTCCTTTCCCAAGTCCAAGTTACTTGCAGTTTTGGCTTTCGGCCAGTAAGTTATGATTTCATTTTCCAATCCTTCAGGGAATTAAAACTCTGCCAAGCAGCTGTTGTCAAAGTTTTAGATCAGTCTTCCATTAGAAATAGGGACAGTGATTCTTTGCATTTAGAGAAAAAAAAAAAAAAACAGTTTTATACACTCTTGGATGGAATACATAGTTAAGGTGCAAGGACATGATTTTTTTTCAGTACATTTAGGATCTATTGGTCTAGACTCGCATGGGCCCAGACCAACTCAAGAACATGTTGGGTTTAATAAGTTGATCTGAACCCAGACCTGAAAATCAATCCCGGCCAGAATCAAGATCCCTGCCCAGTATTTTGGTTAGGTCCCCTGGGTAATCAGGTAAACATTTAAGAAAATTTTGGTTCAGTTTGGTCAAATTGGCCAAATACACCCACCTGGAAAATTACATCCAGGATTTCAGTATAGCTCAGCCGAAATCAGTTGGACTTTTTTTTTTTCTACTTTCTGTTTTTGGACTTAATTTTTTTATTTTGGATTTTTTTGAAAAGTTAAGTAATTGTAATTCCAACTAAGAGAAGATACAAGCATTGAGGAGGCAGATCCCACTTACTTGCAACTCCGCAACAGTCGGTGCAGCAAGCAAGAGGGAACAACCCAAAAGATGACTAGCAACTCCCCAACAGTCGGTGAAGCAAGCAAGAGGGAACAGCCCAAAAGATGGAAAACACCACCCACTATTTTGGGTTTTACTAAAGCCCAAATGCAATGTACTAATTTCTACCTTCTGATGATCAACGCAGCTAGGGTTCTTCCCTCCATCCGTTTCCACCAAGCTCAAGCTCAAAGTGGAACCTAGGTACTCTCCTCATCGGTGCGGCACACCTTCGAAATCCAAACTGCCATTCATCGCTGTCTAATCTTTTTCATCAAGGAAAATTTCTTCCAATCAAGAAATTTTACTTGATACTAGAATAGAACATGGTGCACCTGTGATCAGAGAAGGATTTCGAAGGTGGGTCCATGCTTGTATTGCTGAAGGATTATAAGACTCCTTATGCATTGTACCATCTTCAAGTTAAGCTTGCAATTTAGATTTTCCTACTCTAGGTTGCATCAGAATGTAGGAACTGAAACATCAACCTAATTGAAATGGGGTCATAATGTTGTACGGTACCTTGAAAGATGCTGCTTATCTGCTTTGGTTTGTGCAGTATGGTGATACGCCTGAAGATTTGCAACCAATTCAGTTGCATCCTTGGCAGCATTCACTGCTAGAACCTGCAGTCCACTGGTGACTGCTTTAAAAAAATTTATAACAATCACAAAAGAAAGAAACTGTTTAAAAAAAATCCACCCACTACCTTTGGTATAATTAAAAGAGCTTCGGCAAACTCAGCAATTGCCAACTGTTCTCGGGATCCCAAAGTAGTAGCAAGATTCTCCAAAAACACAGATAATGCAGCTTCAACTGCGCCACCACCAGCAACTACCTGCATCAAACTCAGAAAATGATTGCCATTCTATTCATTCATCTAGAACTCCTACCTCAATTGTAGAACCCTTACTGGAGCCACAAGTTTGCAACTGATTTGAATCACTATCCATTCAGCCATGCACTTAAGGCAACCCAGACATCAAACGTCAGTAGGTTTTGTTGCGCTGCCTTCTTCACCCAAACCTTCTTTTTTTCTTGTTCTTCTTTTGATAGGTAAGATGACTCGAAGCCACAACCTCAAGGTTGCAATAGTGAGCACCTTCAACTGTGCCACAGGCTCTTGTTTTCTCCACTGAAACCATAATCAACACAAATAGATGATATGGTTTGGAGTGGAAAGTTCAGATTAGTACTTGATCTCATGTGATAAAGACCCATCAAGTGCAAGTCCATTCAGACAAAACAAATGACATTTCCAAGTTGGGGCAAATCTATATTCACCCTAAGACATTGTCCAAGCCAAAAAAAAAAAAAAATTTGATGACAGAAAGAACAAGTTACTAATACAAGTTAACTCTTTGTAATTGCTAATTTCTATAAACAAGCCACTTGAGAAGATACAAGGACCTCATTTATCCAGGAGGTACAGCTAAGACAAAGTTTGTAGAGAATTAATAGAAATAAAACTGCAACTTGAGGTTTACTATTGCTTAGCTCAGTTGCAACCAGTTGAGAGTGACAGCTAGGCACATAGAAGTTCTGTGTACAGACTTGCTTAATATTTAGACCATCATCATCACTCCCGCTAGGGGCTGATCTAGTACATTAAAAGCATATTATGCTACAGTTACTGTGCATGTATGTAATTGTGTCCACTTCTCCAAAACACTTTATCTTGCCATCATTTATTCCTTTAGGAATAAATGGAACATGTTTGCTGAACAGAAGAAAATCTAAAAATAAAAACCAACAGTTTCTCTCATTGTGCACTTAAACTGATGTGGAAAATATTTGATTGGTCTAGAGGACTAGACAACATAATTATTATTTTTTATCAGTAACAAAATAAAAAATAAAAAAATAAAGTAGAAGCCGATTACAAAGCAAAGGCAACATAATTATTATGGGAAAAGACAGTTTGAAGTTATAAAACAACCAATGACAGGTCCCTTTAGAACCAGTATGAGTTCTTTTCACCTGATAAAGATGAACTTTAAACGTTAAGACTAGCTCAAACTAAAAACTTGACAAGTAAGAAGATTGAAGATAATCAATAGTTTAAAGTAGGCATGAGATAATAGAAGAATTAAGAGATGCCAGTGCTTACCACATTGGACTCAAGGGTTCTTTTGACAATGCACAAGGCATCATGCAAAGATCTCTCCATCTCATCAAGCATAAAATCATTTGCACCTCTAAGAATTACTGAGACCTGGTTAATACATAAATGGAGAAAAGGAACCCTAGTAAGAATAAAATAGAATGAGTTTGTAGTTTAACAAAATGACTCCATGTTAGCACCCACCGCACTTGTGGTTTTGGTTCCTTTCACCAAAATAACATCATCATCAGAAATGCGCTCTTCCACAACTTCGTCCGCATATCCCAGTAATGACTGATCAAAAGTTTCCTCTCCTTCCATATCAGCAAATGTGGAAACCTGCAGAGGGTTATTGTGCAAGCTCACCATAAGCCATTCAACAATGCGATTCAATCACCAAAATAACCAATATAGGTCAGTGTTAAGATGATACAGTAACTAAAGAAATGAAACACATAGTCCATTCAAACTGCAAGACAACCTCTACACATTAGCCTATCCACAATTCCGGAGTATGATGTTGTGTACGATCTATCAGGATGCAGAATATTTCACACTGCCAGTCAGAGAATATCTATATGGTTGTGACACGTTAAGATGCTCCTGTGGTCCAAACACATTTAATCTTAAGCACATAACACACTAATTTCAATCTTTGGCTCTTCCCTGTTAATTTGCAAATCCAAGTCGACAAATCCCAACAATGTTGGTTTCCCCCAAAGAAATGTCTACATAGTACAGAGCTTTGTAGTAAAATATAAACACCATGATGATGATGATGAAGGATTATGGAGGAGCCTAAGGTTATCCAGTCACATATATTATATATAGAGAAGACAGAAGATAAAGATATAAACAGCAAACACACTCTACTGAGTTAGGCACTATTGACAACTGCTTGGGAGCATAAATCCTTTCCTTCTCACGATGTTGCAGACAAACAACTACTTTAGTCAAATGGAAGAGAAAATTGTGCCAAGAAAGACAAACAGAAATATCGTATACATTAAACAAAATAGTTATTGGTTTTTTCCCTTTACTTCTTAATTTTTGTTGTCTACTTATTACTCAACCATTGGTCCATCAACCTGATCATATTAGATGAGCAACTGGGGTTTTATCAATGAAAGCAAATGTACTATGGAAGGCTGGTTTTCACACTACACAAATTCCTTGTACATGAACTGGCGCAAAAACCCATGAACCCTCAGCAAGTGCATCTTCGGTGTGTCAGATCATACGCGATAGTTGCTCTGAGATTTCGAGCCTAGCATTGCATGGTAACCTCACGAGCCATACTGTTTGAGTCAAGCATAATATTCAGCAATATTTTGGCAGATGTCAGGAATCTTTGCAACTCAATTATGTTTCAGATGAAGACATCTATAACTAGGTACAATTGTCGCAGCATAACAATTGTCGCAGCATAATTTTCATTATAGACCATTGTAGTCAAGTTGTAATGACCATTTAAATCAAGGTGATTTGCCCAGGCAAACTAACATAGGTTGACATCTAGGCTAAAGCAAGCCACCCATGCTTTATAGGCCTAAGAAACAAGTGGTGACCAAATATTACCTATGGTACCAACACCGTAGTACTAAAAGTTGCCAAAAATGAAAATTATTTCTAGAGAGATATGAGGTTGTACTGCAGTGGCACCAGTTGCCTTGGCAACATGGCGCAAATCCTCCTTCCGGACACGTCTCACAGCAATAGCTCCAGCCTCCACAAAATACTGAAGACATTTCAGAAAAGCAATTTCTTAAGTGACCATAAACAGAACTTGGAACCCATTTGTATGTCCATGCATTAAATTACCATGGAGAGATCTCACTGTGCATGGGCATGAGATTCGTTTTTGAAGAACAACTAGAATGAAGAAATGGCAAAAGGAGCATGCAAATACATGTTTTCTTAACAATGCAAAAACATACAATTTAGTTTATTTAATTCACAACACGCAAATTCAGTGTTTATCTATGAGTCGAAGAGAAATTCAATGGATTAGATACTCAAACCACAGAAATGTTTTATTTATGGTCATTACACAACACAAATGATGCATCCTAAGCATAAAAGGCTACAAAAAGAGGCCCAATCAAACATGAGCCAAGCTGATAGCCAACCCAATGGGTACAACTGTATTATGGCCTAACCAGACATGAGCCAAGCTGATAGCCAGCTGTATTATGGTACAACCATATTATCTTCTTAGTATAGTCATTTTCCAAGAAGGTTTCTAAGATTTGCTTTCTGGCAAATTTCCAAGAAGATTGTCAAGATATTAAATTCTTAGTTCAGAAAATCCTAAGAAAATTTCCTAGATTGAGCAAGATAGTTAATTAAAAAGTTATGAATGAGAGAAGAAAATCCTATATAGGATCCCTAATAGGCAATATTATCATCACGTTCTCTATAAATTCCCTTGTGTTCACTGTTTCATGCATTCAATCTTCCCCTCCATTATTATTGTTATTATTATTATTATTATTTTGATAACCCAGGGTATCTCCCGCCCAGCCCAGCCTAGGAGCATCTTCCCCTCCATTATTTGATTGCATGGATCAAGTGCTTTCCCTTGTGTGAACACTCCTTGGGTCACGCATGGTTATGACTCCAAAAGTTAGGCATCCTTCGTAAATGTATAAAGATTCCATCTGACAAAAGTCACAAAACAGAAATGTATCTCAAGGACCTGCAACTTTCATCAGGATGCCTAATCAACAAGCTACCCAAATCGTTGGATATTATTAACCATGGAAAGAGGTGCCCCCATTGACTTACATCTGAAGATGCCCAGAAAACAACAAACAGAACTGCATCTTGGGTACTTATTACCAGGGGAAGCATGTGTTATCACTCCATAATGTTATTGGTCCCAAGCTCAGATAAATGAGGACATTTGTATCAGATTGGCAGTCGACTATAAAAGAATTTTCCATACTTTAATATGAGGTGTTTTCTGACAATAACAGAAATATGCAAAGGGAACACAATAAGGGCTTGAATGCAGTAGGGAGGAAAGACATGATAAACTGTATAGCTACAAAGAACATGGCTCCAGATAGGATTGATTTAAAGTTAAAAAGTTGATTAAGATAGACGGTAACTGAGCAAGGCTTCAATCATGATGATTATTATGACCCAAAGGAAGCTTCCCAAGGACAGGCGCAGAGTTAGAAACAGAAAATGCCTCTAAGTTAAGGGTGGGCAATTTTTTCTGTTTTTTCTGCATCATATTGCACCATGGTTCAAAAAAAAAAAAAAAAAATTCCACTCACAAAACAGAAGAACCAAAAAAAAAAAAAACTCACACCCAATAAAATAAAATAAAATAAAAACATTTTACATAGTATTGGATTATTTCAATAGCAGCCATTTCTTATAGCATTTTATGGAAGAATAATGCCCGAGCATACCTTCAGTGCCATGTCATCAATCCCCTTAGTAGTTACTATGACATTTGCCCCTGCTTTCAAGAGCTTTTCTATTCGCTCCTTTGTAATGTCAGCTTCTCTGCAAAGATAGAAAATTTATGCAAGCTGAGTCGAGAGGTCAATCTCTTGATGTGTATGCCTATATACATGCATGCACTCAGATGATGTTTCTTTACAGCTGAGATGGAAAATATTAGCATACAAAACTTAAATATAAATTATTTTCACATAGAATCAGCTTCTAAGGCAGCACATAGGAGTCAGCACCAAGGATTTCCCTCAGCTCCAAGAGGAGTTAGCACCTCCTTCAAGTAGTCTGGAGTCTTCACCGACCCAAGGAATCACGAAGCTTGGGATGAATTTGCATGTTCATTAATTTATGGGTTTGCCACAGCTTGCAACAATATTTGCCCATGTTTGGCATCTCTATTTCCATGCTGTATTTGTCTAAATGTCTAAAGCGGCTACAGGTTTGGAAAATAAGAGCATTTGGCACGTGATTCTACCCTCTATACGCTTTAGAGAAGTAGAGGCAAATCCTCTTAAAAGGAAAGGCCCCATCTCCGGGCTTGTGAAAAGAAGCGCTTTAGCCTCTTTTTTCGTTTATGGCTCTATGTTGGATGGCTCTGGGGGAAAAAGAGTAGAGATACCAAAGAAGGTAGCCAATTTCTTCCATGTCAAATTAGTAGGAAACATGTGCAAGCTACACGTAGAGTCGTACAGCCCTCATACAGAGCATACATCTAGAAACAAAAGAACTAATGTGTTTTGAGCTGAACAACTAGCAACACAATAATGTGACTCATGACTTATGAAACATCAATAAGACTCCAATAGGCTAACATGACTTCTCTGGAAAACATGACCAAATATTAAATAAAACAAATCTTTATTTGAACAATAAGGGGTTTTCCGAAGTTTATTCGAACCTCAGTTCTGAGACAAATGAATTGGTAGTTAAAAGCTTCTCTGGCCCTGTGGATAGTAGAACTGTAAAGAATGCAGAAGCACAGCCAGAACTAGCAATATTTATACAAGTCCACAAAGCAACATTCCAACTCAACCCTCTCATGGTCGAGGGTGATTCTTCATGTGCAGCCAGATGTGCAACAGGGACTGGTATCTAATGGAATGCCAAGGCACTAAGAGAGCATCTTCAATGAGTTAAAATCTCTCTCGCTCAACATCTTCAGATTTCCTTCATCCAGACTGAAGTTGTAAGTAGTTGACATTCTAGCTAAAGGTGTTTTGCAACAATGTATATGTTCTGGCGATGTGATCCCTTTGCCATTTTAGATTTGGCGAGCCCCTGCCCCAGGTTTGGTCTGCCTCTCACAGTTTATACTGTATCATTTCCATTTCCTATCTTATAAGAGTATTACCAGTCGTCATTCAAAAAAATAAAGTGTGGGACTCTCATGCTTCGACTGTGAGACCCTTCTTAGTTCTCCTCATTTTATCTGATATAATGTCCTTGCATGAAAGATGAAACCAAACTAACACCGTCTGAGGATCAAGTTTGAATTTGTCCACTACTTCCAAATTTTGCATTCGAAATTTAATTAAAATAAATTATAACTAGCATTTTCATGCAGAGAATGGATTAGAACAAGTATACATCATAAGGTCTCCATACAGCTGTTGTTAACATTTATAACCAAATTAAGTTATCCAGCTACTAATTTAACAGGGAAAATGAGTGAAACTTATGAAGTTCACCTTTGGCGAATTTTTTCAAGCTCCCTGGGGTCACTGACTAATACTTGAACACCCATTTGCATTTTTGTCTATTGAAGATTGAAATCAAGGCAAGCTATCCTTGCTGGAGCAACTCTAGTTGGCATCCCTTGTGCAGCACGACCTGTATTTAGTGCATAACCATTCAACAAGTAGCTATCCTTCGCACTTTTTCCATGAGCTTTTAGAATATTGATGCCCTGAAAAAATAGAAGCATCCAGGTAACTAAAACCGAAAAATATTTCTCAAATAATTTGGAAAGAAAGGTAAAAACTTTTGGTTACATAAATAGTCATTGTCCACACAAGTTCAAATTTTTTTAACATTTCTAAGAACTAAAACTCGTTCAAAACTTTAAAAAAATTCGTATGTATATTCAAATCAAGCCTGTAGTAGGACAGCAACACAGAAGTATGAAGAAGCACAATATGCAACATGACACTAAACTTTTTGAAGTTTAACCAACTGACCTTGATTGGGTATTTAATCTCCCCCCTTGCGGTAGTAGTCTTTACAGCTTGAACTGCATCTACAACCTAAAAAAGCAAGTCATATTATAAAATCTACAAAGGCAATTGATGTGAAAGCGAGTGAAAAGTTTCTGATAAAGAAAAATGATTGAATCTTGAAATGGTGCAGATGTACATATCATGTTATTTTATCAAGCACTGATACACAGCAGTGGAGAGAATATTGACTAAAGTCTTGCTTCTTAATCCATTCAAACAGAAAGGGAAAAAATTCTTAATTGTTATAAATAGTTGCAGACTTGCAGTCAGCTAGATATAGATACCAGTCAAGCACTTTATTTGTAGAGAATTTCTTTCTCTGAAGGAACCAACTATATGTACATCCCAAAGTCCGAAAAAAAAAAATGCATGACAAGGTAGCAAGAATGCCATTGACTGTTCAAAGCTTTAAATAAAAACAAGATAAACTGCAAGAGAGAACCCTGTTTGCCAAAGTAGAAGATGGAAACCTTTTGGTTCCTGGTTTTTATACAAAGAGATAATGAATTATTAGGGAGGGTCATTGCTTTGGTGCAATGGTAAAAGTCTCAGGTGCCATGCGTGATAATGCAGGTTCGAGACTTGCGAGCAGCCACTTTGTGCAAAATTGCGAAAGGTAGTCTCTAGTCTGGAACCTCCCAGGACGCTGCTTCGGCGGGACCCGCACTAGGTAATGAGCTTTTTAGATAATGAATTATTAGGTCAAAAAAGACTTAGTTATGAGGATCTGCACTTACAATCAGCTAGAAGTGCTCATATGGAAGATGCAATATCTAGACAACTCATGACTGCATCCCATTTCACATGTGCTCACACCACTGTGACAAGTTTCGGTAACATTTTGGAAATAAAACTAACATCCTTTCCACGAGAAAATAGAGAAAGAGATATTCCTAATACCATTGCAATATTTTCAAAACATCATTATTAAAACTAACACTGTGCTGAGTTTTGGTAACATCTTGGAAATAAAACTAAAATCTTTACCACAAGAAAATAGAGAAAGAGATACTCCAAATACTATTGCAATATTTCCAAAACATCATTTTATTAGGAACAGTGCATTTTTGCAACATTTCAAAGTATCTAACACATCTCTATCTTTTTTTCAATATATGTGTATATCTAGCATCTGATGATATCTGTTTTTTCATTTTTAAAATCATTTAATTGCTAGCAAGATTTTCTGGTAAATGTCCCAAAATTTGTATCCTGATGTTACCCTGCAAAGACAAATATCCAAGAATGAGATGACGAAATTTGTGACAATGGTCCCGATTAAAAATTAAGCCACACGATGTGTAAGTAGGATGAAATTAAGAATCGGCCAATAGACCACACTCAATCCTTGTATAGCCACCTGACAAGGGAAGATCTTGATGCAGACTGGGCAGCATTAAGCTGTGCCAATCTGTTGGATTCAAGATCTGATGGTTGAATCGCAAGCCAAAGCTTGAAGCAGATCTGGGAATTCGGACCCAAAATCAAACATCATACACACATTAAAAACCATAAGGAGAAAACTCTGATTTTAACTAATGATAGAATGAATCTTAAATACAAGTTGGGGCCCCTCTAAATAGACGTACTGGCCTTAGAGAGCTCCCCTTAGGCATGGGATGGTCCTTTGAAGCCCTAGTTTGACAACTAGCAATCTCCTAACTAATCTAATGCATTGATATGTGGACTAAGATAAGAAAAAAAATAGCGGCATGCTGCACAGATAAAAGGTTAGGACGGCTGAACCATGGGCATGATAGGTCTGCGCCATGGACCTGGCATGCCTCAGAACCTGATTTTTATATCAATGCACATTTATTTAGTGTAGAACCTGTCCAATTTGGTGTGACATATTAGCATGTGATGGCAAGTCCTCTTTGAATTTTCTGAATTTCCCAGATAAAATGTCTCTAGAAAAGATGTCCTGCAAAATAGGAACTTCTGATGAAGTTCATATAAAGTTCTTATTTTGGATGATTAAGGCCCGCAATTATGTAGGCATTTTACATCCAATGGTTTATTTCCTCAATGAAAAACAGGGAATTATGAACCAATAAGTATTTCTTGCCTAGTTTTTCAAGCAAAACCCAAATCACCACAGACAAGGTAAATTGCAGGATATGATCAAACTACATGCTTTAAGAAATAAATATATAAATATTAAAATGAAGTGTAAAACACATTTAACCAGTGGTGTCTGGCCGTCTGCCGTTTAGCTCACCAAATTTGCGAAGAAGTCGCTGTCAGAGGCAATCAATTTTGAAGACATGCTTGTCTTGGCACAGTTTACAAGGGAATCTTTTCCAAGCTTTTCAACCTAAATATACATATTGAGTGTTCAAATCCACTTAGCTAGCAAATAGATTAAGGGATCTTGGACTCGATGGTATCAAGTAAAAAAAAATGGATGGCAGGCATCCAATGACCAAATGACCAAAGAAGATCATACCTTTGCAGACAGTTTCTCATCAACATACTTGCATGTTTCCCTCATTGCAAGCTGTCAGAAACAAAAGTAACATTAACTAAATTAAAACAAGTTTTAATGATTCACATTTTAATGCATGAAAGATTCCGTGAGATAACAAACACATCTTAACCTTCATTTCTTCCAAGTTGGAATCTCACCCTGTATCCACTGATTATAGATGTTGGATGAATCTTATTTTTGACCAGGTCATTTGCTCTCTGCAGAATTACATAGCCAATGTATAAATTTGAATTCTTTGGAATACAAACCACATTTCTCAAATGTTTCCAGTCATAAAGCTAATATTAAAGACAGGAAGCCCCAATACCAATCATGCCCAAGATAAGTTACCTTAAGCAACTCTGCAGCCACAATAACCACTGAGGTTGTCCCATCTCCAACTTCTCGGTCCTGAAGCTCTGCCAACTCTACAAGTACCTAGTACTCATCAAAAGACGATGGGAGAAGATAAGAAAAAACATGAAAATTGTAGACAAAAGAAAGAAAGAAAAAAAGAAGAGAAAAATAGGACTACTGGGCAGGATGCAGGTCAAATAATCTACCTTGGCAGCTGGATGCTCCACTTCTAACATCTTTAGTATTGTTGCCCCATCATTAGTTATTGTGACATCACCGATATCATCAACTAACATCTAAATTGCACAAACAATAACAAAAATGAGTAACAGAGCAGATCATATCCCGAGATAAATCTGTGCTAGTATTTACCTTCAGCCCAAAGTGTTTTTTAGAGAGAGAGAGAGAGAGAGAGAGAGAGAGAGAGAGAGAGAGAGAGAGGAGTTTTCTGCATAATGATTTTTCTTCCCAGTAAAGTGCTGTATAATGTACTGAACCTGAACGTCATCATTAATTTTCTCTGCCATATACTATAATATACCAACCCTCGAGACCCATTCAATCAGCAAAAGTAAATGAGAAACAAATCATCAAGAATGAAAAGGATTAGCATCCCTTGAGTTTTCAGGCAGTTATTGCTCTATTGGTTTCACAATGGAACTCATTGAACTCAACAAGTTCACTAAAAAACATAAGGGGCACTAGCTTATCTCATATTGAGTCCCAACTTCCAAGAAACCCATAGTAAAGGGCACACTACCAGAGAACTCACTGAGTTTACTCAAAAGTATAAGGTGGCACTAGCTTATCTCATATTGACTTCCCAGACTCATAGAAAAGGGCACCCTCCTGAAGAAATAATTAAAGAGGCGAGGATCTAAGGCAAAGATGTAGATGGGAGATCATTTCCCTATGATTTAATTTACTAGTGTTAAGGATGGGTAATCATTTTTAGTTATGGCATTGCCAGCCAAGGGGGGATCATTTGATGGCCTCCTGTGGATCCTTACCAATATGAAATACTGAAATACTGTGAATTAGAGCTGAAAAAGGTGGGAAGACTGAAAGCAAACCTACTTTGCACTCATACCCGTCTCTTCTTCTTCTTCTTTGTTGTTGTGGGTTGGTATAGAATTTTGTTGCTTGGTTTCATACTCAGCTCAATGAAAAATGGCCTTTCATTAAATCCGCCAAAACGCTCAAAAACTACATAAAACTGCCAAAGATACATAATCAAAACAATCTCAACGCTGTAACTAAAACAAGTAAGACCCAGTTCGACACCAGTACTTTCATAGCAATGCAATACCAATATGATTAAAAAAATTACATGAACAGAAGAGATGGATACCTTGTCAAGGCCGACGGGCCCGAGAGACGATTTCACAATGTTGGCTACTGCCTGGCACGCCACAACTGCAGACACATCAACAAATCAACGAATCTCAGGAGCGTATGGAAAATACGACTGAGCATACGGAACATGGATTGTAGTTGGCATTTTCACAAATAAGTAGTGTGCAAAGAGGAAATACCGTTTTGGGTGCGTACATCTTGTCCGACTGACGTTTTCCCAGGATATCAGGTGTTTGAGCTGCGATCGCCATTGCTAAGGTATGTAGAAGCTATTTCTGCTGCTGTGTAATAGCAAGTTTGGAGGGTTTTGAATAAACCCGAGATCGAGATCGAGAGAAAGTCTGGAAGCTTCAAGCGGTTTGGTTTGTACTTGGAATTCAGCTGGACTTTGATTTGATTCCCAAACAGAAATGGGCCGGATATTTGTGTGTTACGGTTTTGGGGCTTGCGATTTAGAAGTCCTTTACCCCACAGGACCCTAGGACTTCATACCACTTTGGAGGAGTTGAAAACATGTCCCTTTTTTATTATTATTATTATTATTATTATTATTTTTTTTTTTGTTGTTGTTGTTTAGCGAATGGCTGCGGGAACTAAAAAAAAATGGGTTTTTCAGGATAGAGAAGAGGGGAGGAGGAGGGAGGAGGGAGGATTTCTCACTGTCTTTGTAATGGCAATGGCGGCTCCTCGATCTCGTATTGACGGCGCTCTTTCTCACCGTCTTTGTATTCCTCCTTCTCGTTTTCACCCCACTTGGCGACTCGCTGGAGGCGTCCGGTCGCAAGTCCTTGGCTCTCTCCAACGCCACCGATCCGCGCTAGAGGGAGAGGCTGCTGGTGGTCATTGATTCGGCTGGGCATCCGGCGGCAGAGGTGGAGGCTTGCATGGCGGACGGGGGATTAAGGCAAGAAGGAAAATGATTTAGTTGATGTTCTTGCAAAATGGGTCATTTTGCAAGGACCAGAGCACCTAGCTCTGGCCCTGGGGATTTGAGTGCTTCTACTGCAGAGAGCATCAATGGCACGAGATACTTCGACTCTTCAGCCACACGACTTCTGCAGCGGTCGAAATGCCCGACAACTTCACCGTGCCCATCGTGCTCAAGGCCTGCTCTGGGTTATCGGCGCTTGCGTCGGGCAAGGCGATTCATGGGTTCGTGAAGAAGTTGGAGAGGATTGATTTGGATGTGTTTGTGGGTGCATCTCTTGTTGAATTATATGGGAAATGCGGGGAAATGGGTGATGCATGTAAAGTGTTTGATGAATTTCCTCAACCGGATGTTATTCGTTTGAACATGACCTTGGGGATCTTGGGTCTGGAAGGTGTTGTCATGGGTTTGTGGTCAAGAGAGGATTTGAACATGACCTGTCTCTTGCTAATTCTCTCTTGAATTTTTATGCCAAAGTGGGTCACATGGATAACGCGAGGAATCTGTTTGATAGAATGTCGAAGAAAGATGTGGTTTTTGGAGCTCTTTGATTGCTGGATTTTGCAAAATGGGAATGCAGTTGAAGCTCTTGGTCTTTTTAGTGAGATGATTGAGAAGGGAATTGCCCCGAATTCGATCACTGTTGTTAGTGCTTTGCAAGCATGTGCAGTAGCTTGTGATTTAAATGAAGGCAAGAGGATACATAAGTTAGCTGCTAGAAAAGGATTTGAATTAGATATGGCTGTGTCTACTGCTCTGGTTGACTTATACATGAAGTGTTCTTGTTTTGAGGATGCGATGGATCTCTTCCGCCGAATGCCCAAGAAAGATGTTGTCTCTTGGGCTGCTTTGATAAGTGGTTGTGCTTATAAAGGTTTTGCCAATGAGTCGATGGGGGCATTTCGTACAATGTTGTCTGATGGGATGATCCCTGATGCAGTCACAATGGTGAAGGTCCTTTAACGTCAAGCCTTTCTGGGCACCAATTTAAGCTGAATTTTTTGCAAGTATAATTGAAATGAAAGTCTATTATTGGCCATTGGGGCAGAGTGAGGGGATGGAGAGAGGTGCATTGGGTTGATTGGCCAACATGAGAAGAGAAAGGATGATGCCAGTTATAGTTGCATATGAAAGTGGACTGCTTATTGTAAATTGTGTAATGGCTTCACATTAGACACACTCTTAACCATTTCATTTAATTCTAATCATTTTGCAGTTAACTTTATATAAAAACAAGGAGCTCAATTTCTTGTGAGCTGGTTTCCTGTTTTGTTATTTAAATTTTAACATCGGTCTATTGGTTTAATGAGAAAATGTAGTACAATATTTGGCTTCTGCCATGTGACACTCTTCACCAGTCCCAAGCATGAAGAAAGGAGGTTTCTGTAATGGCCTGCTTTTGAAATTTACAGGTTTTGTATCTCCAAATGGAGCACTGATCTATGCCATCATCCTTTTATTTGCTTTTGTTTTAAAGTGGTCGATATCGACAATAAAAGTGGTCGATACTGACAATGACTGTATTTTTTGTGTTTCAGTTATGTTGTCGATATCGCCAATAAAAGTGGTCGATAATGACAATGACTGTATTTTTTGTGTTTCAGTTATGTTGTCGATATCGACAATTAAAGAGGACAGTTTATGGTCGATATCGACCACTCTTTTCCCTCCTCCCCTCCCATCTTCTTCCTCCTGAAAAACTCATTTTCTTTTTGGGTTCCCGCAAAATGGTCGATATCGACTATGCTAAACGAAAAAAAAAAGGGGACCTTGAGGACCCCTCTCGTATCCAACGTGAAATGGGGTCCTCGTAGCACGTATAGGGCTATACCGGGCTTTACCAGGTAAATTCCTCTAAAACATTTATATATTTAAATATTATAAGAATAAAATAGTATAGAATATAATATTATAATATTATAATATTTTTACTGTGTGGTAATTTTAAAAAATATTACAGATTTTAAATTGAGTTGTTTGGAAGGTGCTATAATTAAAGTAAATTATATTATTAGAATATTTTTTTATTAAATATTTTAACTTATATGTGATTTACCACGTCTGAATAAGAAAGTAGTGTGGTAAAGGAAAGTTCAAGTGTCATGTTTTTACCATAAATTACTTTTCTTTTATCACATAAAATCGTGGTAAAGTATAAAAAAAAAAAAGAAACTACTTTATAACTCTCTAGCTCACACTTTGCTTTACCACAAACTTCATCTCACATTACTTTACCTCGTCTTTTACCATAATATGACATCAATCATTTGTCTTACTTTACCACACCCGTAAACAAGTCACTTTTTATTTACCATATAAAACTACGATAAAATGTGACAAAGTAAAGTAAGATAAATAAATTACTTTACCATTTCTTCCCCACTTTACTTCACCATATACTTTATCTCACCTTTAATTTACCCCGCCTTTACCGTATTGTGATATTTACTTTTATTTTACTTCACCATATATGTAAACAAACACATCATCAGATGGATTTGGTGAACTAAAGTCTTTATTTAACTCTAGAGGATTTTACTGAAAAAATCCCAGAATATAGCCATTTATCTTAATAGGTCCCAGCCAAATTGTGGGCACTAATGAAGTCTGTCAGTACGTTTTTATGTTTTTTTTTTCTTTATTCTGGGGTAAGTGACGCTAGCGTCACTGTGTTCTGACACCAGTGACGCTAGCGTCACTGAAGTGCCTAATTTGGCAACAATGTGTATGGTGTTCAAGTGGAGGAAGAGAAAGAAAGAAATGAAAAGAATAGATAAAGGAGGAGGACGTTAATAAGCTAATGCAGGTGGAGGAGCTACAGTGCAGCTGTGGAGTAGTGCAGGTGGCTGGACTGGGCGACTACAGGCTGGGAAACAAGGAGGACTGTTGTAGGCGGAAACAAGAAGAAGATGAAGCAACGGTTGGACTGGGGAAGAAAGGAGGATGGCCGCTGGCAGTTGTTCGATATCCACTGACAGGGGAAACTGGAGTGTCTCTTGGCCGCGCAAGAAGATGATGGCCTGGGGTTGTGTATAGGGAAGATGACTTGCCGCTGGCTGAAGAAGAGCAGCAGTGGCCGGCTGAGGAAGGATTGCAGGTAGGGTTGTAAATGGGTCCCCGATTCTCCGATTACCCGAAGGTTCCGACCCGTTAGGATCCAGGTCTGGGTCTTTATTTTGGTCCCGATAAGAAAATGGTTCTGGTTCCGGATCCTTTTTTTGGAACTGATACCTAAACGGGTCCGGTTCCGGATCCATAGTGGCTCTGACCTATGGACCCAGGACCCGACTCAATATACACTAACATAAGGTAACTTTAGTATGTAAGAACATAACCCTTTTTACTTTTCTACTTTTCAACATTAGGGTTTTCTACTTTTCTACATCTCTTTGCCGGTTTGAATGTGATTTCTGAGTTTTTGGTTAAAAGTGCATGTTATTGATAGACAAAATGTTACATTAGTGTTTGCAGGCACGTGATCCAATTGAAATGTGGAAAAAGAATAATTTTTTTAAAAAGAAAAATACAAATATTAGTCTATGTTAGGAATTTTGTGTATTGCAATTTGATGGATGCATTATCATTTAAATCATCATTTGAATTTTCACATGAGCATTGATTTTAAAATACTTGAAATCTTGATTTTCACATGCATTGTTTTAAATCTTTTTAGAATTCATGGTTCATGCATGTTTTGATTTTAAACCTTGGATGCAATTAGTTTTGAAAAGAATTTTTAAGAATCAAGCAAGCCATTATTTTAAAAGTTTGAAATCTTTTTGGCTTTTTATGTTTCATGTTTTTAAGCCGCTTAGAATGATTTAAAACATGATTCCAAGCTTGATTTACTGGCCCAAAAAATCCCCAAGGAAAAATACTTTAAAATATGCAAAATATGCATTTTTGGGGGAATTGGTCCAGGGGACCCGGTCGACCCGCAGTGTGGCCGGTCGACCGAGCCCATGGACTCGGTCGACCGAAGACACTGCAGGTCGACCGAGAAAGTGTCCGTTGGCAGTTTTCCAAACGGTCAGTTTTATGACCGTTGAAGGGTAGGTCGACCGAGCAGTTAAGGGGGTCGACCGGGGACACGCAGAAAGTCACTTTTTGACTATAAATACTAGTTCATTCCTTGAAAATTTTGAGGGAAAAAGTGGCCCTTCTTGAGGTGATTTGAGGCCAAACAAAGGGGAATGAGCTAAGGGATACTAAGGGTCATTAGGAAAGCTAAAGCTTGGGATTAATGAAGTTAAATCACTAAGTAAGCTTGCTTTTCTTAATCATATGTTTTCATGCTTTGTTTTAATTATTGGTAAATCTTTGTTAGCATGCTAAACTATGATTTGTTGTGTCCTTAACATGTTTATGTTTTGATTTGATTCATTATTTTGGATGCACCACCATGATTCAAACCAAGTAGGACTCTAATTGGTATATCTATGTGAATCTTGTTTTGGAATCATCTTTGAAATCATATGTAACATGATTCCTATACTTGGTTGAATCTTTGGTTGTTGTTTTTCATCATAAGAAAATCTCTTTCAAATCTATCTTATGTTTTGGATTCAACAACTTTACTAATCACATGTATTTTGTTTTAAAGTTTCACAACTTGGTTAGCTTTGATTGGTATATCATCTTCAAGTTGTATTTTTTAATACATGAGATTTGACCCTTTATTTCAATCAAATATATTTGTATGTTTTACACTTTCAAATACTTTAAGCATACATTGAGCTACATTGTTAATTTGATTGAAATTCTTATGCATCACATGTTTGCTCTTAGAATTTCACAACTTGTTTGGAATAGATAAGTATTTCTTTTACAAGTTGTTTTTAACATGTGATTAGCATTTCCTCAATCATAAATGTTTTGAGCTAAAACTTTCAAAAGCCCTTGGCATACATTTATGAGCTTTGATTTTCAAATTGATTGAGGACATCATGCATACACTTTGAACATACATCTTTGCATTCATATAGTGTTTGCATAAATTAGTTTTTCACTTTTATATCCGCCTATTTAAGAGGCAATGTATTGAGCCAAAATTGTAATCTCCATCAAGTGTATTATAGACACTACTTAGAGAGATAACCAACCTTTTGGTTGAAGAGATTATTGCTTAGCCTTGAAAAGCATATTGTAAGAGGTTATTGCTTAGCCTAGAAAAGCATAGTTGTAAAGGTTATTGCTTAGCCTATTGAAAAGCATACATAGTGAAAATCCGGTGGGGTGTGAGGAACACAAGCCGGTAGTGGATGTAGGCATTGAGGCCGAACCACTATAAATCTTGTGTTGTGGTGATTGCTTTTGTGGTGATTATTTTGTTTAGCTTCCGCATTATGTATGTTAATCATCACATGTGACTAGTTAATTGTAAAGAAGTTAAAATTGATCATAGTTGGTCACTAGTAGTAGCTCACCCTATTCACCCCCCCTCTAGGGTTAGGATCCCAAGGACTTACAAGTGGTATCAGAGCAAGGTTACTCCATTTAGGGCTTAAACACCCGGAGTTGATCCATATTTGCTTAAATCTAGATTTGAACCCTAGAGTTGTGTTTTATTGCATATCTTTAGAATGATTTCCACTATGGTTGAAAATGAATTTTTCCTTCCTAGCTCTCTATTTCCCCTAAGAATCATTCTCACCACTCTAAAACTTTTTCGAGTTAAAACTCCAAGAGTTGGTGGGACCTCAAAGTGAACCCTCAGGGACAACCTTTTCAAGACCTTAAGTGAATCTTCAAAGGTAGACAATTAGACTAACCTTAAGGCCTTGAACCTCACTAGACCAACCTATTTCTTTTTAGTCATATCTAATTGTTGGTCATGTTACATTTGCATTTTGTTTCTATATAGTCACATCTCTTAAAATGCAAATTGACTTTGGTGTTATGTCTTACTTTGTGTGGTTGGGTATGATGTCATTGATTTGCATGTTTTTGCTTAACTTTGTATATCATTTCATTAATGCAAATTGATGTTGTTTATGCTTTATAGTAAAATCTTTTGTTTCATGATCATTTGAGCTTCTTAAGTACATATGTGATTTTGTGTGCTAAGTTCATTTGGTATGATTTTCATATCCATTTTCCATTGCATTGTAAGCATAGTACATTTACTAGAGTGGAGATTTTACATGATAGATTAATGGATCATTTTAGATGAATTTGAATTAAACCATTGTTCTTCATAGGTATACCTTATATGAGATCCATTTTCATCTACATGCGATCCATGACATCGTTCTAACTTCATACCTTCTTGTGCATGCATAGGTATATTCTTTATTGATGATGTGGTATGAGTTAGATCATGAATGTTGATTGATCCTCTCTATGCAAATGTCAAATAGTTCCATGTATGGTTGTGCTCTTAAGTTACATTTGTGGACACCATACTAGAACTCTCAAATCCATCCTTTGTACTTCATAAGCTTTGCTATAGATGGATGGTTGTGATATTGATTTATGCATAATTTCATAGTAATATTGCTTGTGCATTTTTCAATATCATATTTATGATCATATGAGACTCTCATCAAAATCCATTCTTTGTATCTTATAGGCATATCTACTTTTGATGGATTTCCTTCATGTTGAGTTCATATGGCTTTTCAAATTGCATACTTCTCTAAGTTATATCCTTTTATGCAATTTAAAATGTTCATCACTATGCTCACTAAGTTACTATATCTTTAAAGTGATGATTTTCAATTTATGATGCTTGATGGAATTTTGTGTTTGTCACATCTATACTCTTAATCATGTTTCATATTCAATTGGTTTCAACTAGTATAATTTTTTTTATGTCATACCCAATTGATGAATCTTGAGAATGTGATAGACCATGTGTACTTTGGATTGAACTTGATAGTAATATATTTTTGTTCCATGTCACATTCCATTAGCATCATAACTTTCATGTTTGCCTCCTCTTATGCTCATATAGGTAAATCTTATGACCACCATGTTTATGTGTTAATAATCTTGGTTGGTTAATGGTTGAGGTGGGCTTCATGTTTGAACTTCATTTCATTCATCTTGTGCACATGATAGTTATATTTTTTGATTGGATGAAATGATTTCAAAATATACATAGCATATGATTTTCATAGGTATATTGTTTGATGCTATGTTTAATAACCCCATATCATCATGGATAGCTCTAATTTGGATTAATCCCAGTAATGATATATTTGTTTTTACTCCATTTTAGAGTGATTGAGATAATAGTCATATCCTTTAATCTCAATTGGTATTCTTTATTCCAATTGGTATCCATGGTTGCTTTTCTCCATGACCTTGCTCTTAATCTTGGTAATTTGATCATATTGAGCTCTATAGTTAAATGAATCTAATCCTTTCCTTGAAGTTTACCCTCAATTGGTAAAACCATCTTCTTCTTGAACCAAATAGTTAAATCTTTGTCAAAAGTTTGACAAAAGGAGAGAATGGATTGAGGGGGAGTATAAACCTTGATAGGAAGTATTAGTTTTGATCAAATTCACCATTGAATTGGCTTTATACCCTTAGACTACTACCATACATGATACCTGTTATATATTTCATTTTCGATTTCTTTCGTCAACAGGTGCTACTAAAAGGTATTTTCCTTATGTCATGTGTGTAGGTACCTTTGCAATTTAATGTCAAAGGGGGAGAATATTCTAGATGTCAAAAGGGGAGAATATAGCCAATTTATCTAAGGGGAGATTTTGTATTATCTTCCAAAGGGGGAGAAGATGCATATCTTGCCAAAGAGAGAGAGTGCATGGTCAAAGGGGGAGAGCTGAAAGAAGACTAAGCTTGGGAGTTAAAGAAGTTGCTTGGCTAAAGAAGAAAAGAAAGCTTGAAGAATGATCAAGCTCCAAGCATCAAGAATGAAGAAAAAGAACAAGAGCCCAAGCTAAGTCAAAGAAGCATCCAAGAGATTTCAAGTCTTGTCCAGCTAAGGGGGAGCTGAAGACTTAGTGTGTAAATTCGGTGATGAGTGAGTTGCCATCAAATTGCAAAGGGGGAGATTGTTAGGAATTTTGTGTATTGCAATTTGATGGATGCATTATCATTTAAATCATCATTTGAATTTTCACATGAGCATTGATTTTAAAATACTTGAAATCTTGATTTTCACATGCATTGTTTTAAATCTTTTTAGAATTCATGGTTCATGCATGTTTTGATTTTAAACCTTGGATGCAATTAGTTTTGAAAAGAATTTTTAAGAATCAAGCAAGCCATTGTTTTAAAAGTTTGAAATCTTTTTGGCTTTTTATGTTTCATGTTTTTAAGCCGCTTAGAATGATTTAAAACATGATTCCAAGCTTGATTTACTGGCCCAAAAAATCCCCAAGGAAAAATACTTTAAAATATGCAAAATATGCATTTTTGGGGGAATTGGTCCAGGGGACCCGGTCGACCCACAGTGTGGCCGGTCGACCGAGCCCATGGACCCGGTCGACCGAAGACACTGCAGGTCGACCGAGAAAGTGTCCGTTGGCAGTTTTCCAAACGGTCAGTTTTATGACCGTTGAAGGGTAGGTCGACCGAGCAGTTAAGGGGGTCGACCGGGGACACGCAGAAAGTCACTTTTTGACTATAAATACTAGTTCATTCCTTGAAAATTTTGAGGGAAAAAGTGGCCCTTCTTGAGGTGATTTGAGGCCAAACAAAGGGGAATGAGCTAAGGGATACTAAGGGTCATTAGGAAAGCTAAAGCTTGGGATTAATGAAGTTAAATCACTAAGTAAGCTTGCTTTTCTTAATCATATGTTTTCATGCTTTGTTTTAATTATTGGTAAATCTTTGTTAGCATGCTAAACTATGATTTGTTGTGTCCTTAACATGTTTATGTTTTGATTTGATTCATTGTTTTGGATGCACCACCATGATTCAAACCAAGTAGGACTCTAATTGGTATATCTATGTGAATCTTGTTTTGGAATCATCTTTGAAATCATATGTAACATGATTCCTATACTTGGTTGAATCTTTGGTTGTTGTTTTTCATCATAAGAAAATCTCTTTCAAATCTATCTTATGTTTTGGATTCAACAACTTTACTAATCACATGTATTTTGTTTTAAAGTTTCACAACTTGGTTAGCTTTGATTGGTATATCATCTTCAAGTTGTATTTTTTAATACATGAGATTTGACCCTTTATTTCAATCAAATATATTTGTATGTTTTACACTTTCAAATACTTTAAGCATACATTGAGCTACATTGTTAATTTGATTGAAATTCTTATGCATCACATGTTTGCTCTTAGAATTTCACAACTTGTTTGGAATAGATAAGTATTTCTTTTACAAGTTGTTTTTAACATGTGATTAGCATTTCCTCAATCATAAATGTTTTGAGCTAAAACTTTCAAAAGCCCTTGGCATACATTTATGAGCTTTGATTTTCAAATTGATTGAGGACATCATGCATACACTTTGAACATACATCTTTGCATTCATATAGTGTTTGCATAAATTAGTTTTTCACTTTTATATCCGCCTATTTAAGAGGCAATGTATTGAGCCAAAATTGTAATCTCCATCAAGTGTATTATAGACACTACTTAGAGAGATAACCAACCTTTTGGTTGAAGAGGTTATTGCTTAGCCTTGAAAAGCATATTGTAAGAGGTTATTGCTTAGCCTAGAAAAGCATAGTTGTAAAGGTTATTGCTTAGCCTATTGAAAAGCATACATAGTGGAAATCCGGTGGGGTGTGAGGAACACAAGCCGGTAGTGGATGTAGGCATTGAGGCCGAACCACTATAAATCTTGTGTTATGGTGATTGCTTTTGTGGTGATTATTTTGTTTAGCTTCCGCATTATGTATGTTAATCATCACATGTGACTAGTTAATTGTAAAGAAGTTAAAATTGGTCATAGTTGGTCACTAGTAGTAGCTCACCCTATTCACCCCCCCCTCTAGGGTTAGGATCCCAAGGACTAACAGTCTAGACTCGGAACCGGAACCAGACCTGCCTCACAAACGGTTCCGGTTCTGGTTCCCATTAATATTATCGGTTCCGGTTCCGATTTTGGTTCCCCTTCTTAGAAAACTGTTCCGGTTCCGGTTCCACCCTGGACCCGGACCGGAACCGACCCGTTTACAACCCTAATTGCGGGTGGATACAGGACTGATAGCAGGGAAGAGTTGCTGTTGCAGGGAAGAATTGTTGATGCAGGGCAGACTGCAGGGAAGAGTTGCTAATTCAGGCGAGAAAATGATAAGTGGCCGCTGGAAAGGGAACCAACAGGGTGGTCGTTGAGTGCAGGTAAGAGGCTGGCCAGGAGCTGAGTGCAGGGAAGAGGATGACCGGGAGTAGAGTGCATGGGGATGGTTAGGCTGAGAGCTGAAATGGGGGAACTGTTGCAGGGGATGAGTGGCCGACGGGGACAATTTTCATAGAGCATGAAGAAATGGAGAAGATGATGTGTTGGCTCCAATGGTAGGTTCTGAAAGAAATGAAAAAAAATCACTTTTTGAGTGACGATAGCGTCATTCAATACTATTTTGAGTGACACTATCGTCGGTAAGAACAAAAAATAAAAAAAATAGAAATGTGGCGGGAAGACTGTATTAAGGCCCACAATTTGGCTGGGATCTATTAGGATAAATGGCTATATTCTGGGATTTTTCCAGTAAAATCCTCTTAACTCTACCACTTTGAAAACTTTCTACAAGATAAAAATCTTTCAAAATGACAATTACAAAGTGGTAGGGTAAAGTAAAGACTTTAATTCACCAAACCCATCAATGATGTGTTTGTTTACATATATGGTAAAGTAAAAGTAAAAGTCACGGCAAGGTAAAATTAGGGTAAAGTAAAGGGGGGATAAAATATTTGGTAAAGTAAAGTGAGAAGGAATGGTAAAGTAATTTCTTTTTATTTGACTTTACTTTATCATATTTTATCATAGTTTTATATGTTAATAAAAAATGACTTATTTACAGGTGTGGTAAAGTAAAATAAAGATTGATGTCATATCATAGTAAATGTGAGATGAAATATGTAGTAAAACAAACTAGGAGAGAGAGTTGTAAAGTAGTTATTTTTTGTATTACAATAATTTTATGTGATAAAAGACAAGTAACATAAGGTAAAAACATGGCATTTGAACTTTACTTTACAACGCTACTTTTTTATCCATATGTGGTAAATTATATATAAATTAAAATACTTAATAAAATGTTTCTAATAATCGAATTTACTTTAATCATGGCACACCTTCCAAACAACTCAATTTAAAATCTATAAAATTTTTCAAAAATCGTCAAACAACAAAAATATTGTAATATTATAATATTACATTATTCTATTCTATACTATTTTATTCTTGCAATATTTAAATCTGTAAATATCTTATTCTGTAAATATCCAAAAGGGCCATAAAGGCGGAGTTGTGGAATAAAATATTGAGCTTTTTGAAAGAAAATAATCATTTATTCAGAATTTTCTTGGGTTACCAAAATTACAAGATTTTCTTCTTTAGAAAATGAAAGATATATTCTATAAAATATTATTTTCTTGTGCATCCAAAGAGGCTCTTAGTAAATTATGACCTCTCGTGTAAGCCATAAGAGAACCATATTTTGTGCCGGGATTGAAAAAATAAATATTGGCTAAGCATATACACTTAAGCTACATTTGCATGATTTCAATAAGACAAGCAGTGATAAGGTGGATTTTGAAATTTACACTTTTTGATGAGACCCCTTTTCTTTTCTTATCTTTTAA
Organism: Litsea cubeba; assembly: GCA_012931725.1. Classification (NCBI taxonomy): domain Eukaryota; kingdom Viridiplantae; phylum Streptophyta; class Magnoliopsida; order Laurales; family Lauraceae; genus Litsea; species Litsea cubeba. Next base: position 66,522,314 of record CM022946.1, read on the forward strand.
TAAATTGCCAATGGGGTCCAAAAGTTTTCACTTTGGAGGGGACATCACATTTTGTACATATAGGCCTTTGCAATAGGATGCATTTGGGTTGTGATTTAACATCAGTGGGGTGGACTCATTCTGATTTTTATGGCCTTACTAGTTTTTTTTTTTCCACTTCTTGATGGATAGCCCACCTTTAATCCATTCAAACAATCACCCACAGTTAGGCCCTATGAATGAGTGTGTATATATCTATATAATAAGCGAGCTCAGTTTTTGAATTCCCCATATTTTGGACCCTTGGATTTAAGAGGGGAATGAAAAAAAGGGGCTAAAAGTTGGAAAAATTTACAAGTTTTTGCCATCTCCATCAAAAGCACGTTCACATCGTGGTTTGTACGGTGCAAAAGGGGGCAGTAAGTTTGAGTTATTTACATGTATTGCCATCCCTTCTTCATTTAAAAGAAAAGCAAGAGTGTTTACTTTCTTATTGTTCTATCATTGATAAAAAAAGGTGTAAAAAAAAAAAACTTCTTTTCTAAGGGAGCTCAGTTTTTGAATTCCACATATTTTGGAGAGAATAAGAGGAAAAGGGTTGAGGGGTTTAAGGGGGTTTGAGAGTCCAAAGATCTGGGACACTACTTCCTCAGATCCCTAGACTCTTTCTCCTTTATCCGGGCGACGGGTCAAGGAGTCTGGGCCAGGTCTGGGGTTAGGTTCATGTTAGATGAGTTTGGGTTGGATTTGGGTTCAGATTGATTTGAGCTAGAGTTTGATGGGTTGGATTGGGTCGGGTTCAGGTCAGGTCTGACGAGTTTAGTTAAGGGCCCAATCATGGTCTTGATCAGAGGTTTGGGGCCCAAAAGGTGGGCTGCAGTATGGTCCGGTAAGGGCAATAATCACTAGGACCCAGCTTTCGCAAATTTTGATCCGTCCGTCAGATTTCAAAGTTCTATATATGGATGGAAAGCCCTCGATGAGTACATCGCGATGAGCCAACTTTCTGGGCGATCAAGGGTCTAGAAGTGATAGGTGATTTTTCAGGTGGGCACCTAGGGGGTGCGGGTCCTGCTATTATGATTTTTGGTCCGTCCATCGGATTTCGAAGTTCTATATATGGACGGAAAGCCCTCGACGAACAGATTGCAATGAGCCAATTCTTAGGGCAATCAGAGGTCCAGGAATAATAGGTGATCTTTGACTCGGGACCTAATCAGGATATCGTTAAATAGGGTGGACCGAATTACCCCTCATAGGGTGCCAAAATTCAGGTTAGTTGTTAGGTGGTCAAAAGAAGAGTAATTAGATTTAGTTGTGCTCAGAACGTGGTGCGCCGTGCCTTCAGGTATGGGCAATCACTAGTATATATATAACCTACAGCGGATGGCATCCATGGTTGGAAAAACACAAGCATTAAAAGAGTTGATGAACTCTTGGTAGGTAAGATATCAAATCGATATTTATAAATTTTAGAAATCTTCATTTTTTTCTGCTATCGGAGGGATGACTAATCCCTCCAGGCCTAGAGGGAAGCCGAGTAAACTCCCCTGTAGCACCGGTGTGGTAGTGCAGTTTCGAACCTATAACCTCCGGGTGCAAATCGTGGTCCTAGGCCAACTGAACTACCCCTTGGGGTTAGAAATCTTCATCTGATGGTGAGTATTAATCAATGATCTCACATCTCGAATAATTTACATTGATGATCACCTCGGATCAAGATGGGAGGCCCACCATCGGCAAGATAGGGGCCATGCAAATCCACGATGACTGGAAAGGTGAGAGAGGATTAATGAGCGAGGGGAGTGAAGCTCCATAGTAGGGTCTAACTATTGAAAATCTGAAACATTCACTGACTTGCTAAAAAATGAAACAGCTTCCCTCCTACGAGATGAACCCAGATTTACTCAAATAGGAATTGGTTCCACTATAAGATTGAGTTAACCTCATTATTCTTTCTTTGCGAATTTATATTAGAGTAAAATTTGGAGGCATACGATCAATTAAGTGGCTCAAATTGTAATTAGGTGGGCTCCACTATGTTGTTTCTCTCTCTATATGCATGGGATCTGAATCACTAACTCTTCAATATGCAAAAGTTGGGATGGATCAGAGAGGGATTTTAAAGAAAATGAGTCCCCAAGACATGGTACTTTTCCGAAAAAAAAAACTTCTCATTTTCAAAGAGTGTTCAAAATTACAATTCCACCTATTCGTGAAAAAACTAAGGTGGAAATAGTATATAAAACCATACTTGCCCAAGACTCAATACCAAAGATGAAAGAAAAACAATCAAAAGATAAAAAAGGGTGAAGAGATTAAACTTCATTAAAAGAAAAACATTACAAGCTCAACTTGGAGTTGCCACTTGCACATAATATGGACTTGGATTGTTGATATAACTCACACTACTCTCTCATTGCTCAAGGGTTTGATGAACATGGTGGTCAAGCATATATATGGAAAAAGAAGATAATTAGTGGAGGGCCATGTGTAAAATAAGATATGGTTTAATGGAAAAATAAGGTATATGGAAAGTGTAAATTTGGTGTAAGGAGAAATAGATGGAAGTAATGAAGCATATTGTAAGTGCCAAAATATTACGGACTTTATAATGGGGGTTATCTCGAGTCTAATGCTTTTTCGGAGATGGTGAGTGACCTGAGGACTGAAAGGGGAGAAGATGAGGAAGTCAGAGGACCCTGGCTGTGGGCAGCATAAGGCTCTCCGATGCCTAAATCAGTATGAGGTCTGAACAATAGGATAGAGATAAGGGAGAAGAGAGACAGAGTAGCAGCTCTCTGGTTGTGTTGTGCGTACCTGTGATGGAGTTCGCTTCTCCATTTATAGAGGAGGAAGTCTACGTTGCATGGCGGGGCTCATGATGACGTCCTAGCACTCCTAGGGGTACCGTCATGTCAGCCCACTATACATTAAATGGCAGTCCGATCAGCCCATTATGCATTAAATGCTGGTCTAATCGGGCCTACCATATCTGACTTTTGGGCCTAGTCCTATCGGGGCCTGGCTTGGGGCCATGCTCTAATGGGACGTAGCCGCTGGACGCCACTCTGTCAGGGGTAAGGGGCGGCCAAGATGGATTTGTCAGTTCCAGCTGGATATCCTTGAGGTACAGCCGTCACCGTCCATCTTGGCTAAAGGTCTGGCTACGGTGCCGAGCTGAGTGGTCGAAGTGAAGACTTCGTATTGAGGTCGGGGGTGCCCGAGACCAGAGACGGTCCCGAGCTTGGGTAGCACATGAGCAGTGTTTGCCGAGGTCAAAGCGCGATTAGCGGACATAAGCACCGAAGTTAGTATAACCTTAGTGCTTCGGGAGACATCCCCGCACAATTGCCTCCTAGCTTCTGACCTTACAGAGCTTGCCATCTATGTGAGGTCGGGAGCTGCAAGACGGGAAATCCTTCTGGAGTAGAGCTCATCCTGGTTTCGAACATTGACGCTTGGCCTTCATCCGTAATCGCTTTGAATGACCGAGGTAATAAATAATGCTTGCAAATCAATGCCGAAGACATATCGACGACTCCACGTGTCATCATTCAGTTGGTTGTCTAATCGCCTCGAGGATGCGTGCGCCGCTCATCAGGGACGCATTCAATGATTGAAGTGACGCGGGCGGAGCCCCAGAGGGCATCTGGCACATGCGTCTCTAGGGTTTCCGAAGAGGGCGCCCCTCCTCCTTCCTTTATTTATAGGGCATCAAGGTTCTCTTCTTCCCTATTGTTGCTCTGCACCGGAGAAGAAGAAAACACCGCAAGAGAAATCTGCCTGAGAAGAGGAGTGCTGCTGAGGTTGATCCTCCACCAGTTCGAAACTCAGTTTCGTCTCCGTAAGTCCCTTCCCCTTGGCCTTTCTCTGTGGGTTTTAGGGTTTATTCTGCTTCTGGACCTTCGTTCCGGTAGAAATGGGCATTTACAGTCACTGGCTAGAGAACGAGGCAGCGATTGAGGGACTTAGGTCATCGTATAAGATTCCCACCAACGTCCATGTCAGGGCGGCCGATCCCAACGGAATAAACCTCCGTGACTATTCAGGCGGCTGGATGCCCATTCCACTGGTGGCCATCATCTAAGGTGGGGTTCGCTTCCCCCTTCACCCTCTCTTGAGGAGGTGCCTGAGCCAGTGGTCTCTCTGTCCTTGCCAGCTGCTGCCCAATGTCTTCAAGGTCATAATGGGCACGGCTAAGCTCAACGAGGTCCTAGGCATCGACCTCGGCGTCTTTGACATCGAGGATGTCTACGACATATGCAAGCTCGGAGATGCCTATTATCTCCGAGCTAAGCCGTACCGGCAAGGCTTTGTTCGGTATCTAGAGGACTCGAATAAGTATGCTGGGGACGATCTCTTGTATGTCTCAGGCAACTGGGAGTTCGGTAGAACCGAAACGGATAGAGTCTACAGGATTCCCCGCCACTTCGGGACCGCTCCAAGCAATCACCATCTTCTTTCTATTTTGATATGGTCTTAACTTTTTATCATACCGAACTGATGCTTTTGTTTGTGGTGCAGCTGCCAGGAAGAGACGGCAAGCCGCTCAGTTCATATGGCAGAGGAACGAGGCCTGACTTCGGAAGGTCCAGAGGTTCGGGGGCTTTCACGGTAGGGCGGCCTGGTCCCTGCTGGACTACAAACCAAAGTACCGGGGCTACATTAGAAAGACGATCGAGCCCATCAGAGAAGAGAATCCGGGGGAGGTCGATCTAGAGGCCGGAGTCGTGCTTGGCGTCCCAGGAGCCATAGAAAAGAGAGATCAGGCTGCTGCCGAAGCCGGGGAAGAGCCTTCACAAGTGTCACACCCCGAAATCGGGCCCTGTAGTGATCCGACCTCGGGATGCGAGATTTTGGGATTAATTAATTTTTTTTGTTGTATTTCCCAAGATCCGCGTGAATGAGGATAATAAGATTCCATCACGATCAGAATATATTTTCGCGGAAGCTAATCATGGTGTTGTGACCCGGAATCCGTGGCCATCGGATTCCGTGTCGCACTCAACCAATATCATAAAGCCATCACATAAGCAGACTGGCGCAAATCATAATTCAAAGAATACTGAGCTAGTAGTAACAGGACTATTCATTTCCCACATATTCAAGTTACAATTAACAAGTGTCTTAATTACAGCCCAGGGAAAAAGGCTAACAGAGCCATACAAAAATATCCAACTAAATAGAAATACTACCCCCAAAATATTATGAATTCCGGTGCCAAGCTTGACATCTATATGACATCGAAGGCAGCCTCTCGCGTCAGACCGTCGGTTCCACCGCCTCCTCCGATCAAACCCCTAAAAATGGAAGGAGAGAAAACCTGGCACCAAACAAACAGGGTCAGACACGACGGTCTGGCAAGCAAATAAACAAGTAATATGGTAATGAGCATTTATAAAACCTTATGGGATAATTGAAAATCCATTTAAAGAGTCTAAACAGTAATAGTAATAAATCATGATAAAATGATTGAAAGACTGAACATAAATATCAAAGCAGATAGAGAACCGTATCTGAAACATAGATATCTTAAAAAGATGACAGTCTACGTAAAACACTTAATAATTGGAAATACATTTAAAATTCCGAATAATAGAGACAATGCGATAAAAGATCGATTTCTTAAACATTAACAAATTCAAAGACTAATATGAGCATAAGTAAACAAGAATCATAAAACAAGATATCAAACGGATAAAACATTGGCAAACCACATATAGCTATATTCTCCTATTACCGAAGTAACAAGAACAGACAGAACCGTAGCCACTACACGTGGGACCGGAAACAGAATCAGAACCGTAGCCACATATAAGTGGGACCGGCAGATCAAAATCGTTGCCATGGTCGGTACAGACAGAATCCAAGCTACAGCTGGCAGACAGATTAAAGATCCCAAGCCGGGTGATCAGCCCGACAAGGTGACCTAAGCCTAGTGGTGCCTTTAGTTTTGAAAACCTGAACCAATACAAATGAAAATAATAATCCCTTTGGCTCATGGGCTCACACTACAAAGCTCTGGCCCCATCTTGCCTCGAGGTTTTATTTTCAAAATAATAGTCTTATCGATGTATTTCCGAATATGGCGAACCACTCAAATCTCCTTCCAAATCGATTCGTAGAAAACATACGAATTTATGTGGCAAACCATTCAAATCTATCTCAAATTAATTCATAGAAAAACATACGAATTTCCATGGTAAACCACTCAAATACACATCAAAGCAATTTGTATAAAAATCATACGATCAATCCTTTCGAACATGGAAAACTACATGATTCTATAACAAATCACCGATGCTATTCAAATTAGTTTACCGAAGAATACATATACATTTCTGACTTGAAATGGAGTAAAATAATGTAGAATGACTTAATGACTTACCAAGAGGCTATCTCAATACACACTTAACCTTTTAAACATTGATTAATAAAAGAACATGTTTAATGCCAATGAAAATCCACAACATTTAAAATGATAGAGTGTGCATTGAGACTTGAAAGATTCTCGGGTAATTCCACATATATTCATTCTCTCATTGTTCTCATTCCATTTCACAATTTTCCAAGTATCACAATTTACCCAAATCTTTCATGGGCTTCTATGCATCATTACAGGTCCAACGGCTTCAAATAAGAAGAAAAGGGATTGGGCCGAATTGGACTTGAATATGGGCTTGAAGTGAGTCTGAAGAACGGTCCAACAATCCCCTTTTTGCAGCTCTTCTCATTTCAGTCCGATCGATCGGACTCATTGGACGATCGATCGGACCTGAAATGCTCTCAGTTATTCATAGTCCGATCGATCGGACCTGAAATGCCCACAGTCTGATCGATCGGACAGCGGCGAATCTCAGCCTATTTGGTTGGATCCCTCTTTTGTCCAATCCCTATCCATTTCCTTTCTTTCCCTTTCTTCCAAACATAACTCCATGAGTATTTGAGCCCTTTCTTGACCTCCTCAACTCATCAAATCATCATTCAATAATCATTCTAAACAACCATTCAAACACTTTTAAATCAAAGATTTCCTCCATTCTTTGAACCCAAAGACTTGACATAAATAAGGCTAATTTCAAGATGACCAAATTCAAAAACCAAGTTCCAATCCATTGCAAAACAATAACACAAATAGATTCAAACATAAACATTAATTCATGGAAAATTCATAGATCACAAAGAGGTTTGAGCATAGAAAGAAATGCCATGAAATAAACTTATAAAGTAGAACCATCATATTAATTGTAGAATCCACTTGCCTCAAGCCAAGATGGAGTGGAAATCATTCAAGGATAGTCTTCCTATGGTCTCAAGCTCCAAATTCTCAAAACCCCCAAAAATAGCTCAAGAAGAAGCCCTAGAAAACCAATACATTGCAAATCTCAAGGAAAACCTTTGCATATATAACAAAAACATTCTAAATGGTTTGGAAAACCAAGATTTGAAGAAAGAAATCCATTGCTAACCTTTTTGAAGCTCAAACAAGGAAGAAGAGCTTGGAAAAGTGGCCTCTTCTAGCTCAAATCTTTCGAAAATGGTGTCTTTGGAAAGCCAAGAGAGAGGAGGAGAAGATTGGGAGATCAATCCTCCATTTAGCACTCAAGATGGGAGCTATCTAGAAGAGAGAGAAAATGGCTAGGAGAAAAACCCTAGGCTCCTCTCTTCATTGCAGGAAAATGAAAAATGGGAAGAAGAAGAACCCATGGTGGTTTTATAAAGGGTTAAGTGGGCTGGGCCCCATGGGCCCCAACATTACAAAGGTTGAAACTAACATTTGTGGGTCCCAAATGAGATCAGCGAAGAAGACAAAATCGATCAACGAAATATTTACTTTCCAAAAAGTCTATTTTCCCTAAATTCTGAAAATTTTGAAATTCAAGTACAGATTTAGTGTGAAAAGTCAATTTTGCCCTTTTTCTCGAAAAACGTATTTTCTGATCATCAAATCAAAATGGTCAAAACATGAAAGTTGTTAAACTTAATAAAATGAGTCAAAAGGAGCAAAATTTTTAATTTTCCAAAATAAGAATAATTTCTAACAAAACTACAAATCATATGGACCGGGTCAAACCAAAGTCAACGGTCCTCAAAATCTCCAAGGCTATGAAAAATCTAGTCAAACTCAAAGACAAAGTCAAACCAACTCTAATCTTACTTTAAAAGCTAAATCACGATTAAAATAATACTAAATAGAGAAATTGGGGGTCAGGGTCTTACAACAAGCTAGGGTTGGCTCAGATCTTAAGGTGACGTCCGGTGCTGAGGCTTCTACCTCTGCGTCGAGGCCACGCTAGGTCCCCTTGCGGAAGAAGGGGGCGCACCGAATAGTCCGATCCCTTTCGCTGAGCACCGAGATGCATCGTGCTAGGCGGCTGTCCTTCGAGGACATTGAAACCCTGGCGCTTGGGGTCGAGGATTCCCAAGCCCCCTTGGCGCCTTCGAATCCGGACGTTGTCGAGGCTTCTGCCCCCGGGCCCTCGTCGACTCCTCCTGCTACCGGGGTCGAAGCTTCTCTCTCTGGACCCATCTCTGTTCAGTCCACTGAACCGGAAGCTCGGCGGTCTTCGGCCGAAGCCGGGCAGAAGGAAGGTCGGTCAAAGAAAAGGCCGAGGGTCGATGGTGGTTCTCGTTCGGCTGTGGCGTCACCATCCGTCGGTCCAAGTCCGTGGGAGCCGAGCTTCCTGCTCGAACCGGGGAGACCGATGACGATGGAGGATCGTGTCCTCCGGAAGGTCGATCCCCTCGTTCTCGAGGCACTTGGTCGAGCTTGCGCCCTGCCTCGAGACATGGCTCAACTGGAGGGGTATGACGACCCGAAGTTGATACTATCGTTGCTGAAGTCGTGCTTCGCGGTGAGTTCATTCAAACCTTTAAACTTTTGTCAAGTTGTTTGGTCTCGGTGACTGTTTTGATTTTCTTTATGAATGCCTTGTTTCTTCGACAGACGGTACAAAAGTCTATGGTCGCAGCCGACAGGCTTTATAAGCAAGGCACCGTGATCACCGAGCAGAACGTAGAGAAGAACGGCCTCGAGGAAGCCCTGGACGCCGTTACTCAGAAATTGACAAGAGCCGAAGGAGAGTTCACGGCGGTGCTTAAGCAAGCGAGGGGTGAGACGGAGGCCGAGAAGAGGAAAGTGGCCGAGCTCGAGGCTTCCCTGGAAAGGCTGAAAGGCGACTTCAAGGCCAAGCTCCAAGCTGAATAAAAAAGGGCGGATGAAGCCGAGGCCAGGCTCGAGTCTGAGTGTGACACCGTTTTTGAGGATACCAAGGCGCAAGTGACGGCCCACTATAAGGCCAGGGTGCTTGTGGTGAGGGACAAGGCTTGGGCAAAGGGATGGTGTTCCGCCTTGGAGGAGGCGGGGGTTTCGGAAGGCCATCCGTCATTCAGGGATCCGCCTCCCTACCCAACTCCGGTGCCGAACCCCGCCCCTCCCGTAATTGCTGGTGAGATAGCTGCTGGAGGACCTAATGCTGATCAAGCCGGGACCGACACCAGAGTTGCTGCCGCTCCTCATGCCTTCGACCCCGCGTGACCTCGGCCGGTCCTGTCTATTTTGCTCGCGGAGATTTATTATTGCCTGCGTCCTTGATGTATCTTTCTTGTTTTCAATTGTATCCGTTGTTTCATGTAATGAATGGAGATTTAATATAATTGAAGTTTTCTTTGGCTAATATTTGGGTTACTTTCCTTGGCGCGCATGTTTTTGCTTTTCCGTGCATGTTTTTGCTTTCCAAATATTTGGCACAAGTATATGAGCTCAGTAGGGATAGGTACCGAGCTGCCCCCAGGTTAGTGCATGTTTTTGCTTTCCAAATATTTGGCACAAGTATATGAGCTCGATAGGGATAGGTACCGAGCTGCCCACATGTTAGTCCTGGATTATATCGTTAGGATCGTTGTCCCACCGATAGGTATGTAGAGGGCGTGCAGGTAACCTGGCAAGGGTGCCGAGGTGCTCACATAGCACGAAATGGAGAAGACCCACTGGCTCGTCGCCAGGGGTGCGCCGGCAACCTGGTAAGAGTGCCGAGGTGCTTACATAGCATGAAATAGAGAAGACCCACTGGCTCATCGCTAGGGGCGCGCCGGCAACCTGGCAAGAGTGCCGAGGTGCTCACATAGCGTGAAATGGAGAAGACCCACTGGCTCGTCGCCAGGGGCGTGCCGGCAACCTGGCAAGAGTGCCGAGGTGCTCACATAGCACGAAATGGAGAAGACCCACTGGCTCGTCGCCAGGGGCGCGCCGGCAACCTGGCAAGAGTGCCGAGGTGCTCACATAGCGCGAAATGGAGAAGACCCACGGCTCGTCGCTAGGGGCGCGCCGGCAACGTGGCAAGAGTGCCAAGGTGCTCACATAGCGCGAAATGGAGAAGACCCACTGGCTCGTCGCTAGGGGTGCGCCGGCAACCTGGCAAGAGTGCTGAGGTGCTCACATAGCACGAAATGGAGAAGACCCACTGGCTCGTCGCCAGGGGCGCGCCGGCAACCTGGCAAGAGTGCCGAGGTGCTCACATAGCACGAAATGGAGAAGACCCACTAGCTCGTCGCCAAGGGCGCGCCGGCAACTTGACAAGAGTGCCGTGGTGATCACATAGCGCGAAATGGAGAAGACCCACCGGCTCGTCGCCAGGGGCGCGCCGGCAACCTGGTAAGAGTACCGAGGTGCTCACATAGCACAAAATGGAGAAGACCCACTGGCTCGTCGCCAGGGGCGCGCCGGCAACCTGGCAAGAGTGCCGAGGTGCTCACATAGCGCGAAATGGAGAAGATCCACTGGCTCGTCGCCAGGGGCGCGACAGTAACCTGGCAAGAGTGCCGAGGTGCTCACATAGCGCGAAATGGAGAATACCCGAGTCGTGTAGTCCTTTAGGCGCTGTTGGAGAGTTCTATGTTCTGGAGAGAATTGAGGGAAACAGGGAATAGAGTGCTTTTATTGCTCTTCAAAATTTAGTTACAATTCAGAAATAGAACTTTTTGAGGTGCGTTGCGTTCCATGGCTGTGGCAATCGTTTTCCATCCATGTTCTCAAGCTTGTAAGCCGAACGACCGCAGACCTCAGTGACCTTGAACGGTCCGTGCCAGTTTGGTGCTAACTTGCCGTGGTTTGGATCTTTGTCCTGCGGGAGTGACTTCTTCAGGACGAGTTCCCCGACTGAGAATTTCCTTTCTCTGCCCTTTGGTTGTAGCCCCTAGCTAACTGCTACTGATAGACAGCCAGACAGACGGCCGCCGCTTCACTGCGTTCTTCAGCTAGGTCTAGTTCTCGAGTCAAGTTCACGTCGTTATGGCCTTAGTCGAAGAGTTCCGATCTCAAGGTCGGGAGGCCGATCTCAAGCGGAATCACAGCTTCCATACCGTAGGCGAGGGAGAAAGGTGTCGCCGAGGTGGAGCGTCTTGGCGTAGTCCTATATGCCCACAGGACGCTCGGCAGTTCTTCCACCCATCTTCCTTTGGCTCGATCGAGCCTCTTCTTGAGTCCATCGAGCATCACCTTGTTGAAGATCTCGGCTTGACCGTTACTCTTGGGGTATGCTGGGGTGGAGTAATGATTTCTGATGCCGAGCCCCTGGCAGAAGGTTTTGAAGAGGTTGGAATCGAACTGAGTCCCGTTATCTAAGATTAAGGCCCGTGGAATTCCGAACCTCGTGATGATGTTTCTCCAGACGAAATTCTTCGAATCATTTTCGGTGATGGAGGAGAGTGCTTCTGCTTCTATCCACTTGGTGAAGTAGTCAGTGGCTACTATCAGCCACCTCTTATTTCCCGGAGCTCAGTGGAGAGGTCCTACGATGTCCAGTCCCCATTGGGCGAAAGGCCATGGGTTGGATAGCGGACTCAGATCCTGAGCTGGCTGGTGGAGGGAGTGTGAAAACTTCTGGCACTTTTCGCATTTCTGGGCGTATTTCTGCGCATCAGTTTGCATGTACGGCCACTAGTAACCCTGGTTGATAGCCTGGTATGCCAGCAACCGTCCACCGATATGGCTTCCGTAGATTCCTTCATGCATCTCGTAGAGGAAGTCGTCGACATTGTCGGGGTGTAAGAACAGAAGGTAGGGGCCAGTGAAGGACTTCATGTGGAGCTTGCCTTGTGGGCTCAACCAAAACCGAACTGCTTTGAGTCTGATTCTGCGAGCTTCGTTCTTGTCTTCGGGGAGCTGGTCGTCTTTGAGGAAGGTGATGATTTCGTCCATCCAGCTTGGTCCGAGATTAACGCATAGAATTTGCCGAGGTGGAGGGAGTTTCGTGCTCGGCCTCTCTAGCGATCCTACCTCGACGATTCTTTTCCTCCCGGCCTCAACCGCTGAAGCCAGGCTGGCGAGGGCGTCGGCATGAGAATTGGAGTCCCTACCGATCCGCTTGACTTCGACTTTTTGGAACTGTGAAAGAAGCTTTTTTGTGTGTGCTAAGTAGGCAGCCATCCTATCGTCGCGAGCCTGGTAGTCTCCGGTCAGCTGGCTCGTTACCAACTGTGAATCACTGAAAACCGCTAGCTGTTGAGCTCCTAGGATTTTAGCGCTATTCAACCCAACTATTAGGGCCTCGTACTCTGCCTCATTATTGGATGCTTTGAAATCAAGGGTGAGGGCTTGCTCGATAACCAATCACTCTGGAGATTGAAGGACTACGCCGGCGCCAGCCCTCTTGGGGGTGGAGGATCCATCAACGAATACCTTCCAAGGGGAAGCGAGGAGTCGGTTCCAGGCCTGCTCTTGCTCCATTTCAGTGACCTCGTCCTCATGCCTCCTGCCCCCCAGTTCGGCGCTGAGCGGGGTCGGGGCAGAGCTTGGAGAGGTGAATTCGACGATGAAATCTGTCAGAAATTGAGCTTTGACCGCCGTTCTAGGATGGTATTTGATATCGTATTGCCCCAGCTCGACGGCCCATTTCGAAATTTGTCCAGAGAAGTCGGCCTTCTTGAAGACCGCTCCGAGTGGGTGTTCCGTCACGACCACGATGGAGAAGGCTTGGAAATAGTGGGAGAGCTTGCGAACGCGAGCTTCTCCATTGGGAGGTACCTGGTCTCGGTATCGAGCATGATTTTACTCGTGTAGTAGATTGGCATTTGCTGTTTGTCGTCCTCTCTAATGAGGACTGAACTGACTGCATGATTCGAGACCGCGAGGTAGAGGTAGAGCACCTCTCCCTGTCTCGGAGTTGAGAGCAGGGGAGGCGAGGAGAGATAGGCTTTGAGCCTTTGTAGTGCTTCATCGCATTCCGGTGTCCAATGGGATTTTAGGTTTTTCTTGAGCAGTTGAAAGAAAGGCCTGCATCTATCTGATGATCTACTGACAAAACGATTGAGTGCGGCAGCCATGCCGGTGAGTTTCTGGACCTGCTTCATCGTCGTTGGACTTTGTATTCCAAGGATTGCCGTGATCTGATCTGGATTGGCTTCAATTCCTCTCCTAGTGACCAGGCTTCCCAGGAATTTGCCGGAACCGACGCCGAATGCGCATTTGGAGGCGTTGAGTTTCAGCTTGAACCTCCTCAGTATGTCAAACACCTGACTAAGGTCGGCCAGGTGGTCCTGGGATTGCTTGGACTTGACGACCATGTCATCAATGTAGACCTCCACTGTCTTACCTAGCTGGGCATGGAACATCTTCGTGACCAGCCTTTGGTAGGTGCCCCCTGCGTTCTTGAGTCCAAAGGGCATAACCTTGTAACAGTAAATGCCTCTGGGCGTTATTCACGCAGTCTTCTTTTCGTCAGGTTCGTACATCGGTATTCGGTGGTAGCCTCGATAAGCATCGAGGAAGCTCATCCTGTCGTGGCCAGCAGTGGCGTCGATCAACTGGTCGATTTTTTGGAGTGGGAAGCTGTCTTTGGGACAGGCCTTGTCTAGGTCAGTGAAATCGACGCAGACTCTCCACTTCCCAGTTTTCTTTTTGACGACTACTGTATTTGCCAACCACTTCGGATACTTGACCTCTCTGATCGCCTTCGCCTCCAACAACTTTCCAACCTCTTCGACTACTGCCTCTGACTGTGGTACCCCCGTCCTGCGTGGCTTCTGCACCACTGGTTTGTGTTGAGGGTCCACGCTGAGCCTGTGGCACATAACTTCGGGATCAATGCCGGGCATCTCGTAGGGGGTCCAGGCGAAGATCTACTTGTTTCTGAATAGTAGACTGACGAGCTCGGCCTTTTCCGTCTCGGCAAGCTGACTGCCAATCAAGAAGTGGCGCTTGGGATCGGTGGGATCGAGTCTGACTTCGGTCAAATCCTCTACGCTCTTCTTTTTGGGATCGCGACCGACCTTATCGAGCTCGTCTTCCAACTCGGCCATGTTCACTTGCTGCGGCTCCTTTTCTCCGGGTACTACGGCCATTAGACACTGCTTGGCCGCCTGCTGGTCGCCCCTGACAGTGACCACCTAAATTCCGCCGTTCTTGTCCTCTAAGGGGAATTTTAGCTTCTGGTGGTGGGTGGAAGGTGTCACATCCCCCGAACCCGATTAAAGAAATAACCAGATCCGGAGAGTGAATTTTTTAGGACTAATTAAAAATTTTGTCCTTTGGGCCCACGGATCGTAAGTCCGCGGTGAGGATAAAATATTTCAAACCTCTTTTAATACAATAAACATTGAGTTCGTAGAACTCTAGGCATATGGAATCTCAAGCAATGAAAATGAATCTCATTAAATTAAAGTTTGCAAGAAAGAGTAAACAAGAACTAAAAGTTAAGTAATTTATTACATTGGCCAACCCACTAAACAAGGCTAATAAAAGAAACTGAAGTCAATGTAAGAAAAAGGTCTAATGAGAGAAATAAATGAATAAAAGAATAATCTAATAAAAACCCAATGTATCTCTTTCGTGCTAGGAGTGATGACACTACTCTACGTCATCGGCACGCCACTCTCGTGCCTCCTCTGCTGGTTGGAGATCCTCTGGGATCTCCTCACCTGCCTGCTCCTCGTAGTAGTACTCGCCTGATGTGTTTGCACACTAAGGAACAGAGTCAACGACATGTTGAGCAATAGATAAGCAAAATATAATAAACACGACATGCATCAAATATAGATTAATGAAAAGTACATGATCGTATGAATATAAGGAATGCGAAGCTAGGCATAAAGCGAGAATAAAATCCATATAAACAATAATAGGGATCCTAGCAAACATCTAACAATAACCACTATTCATGCAATGCAAAACAAGAACAAGCAAGAGGGAGACTCCGAGGATGTCCAAAGCCACCTCCCCGGGTACCAGTAAAAATCCCCTTGGACTACTGATACCAAAGTCCGGCTCCAGTGGGATCCTAGCTCCCTGTCCTGGGAATAGCAGCACGGTGCTAGCCCGCTCCCAGCTATTCAACGCCATGGACGCCGTCCTACGCCGACTGCCCACCCCGACAACCGAGTAACCGGTTCGTCATTAAATCCCAAACTGCAGATGGCCATGATATGCAAACAATAACAAGTGGTTCTGACACAAGGACTACAAGACAAGCAAGTCTGGCTAGTTCCATGTACAAGACGAGATCCTAGGGATTATCTTATTCAAGATATCACAAGACAAGCAACACGAGATAATCCCTTCTATCACTAGCCAGTCATGTTCATCAAAATAAGACACGGTTTCCTATGGTACACTCTAAGTCAGGTCCAAGTCCTAAATTCTATAAGACTTTATGTTTCATAATTTGTTAAGTGTTTTATGCGAAGAGTGTACAATGAATGTTATAAACGGATACAAGTCACAAGTCAAGGAAGAATTAAAATCCAATCCTAGCACTACGTAAAAAATGTGAGAAAACCACATTACTAAGCGCTTAATTGCCTCAGCCACCTATGTCGTTATTTTTTACCACGCTTCACTTAAAAAATAACGGATGTATTTCGTGGTTTTGAGACCTAAAACCCACCCGAATGATCGAATCCAATTCCCACTTCTTTTTTGGCTCTCCCGCCTTTCCCTCTCCCTCTCTCTCTACTCTGCCCTACTTCCCTCTCCCGCCCTTGCTCCTTCGACTCCAAACCCAGCACAAACTTGATCTTCTCTCTACCCCCTATCTCTAGTCGCCTGCGGTTCTCTAGTCTCGTGCGGTCTCCATCAGCGAGTGCTCTCTTTCTCGTTGTAGTCTGTATCTGTCTGGTACTCTCTATCTCTCTTTCCTTTCATTTTTTTTTCCAGATCTTCATCTTTTGTTTGTGGACATGGCTAGAGAATACTATTCCCTACTCGATTGGTTGATTTCGAAGCCCATGAAATGGTGGAAGAATCTTCTAAAGACCTAAATCCTATAGACCCAAACCTTTTTTGGCCATTAAAATTCTCTGAAGAATCCAATCTCAAACAACATCTGCATGTTTGCATGGTTTTCTTTGCTTTTTTTTTTTTTGGGTGTTTTGATCTGTGGTGCCTTGATTTGTAATATTAATGATTGAATCTTTCAATTTATTTATTTTTTTGTCTCGGTTTAGGTTTTCAAATTATAACTGGTTGTGGTTTGTGATTTGGAGTGATGGCAAGTTGTAGTTGGGATTGAGCACTTGGCCAAGCCCTTATTGAAGGGTTGTTGCGTGCTTTCTCTGTTTGATGATTCCATGTTATTTTCTTATGATATTGCAGAAATGGAGTTTAATCATAAATAATGGGATACATGAATCCATGTATGATGATTGATTTTCACTTGCCTATTATATATTTTTCATGTCATCAAATTTGTGAGGACAGCCTTTGGGTAAAACTCCATTTAGAAGTGGTAGCATATGAAGACATCCTGAAACTCATTCATTGTTGAAATATTTTTGTTCAACCCTTTGATGAATACACTGTTAATTGCTTTATTTGATTTATGTTTGCTAATATCAAGAAGTCCTGTGACTGAATTGAATCTAGGGCACTAAGCCCATAGCTGGATTTAAAACACCCATATCTAGTAGTTAGTTGGGTTCAAACCCATAACTTATTATAGACTAGGTTCAAGACTCTTAATTGGAAAAGGATTTGAGTTAAGCAACATGTAAGAAACAGAGAAATCATAGATTATCAAGCAATTAACATTAAAAAAAGATTATCAAGCAATGTGAGTTGGATTGTTGTTGTCATGGTGATTTGTGTTAGTCATATTGTCTAATTAAAAATCTCAAAGTCACTGCATGTGGAGAATAAAGAACACATAAAAATGTCAAACATTCATTTTTGTTTCTCTTTTTGTGACTATATGAGAATATGTATGTTTCTCCTTTTGTACTGATTCATGTTTGAAACATTCATGTGGTTCTCCATGTATCAGTAGAACATCGTTTAGAGGAAAAGCTTAATTCACTGTTAATGATATTTAATTATACATTTTAGGCAAAATTCCTAGTAGTGTTTCCAATGCAACAGATTGCTATGGACAAGTCAACCCATGCAACTGTGAAGGTGAGTGCCAATACCCTACTGATCGACTGTTACTTGTGAAGAGTAGGTTGGCCGACTGTGGCATAGTGGTTTTTTGTGCTACCAACTGATACGAATCTTGCCCTTTTGCTTCCCGCTTGCTCTCTCTATTTTGTCTCCAATATTGCTCTGATTTGGACAGACTCTTTTGGGAGACCTGAGCGCTTATGATCATCTTGGGATATAGACTTCTTGGGTTAGAGTAGAAGCCTAAAGCAGTTTGTGAAAAAGGGCGATAAGGAGGGCTTTTTACAGATTGGAGCGAATCTTGTTGGGTCTTTCTCATTTATAATATTTATTGGATCTCATCTCAATTCAAAGCTATAGATTTCTTGTATACCTCAAACACATGGAATTGTAGGTATTTACTTTAAGATATCTTTGACATGTTGTCCCTGTAACTTAATTTACTATGCTGATTACACATTTGGTGCCATTCACACCACTCCTCATGATATCTTACTATATTGAATTTGACTCCAGTTCATTGCAGGCAGGGCAAATATAAAAAATATATAATGATTTCTTCATCCTTTTTTTTCCTTCTAATGTCTTAGTTGTTGTTTTCAGGGAAATATTACTACATTGCATTTGGATTTTGTTTTAATTTTTTGTACTTTCTTCTTCCTTTTCTAAAGGGTGTTTTCCTGTTTTGAAATCAGGCTTTTTTGCTTCTGCCCTCCAATCTTGGAACTGAAATATAACCCTGTAAGTTCTCTTTCTTTTATTATTTATATATATATATGGCATGGTGAGAGGAGAGTAGACTACATTAATAAAATAGTTTTAAAGGCCAAACAGAAAAGTAAAAGTTCAAATGTACGTAAGAAGCAGAGAAATCATGGATAAGAAAGCAATGAGAGCTGGATTGTTGTTGTCATGGTGATTTCAGTAATAAAGACTTAATATTATAAGATGATATGTGGAACAGCTGAAAAAGCAGATGAGGGAAATGCAGCAAATTCTTGCATCTCATGGTGGGGGACAAATGCGATTTTCGAGTAATCAAGGGAGTTCATCTCAGGTACTTTATTTATTTTACATTAATAATATATTCCTTAACATAATTAAATATATTATTGATGAATTACTCACTTTTTCTAATATATAATATACGTAGGTAAGGCAAGATTCCTCACGTCAGGAGGCACAATCCGACTAGGCAACCACTGATCAATCAAGTTCACATTTTCTAAAATTGTTGCATTTGACGAGAAATACATGTGTCGCATATGGAAAAGAGTCAAATGAGTCCGTTGAAGAATCAAGTTGGAAAAGGATCCTTTTAGACGAGATCGTTGATGGGAATGTTGACTTGATCATAAACAGACGAGGCAAGCTGGAAGATCTCACACCAGGCGATGCCTTAGATTGGCCTGAATTTAGGATCATCTCCATTTAACATTTTCAATTGAACATTTTGAGACACAAAATTTAGAGATGGATAGTTACATTGTTAATTATGTTAATATTTTAATTGATAGATGAATGATTACTGTACGGTGGTTTGAAATAATGTTGGATGTTTTATTATTATATACATATTTGGGTTGGATGTTTTGGAAGAATCATTTAGTTTATTGTTATGGAAGAATCATTTAGTTTATTGTTATTGGTATAAAGTAGGTATATTTTTTATTTTTTTATTCTTTAAAATAATTTTTTAAACAAAAATAAAAAAACCTCGGCCATTGGCAGTGGTTTTTTTTTTTATAAAAAAAGTCAAAACAACCACGGTCTTGTGTGTGGTTTTATTTTATTGTTCTCCACATGTAATGGCTGTGGTACTTTTTAAATTTTCCACGGGTTCAAGCTGTGGCTTTTGAAATACTACACTATTCTTCGCCACGGCAATTGCCACGGTCATATTTGTGGCAAAAAAGGAAAAACCACTGCCATTGGCTGTGGTTTTTTAGCGTTTTTGACGTAGTGGGCATGTGGTGTCATCCCTGTATTCCCCGTATTCTAACAGAGTACGTATGGAATTTGGATTAATGATGCTTTCAGGAAAATCCCTTGGTGTACAATCATGTTGAGCATCATTCAATTCAACTCTATATGCATTCGGTTACACTACGTGTAATACACAAATACCTAGACAACCCATCAAATTCACACCAAGCCACGTGATTCGATTTCAATCCCATTTATGGTCATGTGCTAGTAAGTTAATGGTTTCCAGCATCTAAGTCCCCAATCCTAGGTTAAACAGTCTCTTTCTCAATTAACAAAAGGTGAATCTTTAATTCTCATAATTACATCACTTCCCGATCTCCGATCATGATGAAACCAAAACCATTGGACTCTCCGTCTCGAGAGCTTTCTAAAGGTATAATATACATGAAAATCCAACGGGCGGATTGAAAGTTACAAGCTTTCGAAGTTTCAGTGACCATGCACCCTCCGATCGATCATACCGAAGGTGCGATCGATCGGCACTCAACACTTCACAGTTAGTGCACAGTACGATCGATCGGACTGTGTGACCGATCGATCGGCGCTGGGCACCTCCCAGTTAACTGAGAGTTTTCACAGACCGATCGATCGGACTGAATAGCCGATCGATCGGACTGTGATCACCCACAGTTAATTTGGGGACTGTTCACTGTCCGATCGATCGCACTGTGCGACCGATCGATCGAACAGCGAACCAGAAGCCCAAAATTGGGTTTCTGCTCCCTTTTTCCTCCGGTCATTCTAGACCAAACCTGCAGAAAACTGAGCCTCCTTGCTCCCCATTCAATCCATTCAATCCATTCAATCCATACATCACATTCCATTTCATTTAATCAAATTAAGCAAACTCTAATCAACCTAATATCAACATTTATCTAAATCCTAATCTAACATAAAATTTCAATTAAAAATAGAAAGGCTTGGAATTAACAGGATATCTATCAAGAATCATAGCCAGATCAATAATAAAACAACATACATACTTATAATGTAATGCATATCTACTTGCCTCAACCAAGATGTAGATTGGAATTGGGTGAAATTTGAGGAGAAGCTTTTCTACCCCAAAATCAACAATCTATCCCGAACAAGTACCACCTAAAATGCAAAGGAGAAGAAAGAAAGAAAAAGAATCAAGATCGGACCTAATCTAACCAAAAAAGTGATAAGGTAAAAATATGAGATTGTGGGATGTCGTACCAAAATGGTACCGGAAGCAAGAGGAGATTGAGAGGAAGACGTTTAACGGATCGGATCTCCGAACGGGGTCTTCTAGGACGAAGTTTTGGGCTTGAGAAAGGAAGAAGAAGAAGATGGTTACGGTTGTTCTTCGTTGGTTGCAGAGAAAGAAATGAAAATTAGGGCAAACACTCGTTTAAGAAGACGATAGAAAGGAAAAGACCGAATCGCCCTTTAAATGGGTCCGGTGAAAGAATGGACCACTTGAAAGGTTTCTGATCGTCGGATCGCGACGAGTCAAGAGACAAAAATCATCAAAACGACGAGACCTTTCCAACGAACCCAAAAGTCACGGCGTTTGGAATGTTTTGGAAAAACACTCAATTTTCCCTAAATTGCAAACTACCCCCCTGCTATGATCAAACGAACTCGGAACCAAACGAAACTTCACAGATACTATTCTAATGCTAAAAGAAATTCGCTCATGATCTAAACCCACATAAATATCTAAAATACAATTAAATAAAATAATAACAAATTAAACGGGTCAACGGGCCGGGTTTTGGGCCCAACTGACCCAGTAAGGTCACGTTCTCCCCATTATAGCATTATAGGGAGACGATGCGTCTACCATAAGGAAGTCGGCAGTTATGTAGTGGCCTTCGACTTGGACCGTGAAGGAGATCTTAACTTTGGGATATACTGGTTTGGCGCTGAAGCCTATCAGGGGAGTCCGTGCTTCCTCCAGGTTTTCTTCTCGGAGGCCCATCCTCCTGAAGCAATCGAAGTAAAGGATCTCGGAAGAGCTTCCAGGGTCGACGAGGATCCTTTGAACTATGCAGTTCTTGAGTTTGAGGGTAACGATCAGCGGGTCGTTATGGGGGAGCTGGACCCCCTCCAAGTCTTCCTCAGAGAAATAAATCCTGGGCTTCTCCTTCCGAGCCTTTTTGGACCCTGGTTCGAGCTCGGCAGTCATCACCTGTTTACCGTGCGAGGCCCTCCTGGTCTCGGCCCGGGCCTGGTTACTCCCCCTTGGGGCGAGAGCCAGGTGGATGACACTGATAAGTTTTTCCGATTCATCGCTGGAGTGGGCTCCTTCATCTTGGCGCTGAGCCCGGCTAGTGTTTACTCCTCCTCCTTTCACATACTCCTTTAAGTGTCCTTCCTTGATGAGCTTCTCGAGGTGTGACTTGAGAGAGAAGCAGTCTTCGGTGTCGTGCCCCTTCTGCTTATGATAGGCGCAAAACTTACTCTGGTTTCGGCTGGTGGGGTTGCCCTGCATAGGCTGCGGCCAACTGAAGTAAGGCTGGTCTTTAATCTTGTTCAGTATCTTATGGGCTGGCTCCATGAATACTGTGTGGACACTTGGCCTAGGCTTCTTGCTATCATCCCTATTGAGGAACGAGGCTATTACCGAACTGGTGGAGGCTCGGTATCGATCCCTTTCCTCCCTCTGAAACGTCCTTCTTTACTTCTTGGGAAAGGGTTTCTTGGAGGGGTGGCGGTCGTGCTTGGTGGCTTGGTCTTCGGGCTTGGTCTGGCCTTTGGAGGTGGACTTAGAGACTCCGAAGCTCTCCTTGGCCCTGACTTCGTCCTGCTCTTGGGCAACATATTTGTTTACCCTGGCCATTAGTGCTTCCACCGAGGTCACGAGACTCCCGACCAGCTCTTTGCGAAGGTCATTGCCCGGCAACAGGGCGTGCTGGAAGGACATGATCGCCACTTCGTCGTTGGAGTCCTCGATCTGGCTATAGACAATCCAGAATCTCTTAGCGAACTGGGTGATGCTCTCGTTCCATCTCATCTTAAGGGACATGATGTCACCGTCCGTCTTCGGGATAACTCTGTGGGCTTGGAATTTCCCCAGGAAGGAGTTCCGCAACTGGTACCAACTCGAGATCGATCCTTCTGGGAGACTGCAAAACCATTTGAGGGGGAGGTCTCCTAAACTTGATGAGAAAACTCTACAGTTCAGATGACCGACGTCACCCCACACCGACATCTTCTGAGTGAAATGTCGGAGATACGCTACCGGATCCGAGGTGCAGTAGTAATGAACGAACCTTGGAATGTTGAATCTCTTGGGTAGGAGGAAATCCTTGACTTCCTGAGAGAAAGGAGATGAGCCGGCATTGCCGGAGTCGTACGAATCCAGGGGATTGCGAGAGAGAACTTCCATATTGCGCCGGATCACCTGCCTGATGAGCCTGTCAAGCCGCGCTTCTTCGTCTTCTTCGTCCCCGAAGGGGGGTTCTGACCTTCTCTTCGAGCGACTGTTGCTGGAGCCCTCATCCTGAGCCCGGCGCTGCCTCTTGCGCTCGAGGTGTTGCCTGAGGTCGATCTCGGATCGATGGGTCGGGTCAATCTCGGATCGATGCCTGGGGTCAATCTCGGATCGATGGGTCAGCCTACTCCTGGAAGGTTGGGGGCCGACCTTTGCCTCGTGCTCAGGCTGCTGCTGGAGCTGCCGGATCAACTTCTCTTGTTCTCGGATGAGGATGCTCTGGGCCGCGACATCCTTGTCGCCAGTGAAGCGGCGGGAATGATGGGATCCACTGACCGCTACAGATTTGTCCCTCTGGGGACGCTCCTGTCGCTGTCCACCTCGCCGAGGAGGCATAACCTCCTCCTCCAGGGATGAGTCCTCAATTCGCTCCAGGAACGGGATCTGAACGAAGAGGTGTGTGTCAGAGAGCTCTTCGATTGCAACTGCACCAGACCTTGCCTCCGATCGCCTCTGAGGAGGAGCGACCGGCGACAGGCCCGGGGGTGGCTGGATTATCGCCCTCACGGCTTCTCCGCCTTTCTTAGCTTTGGGAGGCATGGTGTTTGGGAAAATCGGGTTTGTGCCTCCCCACAGACGGCGCCAACTGTAAGTGCCTAAATATTACGGACTTTATAATGGGGGTTATCTCGAGTCTGATGCTCCTTCGAAGATGGTGAGTGACCTTCGGACCTGAAAGGGGAGAAGATGAGGAAGTCAGAGGACCCTGACTGTGGGCAGCACAAGGCTCTCCGATGCCTAAGTCAGTATGAGGTCTGAACAATAGGATAGAGATAAGGGAGAAGAGAGACAGAGTAGCAGCTCTCTGGTTGTGTTGTGCGTACCTGTGATGGAGTTCGCTGCTCCATTTATAGAGGATGAAGTCTACGTTGCATGGCGGGGCTCATGATGACGTCCTAGCACTCCCAGCGGTACCGTCATGTCAGTCCACTCTACATTAAATGGCAATCCGATCAGCCCATTATGCATTAAATGCTGGTCTAATCGGACCTTACCATATCTGACTTTTGGGCCCAGTCCCATCGGGCCTGGCTTGGGGCCATACTCTGATGGGACGTAGCCGCTGGACGCCACTCTGTCAGGGGTAAGGGGCGGCCAAGATGACTTTGTCAGTTCCAGCTGGATATCCTTGAAGGTACAGCGGTCACCGTCCATATTGGCTAAAGGTCTAGCTCCGGTGCCGAGCTGAGTGGTCGAAGTGAAGACTTTGTATTGAGGTTGGGGGTGCCCGAGACCAGAGACGGTCCCGAGCTCGGGTAGCACATGAGCAATGTTTGCCGAGGTCAAAGCGCGATTAGCAGACATAAGCACCGAAGTTAGTATAACCTTAGTGCTTCGGGAGACATCCCCGCACACATATGAAAAATGAGAGTTGGTGTATGGAGAAGTGAATAAGAGTATGTGAGAAATAGATGTTGGTAATAGTTTGATGAGGATAATAATGTGATAACATGAAAAGATAATTAGGTGGAGAGAACTTAAGAGAGAGGAAAATATGTCATCCTCCATGTACAAAGGATCCCCCAACACACAAAATTGCATAATAACCTCAATACAACACTCAAAATAAAAAAGTAAATAAAATGAAATATTAATTTAAAGATTTTTCTAGAAAATGCATTTGAAACTTTAATGCCAAGTTTGAGTTCATGTGTCCAAATGGACTCTTAACGGCATATTTATTTCATATAATTGAATTCATACATATAAGTGGTTAAAAAGGAAGAATAAAAAAATGAATGCTAAGAAAATTACCATAAAATTACCTCAGTTTAATGGAAATTGAACCATGAAACAAAGCATCTAATACATGAGAAAGGTACGGACAAATGGGTCGAGTACCAAGTCCACGGATGAAAAACTTTATGAATTCAGAACTAGACTCATTTGTCAATCAGAACCTAAATTGGGTTCTAAACCTAAACCTATTTACAAATCAAAACCTAAAATATGTTCCAAGCCTGGCTTTTTTATGGATTGAAACCTTTGGATAATCTGAAAATCAGATATATATCCATGTGCATTCGTACAAACGGGCCCTGAAAATCTTGTTCCCACCATTGATTTTCCAAGCCCCTCTTATCTAGAAATTTCAGTTGACTTCAAATGTACTTTCCATATTAAGGTAAAGTTATATCATTTAAGAGCGTAGACAAAATGATTCATCTGAGATAGAAATAACTTGATGACAAATTCATGTCAATGTGGGAGTTACTGCTCTATTTTCACTGCCTTTGCCAGATTGATGCAAACAACAAATTGAAAGACTGGTTCTTGGCACATGTTTTATCTGACAACTCAAATACAAGGCACCTACATGCGCTATGGTGTGCTGAACCAAATTCAGTCTCATTGATGCAAACAGATAAAAGTGAAACTTTAGCACCAAATTATCTCCCCGTTGTAAAATCTTGGATTAGAGGCAGGTTTAGCATCATCCCCTAAACAAACCAAAGCAGTGCTAGGCCTACAGCCTAACCTTCTAAAATTCGAACGGCTTTAAAACCATAGGCTTCTTCTTTATTGGCGTCTCACAAAATTCAGTCTAGACAGAGTTTGGGCAATTAATTAGATTGATCACATAAAAAACACAATTCATTTCTTCCCTTTTATTCAGCCTCAGATTTTTCTTTTCGACTTTGTGGTCTGAAAATATTATTTTGATCACAGGTGGAAGTAGGGGGTCACCTCCCTCAGCCTTTGCCTATGGCTGAATTAGGAGTTTTGGACTCCATGAGTGGAATGAAACTCCATAGTAAAGCCCCATATATTGAAGTTTTGAACATCTCAAAATGAATGCTCTTTCCTTGTATGGAATGTCGCTAAATTTTAATGCAATAAGAGTTTGTCCCATCGTAATGTTGAGCATATAATAATTAATAATGTGGGACAAAGGTAGGTATTCATTAGGATATTCCATAAGAGTTTGTCCCGCTGCTAAGTTTTTACGTGTTTTATCTAACAATAATCTAACCATCGGTGTCATCCATTGTAGTTGATCGAGTCCCAAAGGTAGGTGATCATTTGGATGGATTTAGGGTGGGCCATCCATCAAGAAGCAAAAAAAGATATAACATGTGGCATATTTGTGCAGCCCATGGCCCATCAGTTGCAAATGGGTTACTATATTAATCATGTAATTAGGCTTAAACTTCGACCACAAGCTTAAAGTTTCATTCTAAGTCTAGCCTAAGTTTTTGGGTCGGGCTAACAGTCTAAGGTCAGGGCCGGCTTAAGCACAAGGCAATAAAAGCCCTTGCTTTAGGCCCCCAAAAATTTAGGCCCCAAATTTTCTCAACTTTTAATAAAAAAGCAATACGTTAGTTTGTTTCTCCCAAAACAGAAGGCCTCACCATAAATCCTAAAAAATAAGGCCCATTAAAACCGTTCACATTCCAAAAAATTCGAATTTACTACTCCTTCACATTCCAAAAATTCGAATTTACTACTCCTTCACATTCCAAAAAATTCGAATTACTACTCCTTTACATTTCAAAAAATTCGAATTTATTACTCCTTCACATTCCAAAAAATTCGAATTTACTACTCCTTCACATTCCAAAAAATTTGAATTTGTACCTTTTCACATTCCAAAAACATAAGAAAAGTTTTAGCCATTAAAAACAAAAAAAAAAAAAAAACTTTGCAATTAAAACAAGTAACAAATTTCTTTTGAATTCTTAAAATTCTTCATGTTTATAGATTTTTTTTCCTGCATCTGCTTGTAATCCAAAGCGGACAATCTCCTCTGTGTTCTTATTGAATCTCTTTAATTCAAGGGTTTTTTTTTTCTCCAGACTCCATTCTCCCTGCCTGCACTCCTTTCTAGTTGCATTCTACAATTGCTATTGCTGCAACTTGGACTCCAAAAATAATTGGTTTTGTTCTGATTGAAGCCAAAAGGTATGCATTTTATATGTTATTTTTTCTGATTAAGTGGATTAGCCATACTATCAATTGAAAAAGATATGTTAGCAAAACTTGAATATAAAAACTTAATTAGTAATTTTTCTTCACAAAAAGCAAGAAAAATAGATTTTAAATAAAATATTTATAATAATATTACAAAATAGAAAAGGCATCATTTAAGATTTTTGCTTTAGGCCCCAAATTATCTCAAGCCGACCTGTCTAAGGTTTACAAAGGCACAAGTCCAACATATCTAATAATAAGGCCACAAAATTAGACTAAAAGTTCATCCTGAGATCATAAAACACAACCCAAATGCAAGTATATATGCAACCCAATGAAAAGGCCTGTTACAGGGAGGAGGCCATCTGCAAAGCAGAAAGTGAACGAAATTGTTTACTGTGTGCACAAGGTGGTCCTCAAATGATGAATTGCAAAAAGGGGTTTAACCATTGACTCATATGGAAGCCCTTGAAAGAGTGGATTGTCAAATTACTACTTTGCTCAAACTATGACAGGTCAGTTGGTAAGTCATGCTGGCTGCCAATAGCCTTCTCCCAAATGATTATTTTCTTGTACATCTTTTTAAATTTATTTATTGGGAGTTGTTAATCCCTTTCGTAATAAAAATTTAATTGATTACCTAGGCAATGACTGATTTTAACAGTTGACCATCACTTTCCCTCTCAAAAAGAAAACATAACTTTTGCCACTGATTTTGATGGCACTCCATGAGTATGACCCAACTTTGATTGAAGTGAATTTGGCTCAATTCATTATAAAAGGATTCCATGACTTTGACTAAGCTGCTATGTGATAACTTGACCTTATACTTTCTGTAGGATTCGTGTGGCCAGTGGGTCTCCCGATAAAGACTTGATGATCAGTTGAATAAGATAGGGATCTGCAGTAATCTTGGATTAGCAGATCAGATATTTTTCTATGCGTGGCTTAACCGCCTAGATGGTTAGGGAAGGTTGGTTACTTTGGCAGTGAAGACTTTTAAACTTTTAATAGAGGGTAACTACTTGGGCTCATATATAAGGGAAATGAGAGCCCTAGCCTGTGATCCAAGTCTGGAGATCTTTCAACCACTAAAACACACAAAGAATTGTGGAGAGGACCATCACTTTCTTCATTACCATATTACCTGCGACTAGTCGTCTAATTGAACCTATGAAAGGCCCATCTGCATATAATTACTGGTGCATCGCCTTATCTTCATTGAAATATGTCCCTAATTTCATCTCAATTATAGTCACATTCACCCTAAAGATTGATCGCACATAAAAAAAAAAAAAATATTAACCATATATTTCTCCTTTGATAACCACCGTAAAACTCATGTTCTTTTCTTTAAAGCCCTTCTATGCTCAAACTCTTCAGAAAAAGTAAACTGGCATGAGCACTTACTGAGTGTACAACTAAATCACCCAGCAACCAAGTGGGAAGAGCACTAAGCTATTTGGTCAGCTCCAAATATAATACTTTTGAGAAGACAAGCAAATCAGGTGATGGCGCTCTTGATTCCCTTGATTTACTTTGTTTTTAGCATCCAAACAATAATGATTCTTGACTTACCATAGCATTATTAAATAAGAGAGAGAGAGAGAGAGAGGGGATGCCTCAACCGTAGCAGATAATTCATTCATTTACTTGGATAGATTAAGATCCTTTGATGTGTGACTTACTGTCCCCTCACATCTGTATCTTCATCTGCTCTTTTGGAGGAAAAATCTCACTTCAGAGCCCCACACAAGATATGGAGATATTTTCAACTAATGGTGCATTGTTTCAACTAGTGGTGCATTGCATATGATGGAAGAAATGAGAGATCTCAAATCATATGAGGTAAGAAGAGTTTGACTTAAGCCCCTGTTTGGCATGTCTATTTTTTGTCTCTAAACATCTATTTCTCTAAAACGGACAGAGGTTTTGGAATTTAGAGGTGTTTGGCAGTGATTTATAGCCTTTGCACACTCTAGAGGAAAAGAGGCAAAGCCTCTAAAATGGAAATGCCCCAAAAATGGGCACGTAGAAATCAGAGGCAATGCCTCTTGAAAAAGTAGAGGCGGAACCCATTTTTTATGACAAAAATGCCCCCGACGGAATTTTATTGGCAACGAATGTCCTTTGAATAAAAGACTCGGTTCTCGTTATTTCTGCAACTCGAAACCGCAGAGAGACAAACAGAGAGAGGCTCGTTCTTGCAACTCGAAACCACAGACAGAGAGACGAACAGAGAGGCTCGTTCTTTTTGCAAATCGAAACCACAAACAGGAGAACGGAGAAGAGGTATGTGTCTATTGCTTCCTACTCTCTCTCTCTATCGATGTGGGTTTTTTTTTGTTTGAATAATAATGGAAAGGGTTGGAGAGGGGTTTTACTTTGGGATGATATTACATGAGGCTGGAAAGGGTTGGAGATGGGTTTTAGCTTGAGATTGTATTACAAGAGGAGTTTCGATGATGGAGGGGGTGGTTTTGAGGATGGCTTCAATTTCTGAGATGATGGTGTTGGTGGATGAGGATGATGATTCGGAAAGCCATTCTGATACTGGGGTTGTTGGGAGAGATTTTGTTTTGGAGGAGGGGATTTGGGAGATGGGTTTGATTATAGAAGATGTGATTTTCATCATCATATGCCCATTTCATACGTTCACCAATACAAATAGAGAGATGAACAGAGAGAGGAGAAGATGTGATTTTCATCACCAAAAATGCCTCCATTGGATTTCCAATTTCTTGAACTTATTGCATTGATTCTCTCTGTAGTTTTTTTTTCTTCTTCTTATGGGTGCTCTGATGTTTGCTATTTAGCAGCTCTGAAGTTTGTGAAAAATCTCAGTGGAGTTCTACCGTGTTTTCTTGTTCATGTCAGATTTTCTTCTCTGCTTGAGTTGGGTTAGTTGGTAGTGTCTAGTTGCATCTGGGTTTGTTTTAGTTTTACTGAAATTCTTCATGCAACTCTTCTTTGAGCTAGATTTGCTCAGGTTTCACCCATTTCTAGTTTCTTACAAGAGCTGCCAGTAGCTTAAATCCATGTTGGGTTTTTGTAGTTGTATCATATGTTCATCTCTTTTTCATTGCTGCAGCTGTAGAAGTTCTTGGAGTTAGATTTCTGTTCTATTTTTCTGGATCTTGTTCTTAATTTGGGTTCCTTGGAGTCAAAATGCATGCATCTGGGTTGTTAATATTTTACTTAAGTTCTTGTCACTTTATCTGCTGCAGCTGTGATTTCTGGGATTTGATTTTACAGAGAATTGATATTTATGCTCTATGGGGTTCTTAATTAAAGCCTGTGAGAGTGGGGTTTCATAAGTGTACATTGTACTTTTTCCCTCTATGAGAGTGGGGTTTCATATGTGAATTGACAGGAAACTGCAAGCAAATGCTTGTGTTTGGATGAAGCCTTAGAGACTTCACTCTTGCATGCAAGAAATATCAGACATGTAAATTAGTTTTTTGTGTGGTCATCTCTGAAAATGGTTGCTCACAAAGTCTCAGCATCAACAATAACAAAAATATCATGTAATTGATCTGATTTGCATTAAAAAAAATAAAGATTCTAGTTGGTGATGATATGCTTTCCTATCATACTTTAAAAATTGAGGAACTCAACTCGGCATGGAAGGATGCAGAGTCAAAGTAACTCGGACAAGTCTGGTTAAGTGCAATGGGTTGAAAGCTCACATCCATAACATTGATGTATCTGTGTTTAGATTTGGAAAAAACAAGAATAAGTTATGTTTCTTGATTATGCTTTCTGTCTACTAAGAAAAAAAGGATTGATGTGGGTGATTCTGCATTCAATACAATACCCATTTTACTTTTTTTTTTTCACAATTTGTTGAGTGTGTTTGATTGGATCTTAATAGGGGTGTTGATGAGGGTGGCAATGGGTTTGGTTGTGGGTTAGATTTAGGTGGCTAGGCCTGGGCTGAAGTTAGGATCAGGTTGGCTGCTTGTAAAAGATGTAAACTAAAGGAGCTGTTTCTTATGTCTATCACATGCCTTTTTTTATATTTTGAATGGGAGGAATATATATAAACAGTGGTTTTCCCCTTTTTATCTCTTACTCCAAGAAACTGATGTTTTTTATTTTTCCAGGTGATCTAGTCATCTTACATTGTATTGAATGGATCTCAGTTCTGGATCATGTGCAGTCACACTTTTTTTTTCTTCTTTCTTAACTCCTCAATGTAAATATAACATCTCATTCATTATTTGCAATAGATGAACGTTTTCCTGTCTCAGTCATGTATTTATGATGAAATGCTTTTAATGATGAGTTTGCTGATATAACCTGCTAACCTTAAATTGTGTTTATTTGTTCTCTAGTAGTTTGAGAGGATTTCCTCTTATGTCTCTATATGATATGCATTTATTCAGTCTTTTGCACCATGTGATTAGTCTGAAAACACCCATGAGCTCTCCCTTTTCTAGTGTTTGCACATATGGATTTGTGGACGAGTGAATGTCCAAATGGACCTTTGTCTTGCTCTTAAAAGTTCCACTACACCAATGTTTGAAATGGTCCTTGGAGTATAGTATAATTTGAATGGTTGTACCTTATGTGGTCAATTTTCTTGCTCAAGGGCTCATTAGCTGTGGCTCAACCTCTGACATACAAACCACTCAAAACTATTGGCCTAGTGCTTGATATATTTGGTGTAAATATCTTTTGTATTTGGTGTATCTTTCGTATTTGGTGAATGACACAAAATTGAACAAGAAATTAAAAAAAAATGTTCAATCTTTGTTAGGTGCAATTATCATGTCGGAGACAGGAAAGTCAAAAGAGGCAGATGACATTAATCGTGCTTTCTGGTTGGATGGTATGAGAAAGTGTCTATTGACATTTGTTTGGAGCAAGTGAGAGCTGGTGGCCGCCTAGTGGTGCAAATGATCTTTAATGGAAATAGAGAAGGGAAATGCTTTTGGAGTTGCAAGTGATCTCTAGTTGTTTGAGTTTTTCTTTTGTTTGTTTTGAAACAATAATGTTATGCCTCTCTTAAACTTTTGTTCTTATATTTGGATTTTGAAACATGAATGTTATGTTTTAAATATGGTATGATGTTTTAAACTTTTATTCTTAAACATGTCTCTCTTATTAAACTTTTATTCTTAAATTGTTAAATGTCTTCAAATATGAATGAGTGATTAGTTATGTTTTGTTTGCAATTGCAGATGCCATTTGTCGAAATGCTTCTTCTCATGCTTGATTTTTATCATCTTATGTCATGGTTCTGGTTTTTTTCTGATTTTTACCATCTTATGTCATGGTTTATCTTATGTCATGCAAGATGGAGCGATGGTGTGTGATGATGGAATGATGGAGATAATATATAATTATGTTTGATGTTGTAATTTTTAAATTGTTTACAAGTTACAGGCCATATTTTGATGAAAATGGTTGTAGTTTTCAAATGATAAGAGATTATGATGTTATGGTATGTGTGTAGATGGCATATTTTGATGAAAATGTGCATAAGTTCAATTTTTACATAATGACAGAAGATACCCTTCTAGAACGAGGCAAATCCCTCTAAAAAGAGGTAAATGGAGGGCATACCAAACGGTCTATTTGAAGTAGACCCGTTCAT
The DNA here is from genome assembly GCA_012931725.1 of Litsea cubeba. Lineage (NCBI taxonomy): Eukaryota > Viridiplantae > Streptophyta > Magnoliopsida > Laurales > Lauraceae > Litsea > Litsea cubeba. Next base: position 66,554,633 of record CM022946.1, read on the forward strand.
TACCAAACACGTTTTTTTGTTCTAGCCTCTTTTTTTTATAGCTCTTTTTTTAGTGGCTCTATTTTGAATGATCTGTCAGAAAAAGAGTAGAGATGCCAAAGGCTAAAATGATGCAAATAGAATCACATAAACAATTTGAAGTGGGTCATATGTATTTTTTGAAGAATTTGGTTGGTGTGTATGTTCTTTCTTTTTGTTCAAATATGAAGTAAGCATTGGTTTTATCCCAAACTTTCTCCTCTGTATAGGACAGTACAGGGACAGGGGTGTGGGTCCCTGTCAGAAGATTGGGACCTCCTCAATTATGAAGCACCCACCCATTGGACGGCCAGGGTTTACAAGTGGTTAGCACCCTGCAGCCATCTTGAGTCTGACTTGCATTGGATTGGATTGGATTTGGGTTATATTTTTAGACCTTAGGGCTATACCTGGGCCTAATTTGCTGAACGGATAGAGGCTTAGACTGGACAAACATTTTTAACAAAAAAGAAAAGAAAAAGAAGGGTGTTTTCGTTTGCATAGAATGCATAGAAATTGAATAAATATAAATTCATGGTTGAGCTCCACGACGGGTGAAAGATATGAGGCCACGTGAGGGGTGAAGAATATAATAATTTTCTAATAGTACTTTAATTTTATTTATTATTTTTAATCACTTTAAAAGTTTTATCATTTCCGAAACATTTTCTAACATCGGGAGAAAACCCGAATTTCAGATTATCCCAAAACTTGCCAAAGATAATAAAATCTGAAATTGATACATAAAACAATGCCATTACTAATTCCACAATTATTACTAGATACAGAATTTGTAAGATTAACCCACAAACTTTCCAGTGGAAACGATGTAGGTCTCATTGGATAGATGATAGATCATTGGAATAGAGAGATATAATGAGCAAATGTGCCCCTATATTAACACAAACCATGTGATTGAGAGCCTAGAATTTTAATGGTTGTACGTATAAAGGTTAAACTCTGGAGCCTTTAATAAAAAAAAGTTACAATCATCAACTCATGCCAACTAATCTCGGACAAGACCTTCCAATTTCCCTCCAGAGTGATATGCATGGGAGTCTACATCTAAGAAAAGAGTTGCAAATTAATGGTTTCCAGCAAAATCTCACTAAAAGTTTTCCTTTTAAGACATGTTTGTGTGACTATGGAGTTTTTTTTTTTTTGGTAGAAGTGTGACTATGGAGTTGTATGCCTTTTAAGACATGTTTATGTGAAAGTTGGAATTGTATACGACGATGTAGATATTTTTATTTTTTTGAGAGATGCTTCTATGAACGTACCGCAAGAGTAACTCTCATAGAAGTATTTTCCAAAAAAAGAAACGCACAATGCCATCAAAATCCAACATAGGTGGGTGGGGTCCTCAATAGTCAATAGCGAATGGAAAAAGAAAAAAATGATACTTTTTTTCATAAAAAGCTCGACCACACCAATCATGAATGAAAATGACACTGCAAAAACCGATATTGTGTTTATGCAGCAAAATGCATTGTACAGATGTGTCCTTACGTAAAATTATTTTCCACAGTGTTGAGGAAAATTGATTTTTTTCTCTCACTTTCTTAGTCAAAGGACCATAATAGACATGCACGGGAAATAGAGGCCTTTTCTTGCGACAATTCTCATCCTTGTACAGCGTGTCCTCGGATGTGCTTAAATACTATTTGCAACAAATCCCACACTGTACATTTGCTCCAGAAAAATTCCCAAAGTCCTAGATCGCCATCGAATCTGTAGTTCCTCTCTTTCTCTCTCATATAAAATGGTTTAGAAGTATATGATCACCACATTTCAACCAACCCAACCCAACCCAACCCAACTGCCCAATCTTTGTCATTTGCTTGTGTGCTTCAATCTCTTGGGTTGGACCTCTCTCCCTAGTCATTTTCACCACCACCCAACCATCTTCTGCTTCAGCTATGGTCGATAATCCAGCCGCCTGTTGTATGTGTGGAGACATCGGCTTCCCAGATAAGCTCTTTCACTGCACCAGATGCCGCTCCCGTTTTCAGCACTCGTACGCCTTCCATAGATGCATCACACAACATGGGTCTTGATCATTTCATTGATTTGGTAGATTAAACATTGCCATGTAGAGAATTATTCTGACTTGTCATCATCATATTTGTAGGTGCAGAAAATAATGACCCACAATAACTGGGGTGCCTTAGAGGACTTATCCAAGGTGATGAAGATTAGGTGCCGCCCGAAAGCCTGAAAGGGAAGAGCAAACGGTCAGAGGACCCTGGCCTGGGCGGCGCAAGGCTCTCCGATGCCAAAGTCAGTGAATGAACTGGAACAAAGGAAGGAGAGGAAGAAGAGAGACAGAGTAACGGCTCTTTCTGTTGGATTGTGCGTACCTTGCATGTGGAATGAGGCTCTATTTATAGAGGCTTGGGTCGTATCTTTGGATGATATCTTGGCGCGGGTCCCATGACTCGACAGGGAAGTCATGATCAGCCCACAAAGTAATTAATGAGGTCCAATCCAGCCCGCTTTGCATTTAATGCCAGTCAGATCGGCCCATATCGCATTGAATGCGCGTCACGTTGGGCCAGATTGTGTTGGGCGCCTTTGGCGGTAGGGGCACCATCGGATCTATCCTCGGGCCGCGCCCTGATTTGGCGTCAGCCGCTGGATGCCGTCCTGTTAGGGATCTGGCGAAGATTGTGGACGGCTGGATGTCGCATCTGTCTCACTGGCTTGCGCCCCTATTCCTTCACGTGTCTGACGACGTGGGGGGTGAAGGGCGCGAGTGGAGATTCTTTCCTGCTTCGGCTTTCGTCCCGGTTCCTTCGGCCGAGGTGGAGCTTTCAGCCGAGGTGGGCACTTGGGGTAGCCGAGCTCAGCGCTAGCGGCCCGGACCTGCTGACTTCGGCCGGGGCCCCTGTGCTGGTAGCCGAGGCGAGTCTGACGCCACGTGGGCGGCACGCGGATGGCACGTAATAGTGCTTAATCCCATCTGATGGCTGTGATTTAGCGTAATCCTGGAGCTCTGGAAATCTCCCCACACAATATTCATCAACATCAACAACATAGGTCATGAAGGTTTTGCCCACGTTCTTTAGCCCGAAGGGCATCACCTTGTAGCAAGAAGTGCCGCGGGGGGTTATGAAGGATGTTTTCTCCTCGTCAGGCTCGTACAGTGGAATCTGATGGTAGCCTCTGTAGGCGTCGAGGAAGCTCATTCGGTCATGGCCAGCAGTAGCGTCGATCATTTGATCGATCTTTGGAAGGGGAAAACTATCTTTTGGGCAGGCCCTGTTCAAGTCTGTGAAGTCCACGCACACCCTCCATTTACCAGTTTTCTTTTTAACCACCACCGTATTAGCCAGCCAGACTGGGTACTGGACTTCCCGGATGGCTCCTGCCTCCAGCAGTTTGTCGACCTCTTCGACGACCGCGTCTGTCTGCTGCAGCCCTGTCCTTCGGGCCCTTTGCACTACTGGCTTGTGGCTGGGGTCCACATTTAGCTTGTGGCACATGACCTTGGGGTCGACCCCAGGCATTTCGCTTGGGCTCCAAGCGAAGACATCAACGTTCTGCATCAGGAACCTTGACAGTTCGGCTCTCTCCTCGTCTGGCAGCTGAGTGCCGATCAGGAAGAACCTGTCTGGGTCCGCCGAGTCTAGCCTGACCTCGGCCAGATCTTCAATACTTTTCTTCTCGGGATCTCGGACGATTACATCTAGCCCTTTCTCGAATTCGGCGAGGTTGACGCGCTCTGGCTCTTTCTCAGCTGGGACCGCGGCCAGCATGCACTGCCTAGCTTGCTGCTGATCTCCCTCCACTGTGACCACTTCTATCTTGCCCTCCTTGTTCTCGAGTATGAACTTCAGCTTCTGGTGGAGGGAAGAAGGGACCGCTTCCAACTTGTGGAGCCACGTTCTGCCCAAGATGACGTTGTAGGGAGAAGGGGCGTCCACGACCAGGAAGTTGGCCAACACGGAGGCTCCGCCCACTCGGGTTTCCAGGGTGATCCTACCCTTGGGATAGACTGGCCTGGCGGATAACCCTAGCAAGGGTGCACGGACTTCCGTGAGGTCTGCTTCCGAGAGGTTCATTTTCTTGAAGCACTAGTAGTAGAGGACCTCGGAAGAGCTGCTGGAGTCGACGAGGATCCTCTTCACGGTAAAGTCCCTTAGCTTCATTGTGAGGAGCAGAGGGTCGTTGTGGGGAAGCTGGATTCCCTCCAGATCTTTGTCTGAGAATGAGATCGCAGGTCGGTCGCGGCGAGCTCTTTTGGATGCCGGTCCGAGCTCGGCTTTCATCACCTCCTTCCCATGCGATGCCCGCCTGGCCTCGGCACGGGCCTGTGAGCCTCCGCGAGACGAGGGAGAGGGAGCTGAGGATGCCAGGTGGATCACGTTAATGATTTTTTCGGAATCCTCGCTGTCTGGATCCCGAGCCGCGCTCTGGTGAACTCGGCCCTCGCTGCCGCCGGCATCTTCTGCCTCGACGAACTCTGGAATGCGGCCTTCGCCGGCTAGCCTCTCCAGGTACCACTTCAGAGACTTGCACTCCTCGGTCTTGTGCCCGTTACCTTTGTGGTAGGAGCAGTAGAGCTTGCTTCGGCTGCCGGAGTTGGGCTCATTCCTCAAGGGCGGAGGCCACTTGAAGAACGGCTTGGTCTTTATCTTGTTCAAGATCTGGTATATCGGCTCCTTGAAGACGACATTGACGCCCTGACCGGCGTTGGTGGGAGGTCTGGGCCTCCAGGTACCCCCAGATCTGGACGACGTAGGCTTCGCCAAATTAGGGACCCAGGCCTGCTTGGGCTCCTGCTTCTGGAAGGGCCTCCCGCCTCTCTGCCGAGGCTGGCTGCTCTTCTGCCCGGGCTCCGGGCTTTCGTCCTCTTCCCGGGCCCGGATTTCATCTTCCTCCCGGGCGACAAAGCGCTTTATCCGGGACATCAACGCCGGCATGGATTCTGGGGGGTCTCCGACCAGGTCCTTCCGAAGGTCGTGTCCGGGGACCAAGGCATGTTGGAAGGCAAAGATTGCTATTTCCTCCCTGGTGCCCTCGACCTGGCTGTAAACCGCCCAGAATCGTTGGGCGAACTTGGCGAGGCTCTCGCCCTGCTTCATTTTTAGGGCGAGAATGTCCCCCTCTGCCTTAGGGACGACGCTGTAGGCTTGGAACTTTTTCAGGAAGGAAAACTGGAGCTCCTTCCAGCTCGAAACTGACTTCTCGGGGAGAGCGCAGAACCACTTCAGGGGGAGGTCACCCAAGCTGGAGGAGAAGATCTTACAGTTGAGGTGGCCCTCGTTTCCCCAGATGGACATCTTCTGGGAGAAGTGTCGGAGGTGAGCGGATGGGTCGGACAGTCCGTCGTAAGGGACGAACCGCGGGACAGAGAACTTCTTGGGCAAGGGAGTCCGTTCTATGTCTCTCGTGAAGGGTGAGGCCCCCAGATCGGTATGGCCACAGATTTGTTTCTGGTCCCGCACGTCCAGGTTGTGCCGAAGAGCCAACCTGATGCGTTTGTCGAATCGCTCCTGCTCGTCGTCCTTTTCTGGCGTCGGTACTCTTGGTCTTCGCCTGGAGTGGTTCGGGCTGTGATGGCTATGGGCTCCGCCATCGCGGCTATGATGACTTCGGCTGTTGCTTGAGCCTTCATCATGGATCTGGCTTCGCTTGTGGTCCGGATGGTTTCTCAGATCCTCACGAGGAGGCTGGGCTGTGAGGCCCCACCCCTTTGTGGGCCCTCCATTTGAATTTGAATACTATATATTAGCTTAATATATTAATTATATTAATTATGGGGGGGCTTAGTGGGGGCTAGTTATGCATTTTTCATAGGTTATAGATTAGGTTAGTTTAATTATGTGTTTAGTAGATTAATAAGGGGTTTTTCTTAGGAATTCTCTAGAACTACCCAATGACCAAAGCACCCTTACCCTAACCTTAATCCCATTTTAAACCCTAAGGGCTTTTTTGTCCTAAACCCAAAAATCCCAACCTATTTAAACTATGCCTTCCCCTACCAAACTAGAACACTATTCATCTCTCTTTCCCTCTTCTTCTCCAACGATCAACAACTGTGCCCTCCCTGCTGCTGGAATTCTTCCCTATATAAGTGGTTTCTATTCTTCTTCTTCTCTCTTCCTCCTGTTTGCAACTAATCAAGGCAAGTAACTCTATGTAAATAATGTAGAATGCATGATTTATCTTCCTCTTGATTCTGCGAATTCCAATTCTGTTTATACATGTTAGATATATCTTTGAGCTTGTCTTGTGGTTTTCTTTGGCCATTGATGGATTAATGGATGGTTGGAAATTGGAGTGGTTTTCTGGTTCTGTTTGTTGGAATGGATGGAAGATGGGTTGAGAAAGGAGAATTCTAGAGGAGGGGTTCTGTATCAGGTTTCCGAAGAGGAAACAGTGAAAACCCATTTGTTTTGCGTTGAGACCGGGACCCACATGGGCCACCTGATGGTAGATCCGAACCGTGGATCTGATAGAGGACCCACGGGCGACCCTAGAGGGGCTGGTCCCATGGTGTGTGGACATCTCCTTGCCCTTAATCCAGTAGCTGATCAGAGTGATAATCGTTTTTAAAAGTAAAACCCAGTTTTGGCTTGAATTGTTGCGGGACCCACATATTGATCTGATCACAGATCTAGACCACCCATCAGACCTGATATGGTGGGGCGACCATGGGGATGTAGTCTGATCGGGATTTGACCAAGGAAGGTCCATGATCCATGTGATGGACACTAACTAGTTAAACCCAATTCGTGGCAAGGATTTATTCAGTTTTTTGGGTACTGTGGGGCCCATGTGGGCCACCTATGGAATCAGGACCCCACATCTGATAGAGGGGCCCTGGGCGACCCTAAGGGGAAAGACTGATCAAGGTTTTGATCAGAGGTGGGCCATCGCTTGTGGATGATGAACCCTGGGCGTCGTGTATGTTCTGTAACAGAACACAGGTTCTGTTACAGAACACACGTCTTGTGTAAAAGAAAGAGATGATGGGAGGTTTGGTAGTCCTTGGGTGCATGTGAAAAAGGAAGAAATGAGGGAGCATGGAGAAATTGTGATCCATCAACTTGTGGGGCCCAAGTAGGTCTTTGATTTCAGATCAGATCCGGACATTGGATCAGGGTCTGCTTAATGAACCTGATGATGAGTCCTGATCTAAGACTGGGACTCGTGGGGCCCACTAATCTAATGACCTGGGATTACTTTTAACCATGGGTTAGTATATTAATTAAGTACCTTGACCAATTAGTTTAATTAATTAAAATAAAACCTATTAGTCTTATTAATTAAAATAAGATCCTTAGTTTCTAATTTATACCTTTAGACCCATTAATTAGAGAGAGGTCCCTTAACCCTTTTGGAACCCAATCAGAACCCTTGTGCATAATCTGGATTTTCCTCAGACCCAGAAATCAGTGTATGTGGTTGACCTAGCTTAGTCGTTTGGCCGAGCTCAGTAGATTGACCGAGCTTAGTGTTTGGCCGAGCTCCGTGTTCTAGCCGAGATCAGTGTTTAGCCGAGCTCAGTGTCTTAGCCGGGTTCAGTGTTTGGCCGAGCTCAGCGTCTTAGCCGAGCTCAGTGCTTTGACCGAACTCAGTGCTTAACCGAGCTCAGTGCTTGACCGATCTCAGTGCTTAACCGAGCCCAGTGCTTGACCAAGCTCAGTACTTATCCAAGCTCCGAGCCAAAAGACCGAGACCAGGTAACCGAGATCAGGAATTTTAGAAAGAGAGAAACTGAAACCTGGGACACCCCCTTAGCCAGAATTTGCAGTGTGCGCGGTTAACCGACCAGGCCAGGAGGTTGACCGAACACACTGGAAATTCCAATAATTCAGGACTATACCTGAAGGGTGAATACTCTCTGATCCCAGTGTGCCGGGTTGACCCCAGGCCAGGAGATCAATCGAGCACACTGTGTACAGTAAGTTTCCCAGACTTTAGTTTCTCATGTTGTGATCGTTTGTTGGACCCATTGACCATCCAAATGACTCCATCACTGTGCCAACCACGAGTCAATGGTGTAGCTCAGCCTTGACTCGTGGGGTCCACTAACTAAAGTCCAGGTTATGTAATCTAAGATGATTCGACCTTTATACGTTACCAAATGATGCACACAACTTCTAAGCACCAGACACAATATTCCTTAGCATCTGTGGTTTCACTTAAAGATCGAATTACCTGAGATGGACCTGTATCCGAAAGTGGACCATTTACCTAGGTTGGACTGTTGCTATCTCCCTTTGATCCTTGTACTTGGAGATTCATCTCCCTCATACTATGACTATCACTCTATTGTCCTTATTATTGCTTATACCTGTTAATTAAATGAAAAATGGAGGACCTAAACCTAGGAATACGTAGAGGTGACCCGGTAATCTGATTTGGTGGATCATTGACCCGTGTCTGTGGCTAGGCGGGCCCTTTTTATGGCCTAAGTTGGATGGGAAATGGAGAGGTTAGATTGTATGGGCTTGTGACCCATTATGGATGTAAATGGATCATATGTCATTGAACATGGACTTGTATATTATATGGACTGTTGTAGACCAGGCCATGTATTTGGTGGGCCTTGGTATGGATCCAATGATGGAATTGGACTTGGACTATGATCCACAGTTTATGTTGAGTACTTGGACCTCTTAGGGACTTTTGTTAGGACCTTGTTCACGCAAGGCAAAGCCTAGACAGACACAGACCTTTATTGTTTCCTAAGTCGGCATAAACATTCACTCGGTTGATTTAAGCTTAGCCAGTTGGACTGATCATCACTGGTAGGAGCTATTGAGAGGATTGTGTGGCTATCATGATGAGCACTGTTGGGACGGACGGTGTGATGCCGGTTCCGGTCGTTGTGGATGATGTTGATGATATTTTGCGGGGTTAGTAATCCCTAGCATTAGCTTAGGATCCCTACCGCGACTGTGTTCAGTATGGGAGGGCCGCGGCATAATATCCCGCGGTGACCAGCTTATGTGGATGTGCCATATTGTGTAGGTTTATTACTGTTATACTTATTATGATTCTACATGGTTATCTTGCACGACTGCATAGCATATGTACCTTTGTTACTCTCTTAACTTTATACATGTCTCTACTCATTTGATGCATACATTCTATATTATCTGCATATTGTGACTTGCCAGATCTTTAGATGTGACCCACTCTTGGTGCTTAGGTCTTGACCCCGAGTTCGAGGGCGATGCGTTCGCACTCGTTGAGGTGCCCGTAGTAGGCGACTACGGATGGGGCCCGGCCGACCATGAGGTCGAGCCGGAAGGTGGAGAGCCGACACCAGCTGCAGGGGTTTGAGCGTTCTTTTATTTAGGGTTTTGAGAGACATTTGTTGTGAGTTGGGTAATAATGAAAAATATGTAATTAAACTTTGATTTGTTATCACTATACATCTAGGCTGGACTTCAGCCCTTCTACATTTGACATATATACAATGATACCTTATGCTTCCGCTATCTCTGTATGGCTTCCGCTTATAATACGCTTCCGCGATAACAACTATTGTTACATTATTGTTCAAAAAGTTTTAAATTGGACCTCACTGCGGACCTACGATCTTGGAAGTTCTCGAATTTTCCGGGAAGTAGCGCGCCAATTTCGGTACTTTGACGATCTTTTCGGTATCCGAAATTGGGGCGTTACATTTTATCGTATCAGAGCGGGCAAGTCTCTAGGAAATAAAATACACTAGAAACTTTAGGACGTAGTGAGGATCTCAGTGTGGGGGTACGTGTAGAGTCGATGGATCGGGTAGAATCAGTGTAGTCCTAAGTGTTGGACTTAAACTAACCTAATTTCTTTCTCTTGACAGATGTCTAGAGAAGGTTCTCCATCACATATGATACCAGCAGCCGGCAGTTCGCCAGACTTCGAGCAGCGTTTCCAGAGGTTCTTGCAGGCCTTCCTCGTTTCCCAGGAGGCCCAGGCGTCGGCGCAGCAGCAGCAGGCCGAGGATTTTGCTCAATTCCAGACGCAAGTCTTGGACATCATGGACAGAGTGGCTCAGCCAGGCACAGCAGCGGCATCCTTTCGGGAGGCAGACCCGAACGTCATATTTGAGAGGTTCCTCAAAAGGGGACCACCTGAGTTCACTGGCGCCGATGACCCGCTGGTGGCCGACGAGTGGATTGTGCGGATGGAGAAGATCTTCAAGGTCTTCGAGTGCACCGGTCAGCAGAGAGTGCAGTTAGCCGCTTATATGTTTCGGGGAGTCGCGGAGGACTGGTGGAGGACGATTCAGCGTCATTTCGAGGCGATAGGAGACGAGATCGCTTGGACTGCATTCAGGGCGGACTTCCTTCGGAAGTTCATACCATCTCACGTCAGAGACCGCAAGCTGCGGGAATTTCAGGCGCTGGTGCAAGGCAGCATGACTGTCTACCAGTATGAGGTTCGCTTCACCCAGCTTTCTCGTTTTGCAGAGGCTCTGATCACACCTGAGTCCGAGAGGATCCGTCGGTTCGTCGATGGGCTGAGAGATGATATTCAGTTGAGCATGTCCTGCATCGAGCTGCCCACATATGAGGAGGCTTTGAGGAGAGCTTACTGGGCAGAGGAGCGTCTGCAGCGGATAGAGGCCAGTCAGCAGCAGAGGCGAGTTAGAGCCGCCTTGGTCAGACCGCAGCCCTTGCCCATACAGCAGCAGCCATTTTAGAGACAGAGGCCAGCAGGCCAGGCCAGGCAGCATCAGTATCAGCGGCAGCCTCAGCAGCAGCAGCAGCGTGGGCCCAGAGTATGCTATGACTGTGGGGAGACAGGACACATCTCCAGATTTTGCCCATTCAGAGGAGGACAGCCTCAGGCCCCGATGCTTCAGCTTCCAGCACCACCGAGAGCACCAGTTCCAGCTCCACCCGTTCAGCAGATTGCACCGGCACCCCAGCCACCTCAGCAGCAGTACCGTGCCCAGCAGCAGGCACGTGGACCCCAGCAGCCCAGGGGACAACACTACCAGAGGGGACGATACCAGAGGCCCCATGGACAGCAGCGACAGCAGCAGAGACCTCAGGCTGCAGGTCAGGCATTTGCACTCACACATGTAGGAGGCCGAAGCTGCAGGGAACGTCGTCGAAGGTACTCTTTCTATTTGTGATCAGATTGCTAGAGTATTGTTTGACCCTGGTGCTACACATTCCTATGTGTCTTCTGCTTTTTCATTAGTTCTTGGTGGGGTAAGAGAGGAGTTACCATACACGCTAGTTGTGTCTACGCCCGTGGGCAAGAGGGTAGTGTGTCAGACTTACCACCCCATATGCCGAGTGCAGATCGGGGAGTGTATTATGTTTGCAGATCTGATCGTGTTACCCATGCATGACTTCGACGTTATCTTGGGGATGGATTGGCTGGCCCGATATCGAGCAGTGATGGATTGCTTCGAGAAGACAGTTAGGCTCACTATCGACGGTTCAGATGCCACGATCGAGTTTGTGGGTGAGAGGAGACCACCCAGCACTAGGTTGATTTCAGCACTGAAGGCAGGGAGGCTAGTGAGATCAGGTTGCGAGGGCTACATCGCATTCATCTCAGAGGACAAGAAGTCCAAGGGAGTCGAGGAGATACCAGTTGTCTGTGAGTTCCCAGATGTATTTCCCGACGAGATCCCGGGATTGCCTCCAGTCAGAGAGATCGACTTCATCATCGAGCTTGTGCCAGGCACCGCACCGATTTCCAGAGCTCCTTATCGCATGGCTCCGGCAGAGCTGCGAGAGTTGAAGACCCAGTTGCAAGAGTTGATAGACAAGGGCTTCGTCAGACCGAGCATGTCACCTTGGGGAGCGCCTGTGCTCTTTGTGAAGAAGAAGGACGGATCGATGAGGATGTGCATTGACTACAGGCAGCTGAACCAGGCAACGGTGAAGAACAAGTATCCTCTTCCCCGGATCGACGAGCTTTTCGACCAGCTTCAGGGAGCGCAGTACTTCTCGAAGGTGGACCTGAGATCGGGATACCATCAGCTGCGAGTCAGAGAGCAGGATGTGCAGAAGACAGCGTTTCGTACTCGTTACGGCCACTATGAGTTCCTTGTAATGCCGTTTGGGTTGACGAATGCGCCGGCAGTGTTCATGGCCCTGATGAACAAGATCTTCGCCCCATACCTCGACAGCTTTACGGTGGTGTTCATCGACGACGTGTTGGTCTACTCCAAGTCCAGAGAGGAGCACGAGCAGCATTTGAGGACGTCTCTACAGTTGCTACGCGACAACCAGCTGTACGCGAAGCTCAGCAAGTGCGAGTTTCTGGTTAGAGCAAGTAGTCTTCCTCGGACATATCATCTCCAGAGACGGCCTAGCAGTGGATCCAGCAAAGATCGAGGCAGTAGTGAACTGGGAGAGACCAAAGAATGTTACAGAAGTTCGGAGTTTCCTTGGCTTAGCAGGCTACTACCGCAGATTTGTCAAGAGTTTCTCTTCGATTTCAGCCCCTTTGACCAAGCTGACGAGGAAGGACGTACCGTTCGTGTGGACCGATGCATGCGAGGACAGCTTTCAAGAGCTGAAGGAGAGACTGACGTCAACACCGATCTTATCTTTACCTTCTGGTACAGGCGGTTTCGTTGTCTTCACCGACGCTTCAGGGACCGGTCTTGGTTGTGTTTTGATGCAGGAGGGCAAAGTCATTGCTTATGGATCTCGCCAGCTGAAGGAGCACGAGAAGAAGTATGCTACTCACGACCTGGAGCTTGCAGCAGTCGTGTTCGCACTGAAAATGTGGCGACACTACCTCTACGGAGAGAAGTTTGAGGTCCATTCAGATCATCGCAGCTTGCAGTATTTGTTCACTCAGAGTGATCTCAACAACCGTCAGAGGCGCTGGATGGAGTACATCAAGGACTACGACTTCCCTATCAAATACCATCCGGGTAAGGCGAATGTCGTGGCAGACGCTTTGAGCAGGAAGACCGCCCTAGTCAGTTTCCTAGCAGCAGAGGGCGTGTGGACCGATGTCTTCAGTGACTTGGATGTCCAGTTTCAGCCGCTCAGCGACAGAGTTATGCTTGCCACCATGTCCGCATGGGAACCGGAGTTGCTTGGAGAGGTCAAGGACAGTCAACGCAGCGATCCTAAGCTTGTCAGAGTGATCGAGCAGATTGACCAGAGGCCAGAGTTCAGACTGATTGGTGGAGTACTCTACTACCAGGACAGGCTGTGTGTACCAGATATCCAGGAGCTGAAGGACCAGATCTTAGCAGATGCACACCACAGCAGATATTCGATTCACCCTGGGCAGCACCAAGATGTATAGGAACCTGAGGAGCTACTACTGGTGGAACAACATGAAGAAAGAGATTGCAGGCTATGTGTCCAGATGTCTGACCTGTCAGCAGATCAAAGCCGAGCATCAGAAGCCACCAGGGCTACTTCATCAGCTCGAGATACCTCAGTGGAAGTGGGAACACATCACCATGGACTTCATCGCAGGACTTCCAGCCACTCGGAAACGCAGTGATGGCATTTGGGTGATCGTGGACAGGCTGACCAAGTCAGCTCACTTCTTGCCAGTATCGATGAGAGCGGGACTCGACGTCCTTGCTAAGCTGTATGTGGATAGGATCGTCTCTTTGCACGGAGTTCCAGCTTCGATTGTTTCAGACAGAGATCCACGCTTCACTTCTCACTTCTGGGATAGTCTTCAGCGAGCTTTGGGTACCAAGTTGAGCTTCAGCACAGCCTATCATCCTCAGACAGACGGACAGACAGAGCGCACCAACCAGACCTTGGAGGATATGTTGCGGGCTTGTGTCCTGGATTACAAGGAGAACTGGGAGGATTCCTTGCCACTCTGCGAGTTTGCCTATAACAACAGCTACCACTCGAGCATCAAGATGGCACCATTTGAGGCGTTGTACGGCAGGAAGTGCAAGACCCCAGTATGTTGGGAGGAAGTTGGCGTCAGGAGCTTCCACGGACCGTCTATTGTCGGTGATACCAGTGAGAAGATCCGCCAGATAGTAGAGAACCTGAAGGTCAGCCGCAGCCGGCAGAAGAGCTACGCAGACAATCGGCGCAGGCCACTCGAATTCCAGAAGGGAGACCATGTCTTCCTGAAGGTTTCCCCAGCTCGAGGCACCCTCAGATTCGGCGAGAAGGGCAAGTTAGCACGGAGATACGTCGGACCCTTTGAGATCAAGGCCAAGATCGGGGATGTCGCCTACAGACTTCAGTTACCAGCAGAGCTATCAGGTGTGCATGATGTCTTCCACGTCTCGATGTTGAGGAAGTATGTGGAGGACCCTACCCACATTCAGCATCACCAGCCGCTCGACATCCAGCCCGACGCGTCCTACATCGCCAAGCCAGTCGCCGTCATCGACACCAAGGAGAAAGTACTTCGGGATTGAACTATTCACTTTGTGAAGGTTCAGTGGGAACATCACACTCCGGAGGAGGCTACTTGGGAGCTACGAGACCAGGTGGCAAGAGATTATCCACATCTTCTACCGCAGGTATGTCCCTACTTTGTTTTTACAATTGGGGACCAAATGTTTTAAAGGAGGGAGGAATGTGAGGCCCCACCCCTTTGTGGGCCCTCCATTTGAATTTGAATACTATATATTAGCTTAATATATTAATTATATTAATTATGGGGGGGCTTAGTGGGGGCTAGTTATGCATTTTTCATAGGTTATAGATTAGGTTAGTTTAATTATGTGTTTAGTAGATTAATAAGGGGTTTTTCTTAGGAATTCTCTAGAACTACCCAATGACCAAAGCACCCTTCCCTAACCTTAATCCCATTTTAAACCCTAAGGGCTTTTTTGTCCTAAACCCAAAAATCCCAACCTATTTAAACTATGCCTTCCCCTACCAAACTAGAACACTATTCATCTCTCTTTCCCTCTTCTTCTCCAACGATCAACAACTGTGCCCTCCCTGCTGCTGGAATTCTTCCCTATATAAGTGGTTTCTATTCTTCTTCTTCTCTCTTCCTCCTGTTTGCAACTAATCAAGGCAAGTAACTCTATGTAAATAATGTAGAATGCATGATTTATCTTCCTCTTGATTCTGCGAATTCCAATTCTGTTTATACATGTTAGATATATCTTTGAGCTTGTCTTGTGGTTTTCTTTGGCCATTGATGGATTAATGGATGGTTGGAAATTGGAGTGGTTTTCTGGTTCTGTTTGTTGGAATGGATGGAAGATGGGTTGAGAAAGGAGAATTCTAGAGGAGGGGTTCTGTATCAGGTTTCCGAAGAGGAAACAGTGAAAACCCATTTGTTTTGCGTTGAGACCGGGACCCACATGGGCCACCTGATGGTAGATCCGAACCGTGGATCTGATAGAGGACCCACGGGCGACCCTAGAGGGGCTGGTCCCATGGTGTGTGGACATCTCCTTGCCCTTAATCCAGTAGCTGATCAGAGTGAGAATCGTTTTTAAAAGTAAAACCCAGTTTTGGCTTGAACTGTTGCGGGACCCACATATTGATCTGATCACAGATCTAGACCACCCATCAGACCTGATATGGTGGGGCGACCATGGGGATGTAGTCTGATCGGGATTTGACCAAGGAAGGGCCATGATCCATGTGATGGACACTAACTAGTTAAACCCAATTCGTGGCAAGGATTTATTCAGTTTTTTGGGTACTGTGGGGCCCATGTGGGCCACCTATGGAATCAGGACCCCACATCTGATAGAGGGGCCCTGGGCGACCCTAAGGGGAAAGACTGATCAAGGTTTTGATCAGAGGTGGGCCATCGCTTGTGGATGATGAACCCTGGGCGTCGTGTATGTTCTGTAACAGAACACAGGTTCTGTTACAGAACACACGTCTTGTGTAAAAGAAAGAGATGATGGGAGGTTTGGTAGTCCTTGGGTGCATGTGAAAAAGGAAGAAATGAGGGAGCATGGAGAAATTGTGATCCATCAACTTGTGGGGCCCAAGTAGGTCTTTGATTTCAGATCAGATCCGGACATTGGATCAGGGTCTGCTTAATGAACCTGATGATGAGTCCTGATCTAAGACTGGGACTCGTGGGGCCCACTAATCTAATGACCTGGGATTACTTTTAACCATGGGTTAGTATATTAATTAAGTACCTTGACCAATTAGTTTAATTAATTAAAATAAAACCTATTAGTCTTATTAATTAAAATAAGATCCTTAGTTTCTAATTTATACCTTTAGACCCATTAATTAGAGAGAGGTCCCTTAACCCTTTTGGAACCCAATCAGAACCCTTGTGCATAATCTGGATTTTCCTCAGACCCAGAAATCAGTGTATGTGGTTGACCTAGCTTAGTCGTTTGGCCGAGCTCAGTAGATTGACCGAGCTTAGTGTTTGGCCGAGCTCCGTGTTCTAGCCGAGATCAGTGTTTGGCCGAGCTCAGTGTCTTAGCCGGGTTCAGTGTTTGGCCGAGCTCAGCGTCTTAGCCGAGCTCAGTGCTTTGACCGAACTCAGTGCTTAACCGAGCTCAGTGCTTGACCGATCTCAGTGCTTAACCGAGCCCAGTGCTTGACCAAGCTCAGTACTTATCCAAGCTCCGAGCCAAAAGACCGAGACCAGGTAACCGAGATCAGGAATTTTAGAAAGAGAGAAACTGAAACCTGGGACACCCCCTTAGCCAGAATTTGCAGTGTGCGCGGTTAACCGACCAGGCCAGGAGGTTGACCGAACACACTGGAAATTCCAATAATTCAGGACTATACCTGAAGGGTGAATACTCTCTGATCCCAGTGTGCCGGGTTGACCCCAGGCCATGAGATCAATCGAGCACACTGTGTACAGTAAGTTTCCCAGACTTTAGTTTCTCATGTTGTGATCGTTTGTTGGACCCATTGACCATCCAAATGACTCCATCACTGTGCCAACCACGAGTCAATGGTGTAGCTCAGCCTTGACTCGTGGGGTCCACTAACTAAAGTCCAGGTTATGTAATCTAAGATGATTCGACCTTTATACGTTACCAAATGATGCACACAACTTCTAAGCACCAGACACAATATTCCTTAGCATCTGTGGTTTCACTTAAAGATCGAATTACCTGAGATGGACCTGTATCCGAAAGTGGACCATTTACCTAGGTTGGACTGTTGCTATCTCCCTTTGATCCTTGTACTTGGAGATTCATCTCCCTCATACTATGACTATCACTCTATTGTCCTTATTATTGCTTATACCTGTTAATTAAATGAAAAATGGAGGACCTAAACCTAGGAATACGTAGAGGTGACCCGGTAATCTGATTTGGTGGATCATTGACCCGTGTCTGTGGCTAGGCGGGCCCTTTTTATGGCCTAAGTTGGATGGGAAATTACCCTAGAATGGAGAGGTTAGATTGTATGGGCTTGTGACCCATTATGGATGTAAATGGATCATATGTCATTGAACATGGACTTGTATATTATATGGACTGTTGTAGACCAGGCCATGTATTTGGTGGGCCTTGGTATGGATCCAATGATGGAATTGGACTTGGACTATGATCCACAGTTTATGTTGAGTACTTGGACCTCTTAGGGACTTTTGTTAGGACCTTGTTCACGCAAGGCAAAGCCTAGACAGACACAGACCTTTATTGTTTTCTAAGTCGGCATAAACATTCACTCGGTTGATTAAGCTTAGCCAGTTGGACTGATCATCAACTGGTAGGAGCTATTGAGAGGATTGTGTGGCTATCATGATGAGCACTGTTGGGACGGACGGTGTGATGCCGGTTCCGGTCGTTGTGGATGATGTGATGATATTTGCGGGGTTAGTAATCCCTAGCATTAGCTTAGGATCCCTACCGCGACTGTGTTCAGTATGGGAGGGCCGCGGCATAATATCCCGCGGTGACCAGCTTATGTGGATGTGCCATATTGTGTAGGTTTATTACTGTTATACTTATTATGATTCTACATGGTTATCTTGCACGACTGCATAGCATATGTACCTTTGTTACTCTCTTAACTTTATACATGTCTCTACTCATTTGATGCATACATTCTATATTATCTGCATATTGTGACTTGCCAGATCTTTAGATGTGACCCACTCTTGGTGCTTAGGTCTTGACCCCGAGTTCGAGGGCGATGCGTTCGCACTCGTTGAGGTGCCCGTAGTAGGCGACTACGGATGGGGGCCGGCCGACCATGAGGTCGAGCCGGAAGGTGGAGAGCCGACACCAGCTGCAGGGGTTTGAGCGTTCTTTTATTTAGGGTTTTGAGAGACATTTGTTGTGAGTTGGGTAATAATGAAAAATATGTAATTAAACTTTGATTTGTTATCACTATACATCTAGGCTGGACTTCAGCCCTTCTACATTTGACATATATACAATGATACCTTATGCTTCCGCTATCTCTGTATGGCTTCCGCTTATAATACGCTTCCGCGATAACAACTATTGTTACATTATTGTTCAAAAAGTTTTAAATTGGACCTCACTGCGGACCTACGATCTTGGAAGTTCTCGGATTTTCCGGGAAGTAGCGCGCCAATTTCGGTACTTTGACGATCTTTTCGGTATCCGGAATTGGGGCGTTACATGGGCTGCCCTGCTCGGGGCGTCCCTCTTCTTTCCCAGAGGATCAGAGACCTACCTCAACGAGGCAGTTTGCGCTGCTCTCAGTTGCTGCTGGAGCTCACGGATTAACCGCTCCTGCTTTTGGAGGAGAGCATTTTGAGCTGCGACATCTCCTCCAGCGGCAGGAGGTTGAACGCGGCGCGTCTCTTCTACGGCCACGGCTTTATCTTTGCGAGGACGCTCATGCCGACGCTCGTCGCGTCGGGGTGGCGTGATCTCGTCTGCTGAGAGCGAGGCCTCGAGTCCCTCTTGGAGGGGGACCTCGACGTAGAGCTGCGAGCCTAGGCGGCCTTTGCCTGTAGATGTGCCATGCACCGTTCGAGACCGTCCTTGAGGAGGGACGTCCGTCGACGGTGCTGGCTGCTCGAGCATTGATCTCGAGGATTCTCCGCCCTTCCTAGCTTTCGGAGGCATCGTTTCAGGGATGATTGAGAAGGTTGGGATATTACTTTGCCACAGACGGCGCCAATTGTAGGTGCAGAAAATAATGACCCACAATAACTGGGGTGCCTTAGAGGACTTATCCAAGGTGATGAAGATTAGGTGCCGCCCGAAAGCCTGAAAGGGAAGAGCAAACGGTCAGAGGACTCTGGCCTGGGCGGCGCAAGGCTCTCCGATACCAAAGTCAGTGAATGAACTGGAACAAAGGAAGGAGAGGAAGAAGAGAAACAGAGTAACGGCTCTTTCTGTTGGATTGTGCGTACCTTGCATGTGGAATGAGGCTCTATTTATAGAGGCTTGGGTCGTATCTTTGGATGATATCTTGGCGCGGGTCCCATGACTCGACAGGGAAGTCATGATCAACCCACAAAGTAATTAATGAGGTCCAATCCAGCCCGCTTTGCATTTAATGCCAGTCGGATCGGCCCATATCGCATTGAATGCGCGTCACGTTGGGCCAGATTGTGTTGGGCGCCTTTGGCGGTAGGGGCACCATCGGATCTATCCTCGGGCCGTGCCCTGATTTGGCGTCAGCCGCTGGATGCCGTCCTGTCAGGGATCTGGCTAAGATTGTGGACGGCTGGATGTCGCATCTGTCTCACTGGCTCGCGCCCCTATTCCTTCACGTGTCTGACGACGTGGGGGGTGAAGGGCGCGAGTGGAGATTCTTTCCTGCTTCGGCTTTCGTCCCGGTTCCTTCGGCCGAGGTGGAGCTTTCAGCCGAGGTGGGCACTTGGGGTAGCCGAGCTCGGCGCTAGCGGCCCGGACCTGCTGACTTCGGCCGGGGCCCCTGTGCTGGTAGCCGAGGCGAGTCTGACGCCACGTGGGCGGCACGCGGATGGCACGTAATAGTGCTTAATCCCATCTGATGACTGTGATTTAGCGTAATCCTGGAGCTCTGGAAATCTCCCCACACAATATTCATCAACATCAACAACATAGGTCATGAAGGTTTTGCTGGTATAGATGTATTTTACAAGGTTATCATTGATATATGTATGTGGAGAATTTTTGTATATTTCCATCATCATATCATCATTATCATCAACAAAAACAACATGGGTCATGATGTTTTCATTCGTATATGCTATGTGGATCAAAATCCTTTGTCATGGGCTGTTGTATATCTTCATTTCTGTTTCATGTATGTAGGGAAATTCTCTGCCTTTTCTTCATCATACTCATCAACTGTAACATGAGTCATTAAGTTTTCACTTGTACAGACATATCACAGTAGGCTAGCTAACAATGATTTATAGAGAGAATTTGCGTGCCCTATCATCTTCATCTAGCAATAACATAGGGGTTTTTTTATGGCAAAAGCAATAACATAGGAGTTGATGTTATCATTAGTATATGCTATGTAGCGCTTACAAATTACAATAACATGGGTATGAGGATTTTTACCTTCTCTGCATCATCTTAGCCACCAACAACAAAAAGGTTCATGTATTCATGTATAAACCTATTACAGTAGATTAACATTGATGTATAGCAACAATAACAACATATATAGGTCATGGTGTTTCTATTAGCATATTTTTTGAAGATTAAAATCATGTGTCCTAGGAAGTAGTTTATGTTCATTTCCTTCTGATGTTTGCCCTCATTCATACAGGTATTGTACAAACTATGTCGAATCATTAGAGATTGGCACTGGATTTTGCGACTGGTGCCAGAGTGAGGACAGGAAGGCCAAGGTACATGGGACCAATTCAAAGAAATCTGCAGGCAAGGATGCCGGATCCATCAGCAGATCCGAGTACTCAGGCGACAAGATCAAGCTAAGTGATAGAGAGGAGAGCAGCGACCGAGGAAAGAGCGCCAGTAGCACGGCTTCTCCAAGGCCCGGTGGCCGCAGATACAAGCTACTCAAAGATGTTTTGTGTTGAAGAAGATGAGGTTAATTAGGTAAGGTTTACGTATATATGAGCATAAATAACCATATGATATGTGCTTTAGACTTCTCTAGAGGAGTTTTATAAAAGCAGTTGGGGTTGTTTGTATGGTAATATGGCCAGTCTAATTCACAACTTAGGTGTATGGGAAGGCGGTGATTATCTTTTTAGGGACAGGAAGTTTTGGAGCTATATATGCTTCTTTGTTTGTAGCAGTGTATCTTGCTCTATTCGAAGGGTGCGTGTGTGCTTCCTTGGATTGCCATAAAATTGTATGTTAATCCATTGGGGTCTTAGGAGTTAAAGAATTAATTAAGCGCCCCTTTCTCTTTTACTTTTTTTTTTTTTTTTTTTTTTTTTTTATGATTATACTTTGAAGTGGCCCATTGGTCTGATGGGTATTGAATTTCTAGGATTTCTGAGCATTGCCTTATTATCAAGGGGCTAAAATTGAAGGAGTAAAAGCGAAGATCAAATGGTCCTACTAAATAATCTCTCTTTTGCTAGGAAATGATTTCTGAACCTCACTCTAGTAAATCAATTCGTAGGAAAGGAGTAAAAGCGAAGATCAAACGGTCCTATTAAATAATCTCTCTTTTGCTAGGAAATGATTTCTGAGCCTCGCTCTAGTAAATCATGAATTCTTAGGAAAGTGAGGTTTTCATTTATGTCTCCACCTATATCCTTCACTCCTGTCGTCGACTTTAATACTATGTTGCATGCTAACTTAATTTCTATGAATTCAATATGAAATAGGCAAACAGGCCCTTCATGAAATTTAAAGGTAATGGTTCTTGAGACCTTTCTAGTTAATTAATCTTCATATTGAAATAGAAATTCTTTCTGCCAACAATAGAAGTTCTAACATCATGAAGAAAAGGATAAATCTTCACTGGAGACTCCAACTAGTATAGTTATAAGCCAAACACCTAAAGGTTTTTTTTTCTTTCCTAAAACAAACACCTATATTTGAAGTGTGATCTCTTTCTATCTTGAGCTTATACTGAATGTGGTTGGTATAAGTTTTTTAAATTTATTTGATGATATCAACTAAAGGATAGTCTCCTAATTTTGTTATAGGCACCTAGTTTTTCAAATATACTTTTAAAAAAACTAATATATATATATATATATGAAAATTTCAAAACTTCTCTATTTCAAAAGGGGAGTTTATGCCCTTTTGACTTATCCAATTAAATAATGTAACCTCACATTGTAGTTCTAGAAAATAAATAAGACAAAACTAAATGAGAAGTAACCAACATAACCCCCATGCAATGCAATATTGAATGAGTAATTTAACTTAATTTCTTGGAATATGCCTATTTTTTAGGAGTTTGGAGAGGAAATAGGAACCGTGTTTGGAGATTTTTTATGTAATTTTTTTTCTACCCTTCTTTATTTGTTTTATACTTGGGCACTCCTTTAGAAAAGTGGGCCCAACTTGAAATCACTCCCTTCACACCTTTGGATAAGTAGGGCCAATTACTTAGATTCATTCTCTTTATGCTCACCCATCCCGGCCCCATGAATTAACATTATATCAATTTTGACACAAATTTTATTTATGTCTTTACTGATTTTCACTTCTATAGACTAATCACTTTAAACTTAAACCTAAAATTTATTGAAACCAATATTTTTATGCAACCTTACTAAATTGGTATTATTCTCAATTTTGTACCAATCCAACCATCAATCACCAAAATAAGAGGGACCCATGCATTGTGAAAGAGATAAGGTGGGAGCATTAAGTGCCATATGCATGGAGTCTTTGCATTTGAATTCAAACAATGAGAAAAAGTAGGAAAGGGTGAGGCTTATAAGAGAAAAAGTAGGATTTAAATGGTTCACAATAGAAAAACACTACCAACTCTCAATCGTCAAACTATGAATGCTCCCTTCTACTTTAATTCTCACGAAAAGCATTTCTTGGGTCCCTATGAGTCTCACAAAATGATGTAATACAATGGGCATTTCTTCTTGTAAGACACCGGGGGATTTTGTAGCATGCCTATCTATTTAGTGAGTGCTGTTTTGGATCAACTAAATATTTAGTAGTTTCTGCCGAAAACCAACGTCATAGATATCTTATCCTGTCTAGGCTGAAATGGGTATGTAAGGGGCAGAACTGCCACCTCAGCTCACTTGTAACACAATATAAACAATATTGTAATCTTTGCTTGCTCACTTTAGAAAAACAAACCTTAATTCAGGCTCTCCATCTTTACTCTCATTCTCTCCTTTGCCTTCCCTTAAAACATAATCCCTTTTTAAGTAGCGCGATTAATTGACATGTAAACGTCACATGTTTTGTCTTAGTTGTAAGTAATATTAATTTTTGGGCCTGTTTCTTTGCTGGAATTTTAGGAATTCCTTGTCTGGGGAATTTCTGAATTTTCAGATATAGTGGAATTCCTAGGCCCTGTTTCTTTAGTGGAATTTCTGCCAGAATTCACCGTGTCCGGGAATTCCTCGACATGATGTGACATGCTGTCCCCTGGAATCTTTGATTTTCATATTTCTTTACAAGAATTTTTGGATTTCAGCCATATGAAATATCTCTTTTGACCTTTGGGAATCCAGGAATTCCACTCCCTTTGCATTTTGGTGGAATTCCTGGATGCTCAAGCCCAAGGAGCATCCAGGAATTCCACTATGTCTGGGAATTCAGGAATTCTTAAATTTCTTGCAAAGAAACATGCCTTAACATCTAGGAATTCCACCAAAATGCAAAGGGAGTGGAATTCCTGGATTTCCAAAGGTTAAAACAGACTTTTCATGTGGCTGGAATCGAGAAATGTCCGAGAAGAAAAATAGAATTCAGAAACTCCAAGGACATCATGTCACATCATGTCTAGGAATTCCTGGACATGGTGAATTTCTGGTAGAAATTTCACTAAAGAAACAGAGCCTATTAATAACATTGAATAGTGAAAGAATTGAATATTTTAGTTTTTCCACACTCTTATGAACTATAAATAAAAGAGTGTATGTATACAAGGTAAATTACATGTTTAAATTTCAAACTGCTACGTACACTATAAAAGATGATTAGGGATGTGAAATGATATTAATTTGAATTTCCAAAGAAGCTTCATTAGAGCTGAGGAGAAAATTTGGCTTCATTATGAAGGATATTTGGCTCATGGAGATGGGTCATGTTACTGAATTAGATTTGATTGTGGGGATAGGCCACAATCCGGATGTGGTTAAACAATCTGAGTCAGATTTTTCGCCTTTATTTTGGAAGGATGGGTTGATTTGGGTCTCACCAATAACTCATGCATTGATTAATTTGACCCCTAATTAAAACAATAGCATCTGCAAGGAAAGTCCTGTGGGAAGGGGGAAATGTTTCTTTTACTAGGTTCATTGACAACACTATCTAAAATAGCATTTTCTACTGAACTCTTGAATTCACATAAAAAAATTCTAATTACTGTGGCTTGGAATTTGGTGGGATATAGAAGTCAGGTACCAGGAATTGAGTGTATGTTTGAATGCCAGTTGATGAGATGACCCTTTTTTTTTCTCGTCTTTTTTCATGGCCACTCATGGCTTGATATTTTGCAGACGAGTGCTCGTGAGCCCCCTCCCTGTATGGAGTTTTCTCACTAGTACTATGGCTAATAGGATCCTTCTACTGTATCTGTTTTGACCATTTATGGGAAACCAACAACAGCCCTTTTCATTGATCAGGAAATGACAATGAAGCCATGACTTTGGCACTGGCTCTTGTTTGTTTTATCTGGGTAGTTTCAAAATGAAGTAGATGATTTGTAGAGAAGTAGGAAATCATGCCATAAATGCTGTTCATTTTAGTTTGCTGAGAATCTTCTGTCTGTTAATAACAGCCACTCATTTATGTAGCACTAACTTAAGGGACCATGGAGAAAGGTAAAGAGTATCTTAAAGATCATCTATGGTTGTGTCAACCTTGGGACCCTTTCATGGTCAACCAAGAAAAAGGCCACATGGGCTGTGTAATGTAAGTGGATTTTAGAGGCCCCATTAGAAACAAAGAATGGGTTGTGGATAAGGCATAGAAAGCTCTACCACTTTTGAAAAAAAAATAAAAATATAAAGATCATTCACCAACAAAAAATCAACTTCATTGAACATTGGCAGGTGTCCATCTATAGCTGTTAAATAGACGGTATAGTTTAAATTTCATTGGTCTATCTCATGGCCTTATATTGATAGAATATTAGATTGCACCATTGAGGTTAATTACCTAGTCGGCAGGGACCCAGCCCCCCCCCCCCCCCCCCCCCCCCCCCCCCCCCCCCCTAAAAATTATAAAATCTAAGGTCATCCACAGCCATTGATTTCAAGCCCCATGTCTAAAATTCAAACCACTCAAAATCACTATCCCTTCTTGGTTTATTTTGACTGAAATTCCATTCAATTTGAGTTAATGAATCATCACATTGGTCACTTATGGAATACATGATTAAAAAAACCAAAGGAATTGCGTCACATGTTTTACACATGATGAATATGATAGTGCTCAACTCCAATTAGAGTAGCATTTGAGGTAAGGGGAACAGTGAGCTCAAACTGTCTAGATTTCAAATCTCACCTTCACTTATGGCCTCTTGGCTCTTTTAGTTGTAATCATCATTGCAATATACAATAGAAGTGAGGGTCTTCTGGAGAGTTGAGTGGCTGTACACTTTACTGGTTTTTGGTCTCAGGGAACCCACAAAAGTAGATGGTGATGCTGCGTTTGTAGTTTGTGTGTGTGTGAGAGAGAGAGCATAAAAAAAGGTTGGTAGATGGAGATATATCAACATTACTGTCATTTACCCAAAACATAAAAATAAGAAAACATTACTGTTTTGTAGATGGAGATACATCAACATTACTGTCATTTACCACAATGAAATTAAGTTCTTCGCTCTGTCATTTACCACAATGAAATTAAGTTCTTGGCTCTGGTGTTTATGAGATATGAAGGGTGGTATGCAGATGCAGACGCTTATTACATTTATTGGTAAACCCCTACCGTTCGAATGACAAAACTTTGAGGAACAGCTAAGGACACGTTTGGCAACCACCCACGCTAAGAAGAAGAATCCTATTCACAGAAGATATCTTCCTGTGATTTTCTCATACAATGCCATCCTAACCGATGATCTCTTTCATGGCATATATTCCGCGTTTTGGCAAACAACTATAAATATATTATCTCCAACGGTCATAAGTTTTTTTACAATTTGTGATGAACCAAACCCTTAAATTTGAACCCATGACCATTCTTGGCCTTCTACAAATGATAGATGGTTCAGATCTTCATTGTGAGGCCCATAAAATAAAAGATAGTTTTATGGGATTAACTTTTTTTTTTTTTGCAAATATCTCAAAAAGTACGATGAATCTACGGCTAAGATTTGACACCATGGCCGTTTTGGGGCTTTTGGGAATGATTAACAGTTCAAATCATTAATTAGTGGCACAAAGGAATCAGAAATTCTAGGGAAATAAAGGATTACAATTTGAATTCTATTTTTTGTTCCATGACGAATGAATGGTCTGGGTTTTTCTCTCAATTTTCTCACAATCCATAAGGAACTAAGCTGCCAAGTTTGACCCTGTATCCAATTGGGCTCACAGTTGATCAGTATAGCTCTTTTCACACTCTTTCCCCCCTATCTAGTACTTTTCATAGTTTTATACTCATCAAACATTTACATTTGATTGAATATCAAAGAACTATATGGTTAAAAGACCATTTAAGACGGTTAAATCAAAGGCTAGGATAATATGATAGGACTGATTTTTTTTTTCATGACCCTTGAAACCTTTCCAGTTTCCAACCATCCTAACCCCATAGGGAAGCATCCCATAACTATAGTTCGTAACCTACTCTGCTTTTTTCTAATTATTCTTCCTGTGAAAGAAGCACTTAACCCCTCCACGTTATTAGGTAAAAGAAGGAAATAATGATGATGTATTGGCACAAAACATGAATGTCACTCTCCTATATGATCTTTCTGTGTATGGAAGGCTGCCATGTTGTAGACTGGCTACTTTTATTTTTGGGTAGAAGTAGACTGGCTACTGGAGTAGCTGAAAGGTACATAACTATACAATTCACCTACCACAAGTCACCTAGTTAGCTCCCTTCTGATGAATGAAATATTCCTTTTACCAAAAAATCAAAAAAAAAAAAGAAGAAGTCACCTAGTTTTTACATGTGTGTGGTCAATAGTTTGGTGATCAGATGGACCAGGTGGCAGATGCAACTGGCTTTTACTGGAGGCCAGGATCTCTGCACAGTAAAAGTGGACTAAGATGACAAGAGGTTGATGGGGAATTTCATTTGGATCATATGTTTCATGGGTGTTAATGGGGATTTAGTTTTAAGGCTTGTTTTTCAAACAAAAAGAGTTTTAATGCTTATTTTGCATGGTTCAGGGCTTGGGCGTGGAATGGAGCGGAAGTCTTTATTGGTCTTTCCCTAAAATTACATGTATCAGGAGTTTTCTTTGAATCCCTACACCCAAGATCGACTTAGCACATATCCTTGTAAAAACCAAACATCCAACTAGCAAATAACCACAAACGACATTAATTTTGACTACAATTTTCCCTAAGAAAATGACACTGCACAAATGTGCCCCAAAAGGGCCAGTCCAAGGACTTGTTTGTGCCATGATGGATTCCACACTCCATGAATTTATGTTACCATGAGAGAGGAATTAATGCATTCTTAGTTGTTACTCTCCCGTAGGAAATCAAAATCCTCTCGATTGAAGAAATTAGTTTGTGTTTTTCTTTTTTTCTACAAGAAAAATGTGTTGCACCAAACAATGAAACAATGGGTTACACACAAAAAAAAAAAAAATCAAAAGAATTTTCCTCTTTAGGGCCTGTTTGGATGTAT
Organism: Litsea cubeba; assembly: GCA_012931725.1. Classification (NCBI taxonomy): domain Eukaryota; kingdom Viridiplantae; phylum Streptophyta; class Magnoliopsida; order Laurales; family Lauraceae; genus Litsea; species Litsea cubeba. The sequence continues at coordinate 66,582,396 of CM022946.1, forward strand.
GGTGGATTGAAGTATGGTGAGGTGAGGCATCAAATCAAGAGAGAATAAAATATAAAGTGTTATGATGGTGTTTTATTTTTAGTTATTTGGTATGAAATCTTTTTGACTTTTTGTATATAAAAGTGGAGTTTTTTTGTTTGCTTTTTTGACTTTATTTGAAAAATCTGGAGGGAATTTTGAAATATTGTACTTTTGATATGACCCCATTGTCATCTCTTGTCTGGATTCACTATACTTTACTTTGCCAAACACACCCAGAGCACAAATGCACCCCAAGTATCCAAGTCGGGATCAGGTTAGGTTAGGAATTGCCGCCCCTAGGAGGAGGCTAGAGGAGATCTAGAAGAACCATTAAATTCCATGGATTCAATTTTATACATTCCGGGCTTGCATGCAATCGTTTTCTATCTCCAACTTCACTAGCCCCTTGACAGGAGCAATTTAGCAGAATGTCCTTGTAATTCCTTACAAACTAGGCAAATGGCTCTAATTTTTTTCGAAAGAGCTAGAACATTTGCTTATCAGTAAACATGAGTTCAAATAGAACAAAAAAATGGTATAGAAAATGATCGTGTATGTATTTTAACTTTAATAAGAAAACTGATAGATATTATGAGATCACATAAAGATACAAGAAACGATCACATGTCGATTAGAGTGATATACATGAAGTTTTCCATGTAGACGAGTTATTTTAATCCTTTTGGGACTCACCTTTTCTTAATTTAAGCCATTCATATCACACATCCTCCCCAAATATGCACACACCGAATTTTCAAACTGATTGGAGTGATATACACTGTTTGATCAATGTGTATAAAAAGAGACCCAGTATTTAATTATGGTTTTCTCCTTGATCAATCTGATTATGAATATTATTACTCCAAGTGGAGTGAAATCTCGGACACTACCTATTCATTGAGGGCATGAAGTAACTGGGTCGGATCAAGAGGCAGGGCCAGCATGAGTTTGACAAAATCATCCATGCAGAAATTCCCATGTATCAGTAGAGGATCCTTCTAAAATAAAAATATATGTATCATTAACCATAGTAACAATCATAGGCATGGAACTAGTCATCCAAGTAACTTTCAAAACCAGACTAGCTGCAATTTAAGCCACAGAGGCACACTATACAGTTGAATCAGGCTTGGGACCGGACTCATCTGCACAATTTTGAAGAACCAGTAAAATACGGTGAACTTCACTGTTGTATTCATGAAATATAACAAGCAAAAAGCATTACAGAAAATGATCTACAAAGTAACCTCTATTTTCCTGTACACAAGCTACCTCGACTTGTCTGTTAATGTAACCAGAGATCTGAGGACCCCTGGGCTAATCTTGTCAGCAAGAGCTCCCTTCTCTGAAATTGAATAGCACTTTTCCTTTACATAGCTCTGAAGTTTCTTTGCTTCATAATCTAGTCGTTCTTGATCTGCATTACCAAAGAAGATGAATAAGGAGTAAGTACTGTAAGTGCAGAAAACTATGACTCACAATAATAGGGGTGCCTGATAGGACTTATCCAAGTAGAAGAAGATGATATGTTGCCTCTAAGCCTGAAAGGGAAGAAGAAACAGTCAGAGGACCCTCGCCTGGGCGGCGCAAGGCTCTCCGATGCCAAAGTCAGTGTATGAACTGGAACAAAGGAAGGAGACGAAGAAGAGAGGCAGAGTAACGACTCTCAAGTATGGATTGCGTACCTTGCATGTGAAATGAAGTCCTATTTATAGAGGACTCTGGAGGATGCTTTGGATGATATTTTAGAGTGGGTCCCACGATTTGATAGGATTTGATAGGGAAGTCTCTATCAGCCCACAAAGCAATAAATGCGGTCCATATCAGCCCACAAAGTAATAAATGCCAGTCGGATCAGCCCACATTGCATTTAATGTGTGTCATGTTGGGCCAGATCCTGTTGGGGGCCTTTGGCGGTAGAGGTACCATCAGATCCATCCTCGGGCCGTGCCCTGATGTGGCTACAGCCGCTGGATGCCGCCATGTCAGTGATCTGGCGAAGATTGTGGACGGCTGATGTCGCATCTGTCCCACTGGCTTGTGCCCCCACTCTGCCACGTGATTGACGACGTGGCGGGCGTAGGGCACGAGTAGGGATCCTTCTCTGCTTCGGCTTTCGTCCCGGCTCCTTTGGCCGGGATCCCCAGCTCCTTTGGCCGAGGTCAAGCTCTTTAGCCGAAGTGGGCCCCTGGTAGCCGAGCTCGGCATCAGCAGCCAAAGCCTGTCTGGTTTCGGCTGAGGCCTCTGTCCCGGCAGCCGAGGCGAGTTTGGGCGCCACGTGGATGGCACGTGGACGACACGTGAGAATGCTTAGTCCCATCTTATAGCCGTGATTAGCGTAATCCTGGAGCTTTGAAAATCTCCCCACACAATTGCCCCCTAGCTTGTGACTTCTTAAGTGCCCTAGCCTTTAGGGGTCAGAAGCTAGAGAATCCGTCTGGGGATACTGTGGTCATTGCTTGGCGCCGCTTCAACTTCCCCGAGACAATAAATGTTGTGTCCTATTCGCCCCGGGAAACGAACCGACGGCTACACGTGGTGCTTCCTCACTGATAGTGCCATCAAGGTGATGAGACGGGCGCGGATCGCGAAGTCTGTCTTTTCGAATTTGAGAATGGCGCCCAAAGAGGGCTTCTTTCTTCTATAAGTAGGGTTGTCTTCCTCTGTTCTTCTTTCTTTATCTTCTCTTCTGATTTTTCTCTGCCCTTGCTTTCGATCCCCGCTCTGCTCTTCGTCTGTCTTCTCGAGATCTCTTCATATTGCTCTGGCGAGGACGATCGTAAGACATGTCTGGATCGATTCTTGGCTTGCCCTTCTATCTCTGTAAGTGACTTCGTGCCCCTGTAACTTTTTAGGGTTTCCGTTCGCCTTCTTCTTCTTGTAGAGATGGCCACCCCTAGTTTTCAATTAGACACGGTTGAGGGCATGGCTAGGTTTAGGGCTACCTTCAGTATCCCGGAGGGGGTCCGCCTCAGGCCGATGACTCCCCTCGACTACGCCCTGCGCTGCTGGTCCTGCGGCTGGATGCCGTTCCCTTTGATCTCTGTGATCGAAGGTGGGGTAAAATTTCCTCTGCACCCCCTGCTTAGAGCCTATCTTTACGCCTGGTCCATCACCCCGTGCCAGCTGATGCTCAATGGCTTCAAGGTCATTATGGGCACGGCGAAATTGAACGAAATCTTGGGGATTAATTTGGGCGTCCACTATATCGAGGACGTGTATGACATCTGCAAGGCTGGGGGAGACAACAACTATTATCTTCGAGTGAAGCAGCGCCGAAGGGGCTTCGTCCTGGCCTTGGAGGATTCTAGTAAAAACGCCGAAGAAGACCTCTTCTGTGTTTCAGGGGATTGGGAGTTCGGCGCTGGCGAGGGAAGGACGCCCATGGTCCCTCGCCATCTCGGGACCATCCCAAGTAAACTCCGACCCTTTATTCTGTTCCTTTTTTGCTTAACTTTCATATTGCCGAACTGATACCTTTGGTATTTACTGTGCAGAACTGCGAGCGAGGAAACGCCGAGCTGCAAGCGACGGTTGGAGAAAGAACTTCGATGACCACAGGAAGGTCGAGAGATACACTGGGCATGAGACCAGATCGGCTTGGAAACTGCTAGGATACACGCCGAGGTACCGTGGCCATTATAGGAGGATTGGAGCAGCGCAGGAGGATGAGCTGCAGGCTGACCTTCCTTCCGTTTCATTGGCCGTGCTTGCGGGTGTGCCTTTGATCGATCCCGCTGCGAGCCGAGCTGCGTCTGGCGCTGAGGCATCCACTTCTTTTAGCTCGGGATCGCCGAGTTTGAAGGAGGTAGTGGACGCTTACCAATCTGACCCGGAGGAGAGGATGGAGGGTAGCTCGAGAATGCCTGGAACCAAGGACCTAGAGGCCAAGTTCAGGCGTGGGTCTTCGTCTTCTGCGACGCCCTCTCCTACTAGTGCTCGCATGGCTTCGGGCTCGGGGGGAGCTGCTATCTCTTCTGCCCCGGCTGCTGCTTCGACCGAAGGAGTGCGGAGGCGCTCACCGGATCATCCGAGGGACGGGTCTCCGCCGAGGAAGAGGTCCAAGGCGTGAGAGAAAGAGTCGGGGGCCGAGCAGGCTCCTCAAGACAAGGCGCCCGCGCGCACCTTTAGAGGCAAGGCGCCCCCTGAAAAAAGTGTGCCAGTGAGCAGGGTTTCTGCTGAGACGGCCCGTGACCTTAGTGTCATTGCAGGGCAAAGGTCCGGATCGACCTTCGGACCTCGTACTGCCCCAGCGGCGTCCGGATCGGCCTCCGGACCTCGTACTGTCCCAGCGGCATGGAGGCCTAGACTGGAGACCCAGCCCGGAAAACCTTTGAACGTGGAAGGCCGGGTGCATGGGGACTGTCTCGTCATCGGGGCTCTCGCCAAAGCCTGTGCCCTACCGCGTGACATGGAGGTGCACGTGAAGTATGATAATGAGTGTCTGCTGGGCTCGGCGATCCGGGCTTCTCTCCAGGTAAATACCCTTGATGTTCTTTTGAGGTACTTCATTTCGGCTGCTCCCATTTGACTCGTTTTCTTTTGTAAAACGTGCAGAGGCTCCAGTTGGTAATGGAGAGGAGCGATAAGAACGTCTCCAGGGTCACCCAACTAGAGTCCGAAAGGGACAAATTTAGGAAGGAGCTGGGAGAGCTGAAGAAGAGTAGTGCCGAGGCGACTGCGCAGTTGGGCGTGGCGCTAGCCAGCGTCACCGATCTCACGTCGGCAACCCATCAGTTGAAGGGCGAGATCTGGGCGAAGAAGAACAGGATTGCCGAGCTGGAAACGGAGCTAGCCAGAGTGAAAGCTGATTCGGCGTCTGAGTTGGCGAGGCAGCGTGGCGAAGTGCTCGCTGGTCGTGCCTAAGTGGAGAAGCTGAAAAAAGAAATTGCCGAGCTAAAGGCTAGGCACGCCGAAGTTGAGCGGCTGGAGAAGGAGATTGCTGACCTCAAGTCCTCGCAGCAGGCTGAGGCCCAGTCTTCCTTTCAGAAGGGAGTGGACCAGGCTACGGAGGAATATGAGAGGCAGGTGGAGGAGATCACCTCCATCCTGTTCGAGGAGGGGTGTCTCGCTGCCTTGAGACGAGCGGGGGTTCCTGAGGACCACCCGATCTATCAGGATCTGCCAAAGTATTCCGGCCCAGAACCTGAGCCGAGTCCCGCTCCGCTGACTGAGGATGCCCCAGTGGATGCCCCTGCAGCTGGTCCTAGCTCGGATGGCGCTCTACTTATCCCTTCTGCTGGTGATGCTTCGGCTGCACCTTTGGGCGACGCTCCTTCTGCCCCTCCTGCGGGTGATGCGCAAGAGAAGACTGTTGTCGCCGCCGAGACCTCCGGCCCACTAGAAACAGTAATAGTGCTGGTGGACTCGCCGAAGCCCCTGTAGCTCCTTGATCTCAGTGTCTTTGCTGCTTTTATACTTGTATTTTCTCTGTTTTTTCTTTTGGAGTGTAGTGTGATCCTGCCTATAATCCTCTTCGATTTTAATGAAAAGCAGAATTTCTTCACTTGTGCTTCCTTTTTCTCTATCTTTTTGATTTCGGCACTTTTGTGCTTGAGTCCGGCTGAGTGACGTGACGTGAGAGTCTTGAGTTGGAGAGTGTGTCGTGCGGTCTTCATAGGTATCCGCTCTGATATTCTGAATTCCGAAGCTCATAAATGCTGTAAGTACGGCGGTACGGCCGATGCAGAAAACGAGCAGATGATTCCACGTGTTCGCCATCGGAGTCGCTAGTCAACTTATGGAAGACGTGCACTCCACGCGAAGCATGGGAGACCTCGCCTCATAAATTTTCTTGAGGGATAGACTCTTCTTCCTCCTATAAATAGAAGTAGCAAGCTCGCCATGGGAAAGAAAAAGAAGCAGGACCTTTTATTTCTGTAAACATGGGGACCTGTCTCTTTCTGTTAGCCGTTCTGGCGGTCGCTGATGGACCGCGCTCCTGCTCGGTTCTACCGAGGTCGGCGGACGTGGGAGTCCGTCGGGTCCGACCCTTTCGTAACCGGGGGGCAAGGGCGTGCATCAACATTTCTTTTTTTGTGTGGGTGTGCCAGATTTTCTATTTTACTTGGAATTGCAAGTGGTGATCCGGAGATCAACCTTCGCAAGTAAAAAGGAAATCAACTTCTTTCAAGGTTTTCATTGCACATATATTTAAGAAACGAGACATTTTCTTGGTTTGCCGTGAAAGGCGATTTTTTTGGCATTTATAGCCGATTTTGGCGTTTATAGCCGATTTTGGCGTTTATAGCCGATTTACAATCCTTATCAATAATGAAAGACAAGAGTTGTGATTTTTATCTCTTTTGAAAAAATACAAACTACAATGAAAAGCAAGAAAATGAGGATCTAACTTCTCAGGAGATTGTGGGGGACTCGTTTAGATTGACGGTCGCAAGCCATATGTGGGCTTCGCCATCATCCATGCAGATGAGAACAGAGGATGCTATTGATTCGCTTGACTTGGCTATAACCTCAGGTTTTTAGAGGACAAAGACCAAAAGGAGGTCCTATGTCCAATAAAAAGCCGAGTAGACGGGCTTGAAAAGCCATGTCTAAGCCATTGGTGGCAGAAGGAGAAGACAAGGACCTTGGGGGGGGGGGGGTACTCCCAAGGGACTTTTGTCACCTTGTAGCGGTGGTCGGTGTAGAACTTCCGCAGAGTTTTCTCTCTTTTCCTTCTCTGAATTTCTGTGCTTTGTCTGTGTCTCTGTCTGTGATTTTTCTTCGATCTCTTTCTTCTTGGTGAGCTCTCCTATTTATAGGCTTTTAGGTAGCCATTTAGGAGGGTTTATGAGCCTTGATTGTCATAAAGCTATATAAAGGGAGGAGTTACAAAATTGAATTCTTTATTTTGTAACTCCTTTTTCTTGGCTTCTGATTGGTCGGAGGAGATTGAGGGCATTCAATCGCCTTTAATCGCCATGATGTGAGGAGTTTCATGGGTTAAATGCCATGAATCTCTTGACTTGTAACTCCCGGATGCTTGCTTCTGATTGGTCCGTCCAAAGAAATAGATTAATGACTGTAATAAAGCTAGTCAATTAATCGCATTAAGTGGTCGCCGAGCAGTTAAAGAGTCGCGGGCCGTGCCGCGTCTTTTGGGATTCTTCTGTCGATGATCATCGATGGATCTTCATGTAGATCGACATCAGATGACCATATAATTTCAGGTGTTTGTTGCCAACAGCGGGTCGGTGCCATCTGTCCTGTCGATTTCTTGATCGGTCGGGTAGAAAGCACACTTTTTTTTGGTTGACCGGGTGGCGATCAATATTGTTTTCGATACTCTTGATGATTGACCCGTGTTTTGGACGGATGTCAGAGGATTTGGTGTCTCAAAAGCATGAATCTTGGAAAGTACCAGATGTTGGGCGCTTCGAATCGCGAAAAAATGGCGAAAACCGGGGTTTCCGGGGCCTTCCCGGCGACCCCGGGCTCCAGGGTCGCATGGGTCTGCGACCCTGGGGGGTTTTCCCCCTTTTTGTCCCGTTTTGTGTCCGTTTTTGCTGTTTTTCGATTCTTTTTTCTTCTGTATTTTTCCTTGACATTTTTGACCATTTATTGGCCTGATTTCCCTGTAGGAAACCTGATGGGAATCCTTGCATTTTATTTTGCAAAGTTTCCAATTTCCTGAGAAAGCCGAAGACTTTGTAGCGCAGAGCTGCCGATTTTCCGTCAGAAGCTGAAACTATGTCAAACGATGTCGGAATGACCTGAAATTTGGTGTGTGTAAGACCCCGACCCCCAATTTTTGGGTTTAGTGTTATTTTAATTATGGTTTTGCTTTTTGAGTAAGATTAGTAGTGGGTTTGACTTGGCTTTTGAATTTGATAGATTTTTCGTAACTTTGGAGATTTTAAGGACCGTTGACTTTGGTTTGACCCGGCCTTTGTGAAATGTATTTTTGTGATAAATTATCCTTGATTTCTAAAAACTCTAATTTTTATTCCTTTTGACTTATTTTATCGATCTCAACAACTTTCATGTTTTATCCGTTGGGTTTGAGACTCAGAAATTGCGTTTTTCGAGAAAAAGGGTAAAAATGACATTTTACACTAAATCTGTACCTGAATTTCAAAAATTTCAGAAATTGGGGAAAATATACTTTTTGGAAACTAGATATTTCAACGATCGATTTTGTCTTCTTCGTCGATCTCGTCCGGGGCCCGCAAGACCATGTTTTAGCCATTTTAAGTTTAAGTTGAATGGGGCCCATTTCCATGTTACTTAAGTCATCTCCTTTCTCTCTCTCTTCCATTATTCAGTTTCCTGCAACCTTCTTGACCTAGAGCTGGGAGGAGAAAACCCATTTTTCCCTCATCTTCTTCCTCTTGTTTGATCTAGCTAGAGAGCTCCGTTTTCAAATCTAAGACCGCCATTCTCTTCCTCTCATCTCAAGCTTTCGATTGCTACCATTTTCTTGGAGATTCCAGCTGATTTTCTACTCCATCTTTCTCCTTGCTTCTTGTTTGGACAGCCATAGGTAAGTGCTTGAACCCATCTCTTTCATGGAGTTCCTTTAGCTCTCAAAGAGCCCCTTTCCCTAACTTTCAAACCCATTTTCGAAATGGGGGTTTTGGTGACCAAAATAGTGATTTTGTGTGCTCTTTTTGGGGCTTTTTGTGTAGATTTCGTGGCTCTTCTCTTGGGTTGGAATTGTGAGAGTTTTGAGTAGCTTTTGGCCAAGGCAAGTAATCTCTATAGGTTTTATGTGTATGTGGTTTATGGAATGTTTTCTTTTTTGAAATGTATGATTTTGTTGCTCAAACTCTTAGTTTATGTCATGTTCATGTTCTTCAAATTTATGCTCATCTTGGACTTGATTTTAATTAGATTTGTAGGGGATCTGTGCTCTCAGTGGGCTGGGCCCCCCACAGGATGTGTGACCACAATCCGGGCTCATTTGTATACACTTTGGGGGGCTTACCGCTGGGTGCCCTTAATCATGCGTTTGGCTCCGTAGAGTGGCCTCCCCAGAGTCGAACCCAAGACCTCTTGTATAAGAGACTTGAATAAGCAACTCTGGTACCACTTGAGCTAGTAGCCCAAGTGGTACCAGAGTTGCTTATTCAAGTCTCTTATACAAGAGGTCTTGGGTTCGACTATGGGGAGGCCACTCTACGGAGCCAAACGCATGATTAAGGGCACCCAGCGGTAAGCCCCCCAAAGTGTATACAAATGAGCCCGGATTGTGGTCACACATCCTGTGGGGGGCCCAGCCCACTGAGAGCATAGATCCCCTACCAAGTGGTACCAGAGTTGCTTATTCAAGTCTCTTATACAAGAGGTCTTGGGTTCGACTCTGGGGAGGCCACTCTACGGAGCCAAACGCATGATTAAGGGCACCCAGCGGTAAGCCCCCCAAAGTGTATACAAATGAGCCCGGATTGTGGTCACACATCCTGTGGGGGGCCCAGCCCACTGAGAGCACAGATCCCCTACACTAGTAATTATTGAAGATGTCATAAAATATCAAACACATACTTAAAAAACCATTTAGAATTCTCAAAGGCACAAGAGATATCTTATTTATTCTGATATTGTTGTGATATTCCCTTTTTTTTAGTTTGCTCGGTTGGAACTAAATTTCAAAAAGATGCAGGTATCCGACAAAACAATTGGTGCATGGGATACATCTTCTTTAAATATTATAACTTTTCATTGTAGTGCACCTTAAGCATTTCTACTCAAATCAACTTATGGGGCCATGCAAATTTGTTCCAATCAACTTCTTTACTTTTTATTTTTTTGGGAATTTGACATATTGGCCCCTCTTAGACACTGTTGTCCCAATTACATGACCCATAGTTAGCTAATGTCACCAGAGTCGTTTGACTCTGGTCCACCTTATTTTTTTTAATTTTTTGCCCTGGATCCCATGATATCATGGGATCCAAGTTAAAAGGCCATACATTAAAAAAATCCCTAGACCGTACCTCTTTCACCTTTTCATTTCCCCCTCTTTCTTTTTTCACTTACAGCAAGAGTCTGGACCCTGCTTCTGCAAAAATCTGTGAGAACCCAAATGGGTCATTCTTCTCCGGCCAACATATTTGACGTCGACGAGAATGGAGGAAGTAGTCTGGTTCATCTTCCTCGTCTCTTACTGGCACCAACCCTTGGGCAGTCTTCTTTCCTTCTCTGGCGACAGCAAGAAGCAAGAAGCAAGAAGACTCATTTCTCTCTTCGTCTATGAGAGAAATGAGAGGGTTCGCAAAAAGGGCACGATTTGTTACTGTAATTTTTTTTCCTGTAATTGGGTTCTTTTTCTTGTAGTTTTTATCTTTTGTGTTGATGTTTGGGAAATGGGTTTTATGTTTATTGATAATGTCAGAGATATTTCAAGGATTGAGTTCGTTTTCTTTTAATTTTTCTCTATTTTCTATGATGTTTGGAAAATGGGTTTTATGTTTATTGATGATGAGAGAGAGATATCTGTAAAAGGGTTTTGTCATTGTGTTTTGGATGAGAGAGAGACTTTCAGTAATTAGGTTCCTTTTCTTTTGGGTTGATGTGAGAAGATCCATTTTTTACAGTAAGTAGCATCCATTTTTTACAAGACACCGCTCATGACAGTTCATGAAAAGTATATCTACATGGTTGATTTTTCCAAGAGTTCTATTGTTAGAGAACTTCATACGCCAATATACAGCAGAACTTGAAAAACCCATGATATTATGTGAACTAAGTGATTCCTCCATAAAATATAAACAAATGTTACTTACAAAATGCAGACAATTTGTAAAAAAAAAAAAAAAACCTGAAAAGCCATGATATCATGGGATAATCCATGATATCATGGCTTTTTTGCAATACATTTGGTTAAATTTTTTTTTTTAAATTTGGGTAAAATGTTAGTCCAACAACAAAACATAAAAAATGATGCTTATGTAGCCTTTGAAATGATGGTCATGTGTCAATTTTGCACGCTCTATCATTATTAATTCCTAAATAAAATACAAACACTACTTACAAAATGCAGTAATATAGAAACTGAAAAAGCCATGATATTCATGGGATAATCCCATGATATCATGGCTTTTCTGCAATACATTTGGTTAAAATATATTTTTTTAATTTGTGTAAAATGTTAATCCAACAATAAAGCATAAATAATGATGCTCATGTAGCCTTTGAAATGATGGTCATGTGTCAATTTTGCACGCCCCAGCATTATTGATTCCTAAATAAAATAAAAAAATGATTTACAAAATGCAGTAATATAGAAACTGAAAAAGCCATGATATCATGGGATAATCCCATGATATCATGGCTTTTCTGCAATACATTTGGGTAAAATGTTAGTCCAACAACAAAACATTAGTAATGATGCCCATGTAGATTTATTTTGCATTGTATGTCATTATCTTTCCCCCCTTAAAATATAGAATTCATTACAACAGTTGAGGGAGACTAATTTTTGCAACAGTCATACTTTAGAAATGGTAGCCATGTTTTTTAAGAACTTTTCATAAGCTTCAATTTGAAATGGGTTTGAGAAAAATGAATTCTGTTTGCTGGTTGCAGAAAGTCAGTGCCATAGAGACCGATAAAACCCACCATATCATGTGAACTGTGGTTGAAGAGAACATGTGAGTCCCTTGGTTTTATGGGACTGTGCCACGATATCATGGCTTTTCTGCTGCATATTGGGGCAAAAAGTTCTCTAACAATAGAACACATGAAAAATCAACTGTGTAGATTTAGTTTCCAATTACATCATCCAATTCGACAATATGGTATTCACAAAATATATCCACTGTCATAGTATTACTGAATATCACAAAATATGGTATTACTGAAAGTCTCTCTCTCATCCAAAACAAAATGACAAAACCCTTTTACAGATATATCTCTCTCATCATCAATAAACATAAAACCCATTTCCCAAACATCATAGAAAATTGAGAAAAACTAAAAGAAAACGAACTCAGTCCTTGAAATATCTCTCACATCATCAATAAACATAAAACCCATTTCCCAAACATCAATACAAAAGAGAAAAACTACAAGAAAAAGAACTCAATTACAGAAAAAAAATTTACAGTAACAAATCATGTCCTTTTTGCGAACCCTCTTCTTTCCCTGATAGACGAAGAGAGAAATGAGTCTTCTTGCTTCTTGCTGTCGCCAGAGAAGGAAAGAAGACTGCCCATGGGTTGGTGCCAGTCAGAGACGAGGAAGATGAACCAGACTGCTTCCTCCATTTTCGTCGACGTTAAATATGTTGGCCAAAGAAGAAGGACCCATTTGGGTTCTCACAGATTTTTGCAGAAGCAGGGTCCTGACTCTTGCTGCAAGTGAAAAAAGAAAGAGGGGGAGATGAAAAAGTGAAAAGGGGAAAGAGGTACGGTCTATGGATTTTTTTAATGTATGGTTTTTTAACTTGGATCTCATGTCATGGGATCCAGGGCAGAAAAGTAAAAAAAAACAATGTGGACCAGAGTCAAACAGCTCTGGTGACATTAGCTAACTATGAGTCATGTAATTGGGACAACAGTGTCTAAGAGGGGCCAATATGTCAAATCCCCTATTTTTTTTCCTCTTTCTTTTTTTTTATAGAAATTATGTTAAACAGGAGTTAGAAGCAAATCATATATTATAGGTTACACTAAGGAAATTAAAAGAATTGGGGTTAGAGTAGGATTACAGATTAAATTTAGAGAAATACACCCCACTTAGTGAGCAGTTGTAATGCGATTAGACCCTAGCCTACTGGTAGGTTCTCACAAGTGTGATCGGGCTTCAAACCCGGCCACTCCCCAGACCCTTGCTTGTGTGAGTCCCTTTTATCAGTCCTCTTTGCATGTATGAGTTTCTATTACCTCACAAACTTCTCCATGAGTGAAAGCCTTAGAGCATCAAAAGTCATCTTACCATTCTTCGTAGATAAGAGCAGAAAATATCTGATATTTGTCTGAGCAACGTTTGGTTGTCCTCAAATAAATGAGAGGAGAAAAGCAAATGATTTTTTTTTCCAGTTGGCCTAGCGCCAAACAGGGACAAGTAAATTAACCTGCCCTCCCCAAGATTGAACCCTGGGAGGAGCTGTGGGAGGTGGGTTGATGCAGTGCAATACAAATGGAACAGGGCCCACATGTCTTTGTTTCTACATGTTAGGTGTGACTTTTGTATTTCAGGGGAGGGATTTGCGGAAGTCTGGCTCCTTCCTTAGACTAGTCCTCTATTTATAGAGGAGGGAATTATTGACGTGCGATCGGTTTAGAGGGGAAATCATCAATCAAACCAAACCCATATATTTTCTATTTTTTCAAACCGAACCATCCATGTGCTCAAACCGAACCGAAAGGAACCGCTTTCAGTTCGGTTCGGTTACGGTTTTTTTATTTTATTTTCACAAAAAAAATGACAATTCAATTGGTGAGAGACGTTGGACTTCAAGTAGCGGAGTGAGGGTTCGAGTCTTTTTCAAGTAATTTTTCATATTCCTTTTATATATTTTATAAAAAATATATATTTATATAATTGGCTCGGTTCGGTTTGAGCGGTTTAACCGCGCCTTCAAACCGAAAATCGAACCGAACCGAATGATTTGATCAAGGAAATCCGAACCATAACCGAACGGATCTACTGACCCAAACCGCCCGGTTTGGATCGATTTAGAGGCTTAGTGGTTTTTTTGTGCACCCCTAATGTGAGACATATTATTGAGAATAAGAATTCAGTGTTGCGTGTTATTTGGGGTTATTCCCTTTCTAGTCGCCTTAGGGCCTGAGTCTGAGGACTCGATCAATAGGGTCCGGGGCTGGATCATGGGTGTTCTATCACAGAGAGACCCTGTAATTCCCAAAGCAAATGAATTCATTAATATAAATTCTTGAACATAAAACTCTGGATAAGATGAATTGAATAGCGTATCAAATGAACCTACACTTATGAAAGAGAAATGAAGCGATGCTAAAAATGGAAGAAGTTGCATGCTATTTATAGATACACATCAATGTATTTCCACCGGAAAGCCATTCATTCCTTCCTTGGGAGGAGAGAAAATCAAATGTGAACAAAGAAGTGAGAATAAAGAAAACAAGGGCTAAAAGAGAGGATGCCTTGCGTCTTGTACCAAAGAATCACTATTCAACATTACTGTGTCCAACTGTTAGCCCCTAAAATGGTCACATTGCGTTGGTGCGCAGATGGTGCGGAGGAATCTGCACAAACAGTCCATTGGTGCATATGGACTGTGCAATGATAACTAAACACTGCATAATGGTCCCTTGGTACGGATGATTTCTACCCTTCGGTCGTTGGTGCGATGGATGTTGGTGCCTATTAATGTTGTGCAGTGAATAGTGTGCACGACGTGCTGTGCTGCACGTGGAGTGTGCAGTAGTCGTGCTGTGTGGACAGCAGCGTGCACGTTGCTGTGTGGCTGCAAGGGACGTCGTTCGCGTGCTGGTGTTGATGTGAACAACGTCGTGTGAATGCTGCGAGGCTTACACGAACTCTGTCTGTCGTGCAGGAACTGCGGTGGACGTTGCGCAGGTGCTGCGAGAGCTGCGGGTGCTGCGTGCAAGCACTGCGAGGCTTACACAAGTGTCTGTCGACGTCGTGCAGGAACTGCGTGCGGCAGATTTTGACCCTCGACCAACCTTGTGTTTTATGGACCCAAATGCATGTCTAATGCATTGAAAGGTTGTTAAACATGCTGAACAATCATTGTGTAAAAGGATTTGTGCATTGGAGTCCGAAAAGTGCCCGAAATTCTTGTTTCGTCGTTTTCGGACATTTATACCCAGGAGGTGAGAAATAATGGGTGGCACAAAACTCTACTATGTAGCAGGTATGCCTGTTGGGTGGAAAAACGGACGGTGTGCACTGTTGGCACAATATATGCACAGAATACACTAGGAGTAGCCTTGGTGGCCTTGGTTGAGCATTGGTTGGGTTGCGGTTGAGAATTTGGTGCGTGGGGCCCACACCCTCGTGCATGGGCTTGGTGGCCCGAACAGAGATGGTGGCGATGCTAGATTGGTGCATGGGGTTATTCCCCTTGTGCTGGGGCTGGTGTAGCCCATGTGGAAGACACAGTTGGTGCTGTGTGGCATGCCTTTTCACTCAGACAGTTGCTGGTTGGTTTGGAATGACGTGGCAGCCACTTGGGTGGGTGGTTTGAGAAACTGCCATGGCAGTTTGGTATGGAAAGTGCGTTGGACATGTGGAGGACTACTTGGACCAACAAAAGCATGACAGGTGGCATGCAACTGCTCATACAAACTGCCCCTTTGTGGGTTATTTCCAACAAGACAGTGGCAACTGTTGGAGGGCTAAGTGGCAGGCAATTAGCCTTGGTGGCACTGTCTGGTTGGCAAGAGACTTGTTTAAATAGGACTGTATGGTTGCAGATCGAGTTAGACAAGGAGAGACAGAGAGAAGTCTCAACTGTAGTCTTAGAACGAAACTAAGATAAGAGAAAGGAGTTTTGCCTAAGAGAGAATCTCAAGCGGGGCTTCAGGGTTCAGACAGAGATTACAAGAGGGATCTCTGCATGAGAGTGTTACAGAGAGTTATGAGTGGTGATTCTTTGTAAGGGCTCGTCCCACAGTTTTGATTAATAAGAGAGGGCTGGTGCCAAATTAATCAAGTGATCTGTATTTGCATTGTGTTGTCTGCAATTGTCTCCTTCCAATTCCTTTAGTGCTGTTGGTGTGTGTGTTTGTTGGTTGGCTGGTTAAGAGACTGGTGTCCTTAACGCCACATGGCAGAGTTTTTTAGGCGAAAAATCTACCCCGTGACAACTGGTATCAGAGCCTCAATTTTGGTAAACTGGGAGTAATTTCAGTCCGCTGATCATGTCAAAGTCAGCGCTAGAACAAGCTCGAGAGCACAGTTCTTCAGTCTGGAAGAGAAGGTCGAAGGCCTGAATGATGCAAACGCTCAGCAAATTACCTTTGGCCCAAGGCTGACGGTGTTGGCTGAGAAGACGGAATCAATTGAGGAGTTGCTAAAGGATCGGTCTGCATAGTTGGAGGAACTGCGTGCAGACATCCTGTCTTGGATGGAACAAGGGCAACAGCAGTTTGATTCCTTCTCTAGTGAATTGACCCTGATGAAGAGGGCCATTCATGGTTCGGTTGCTGGTTCAGAGAAGAGACGGGTCAAGGTTTCCTGAACCGAAACCCTTCTCTGGTGCTCGGAGCGCAAAGGATCTGGAAAACTTTCTTTGGGATATGGAACAATATTCAAGGCTGTTCATACTCTTGTGGAAGAAATGGTGACTATTGCTAGCATGTATCTTGCTGGTGACGTGAAGCTTTGGTGGCAAACGCGTGTAGAAAACGACCAAGAGGCAAGTCGTGCAAAGATCACATTGTGGGAAAATCTGAAGAAGGAATTGAAGGATCAATTCCTGCCCTGTAACGTGGCCTGGGTGGCACGTGAAGCTCTGAGAAAACTCAAACATACTGGCGCAATTTGAGAATATGTTAAACAATTCTCCTCTCTCATGCTTGATGTGAAAAACATGTCTGAGGATGACAAACTGTTTAATTTTATGACTGGTCTGCAGGGGTGGGCTCAGGCAGAATTGCGACGCCAGAATGTGAAAAGAATTGCCTTTACAATTGCTGCAGCATCAGAGGCATTGGTGGACTACAAGTCTGAACGGGCAGATGCCTCAGACGCTACGAAGTCCAGTCTAAGGTTCAAAGAATGGGAAAAAGAGAATGAAAACGGTGATAATGGCAAGGACAACAGTCCCAATGGCAATGGGGAACAGGGAAAGCCTGCAAAGGCCAACGTTGGGTGCTTCATTTGCCAAGGACCGCATCGAGCGCCGGGATTGTCCTAAGAAGGAGAGGCTGAATGCCATAGTTGCTGAACTGGATAAGGTACCCTGCAGGGTTAATCCCATGCAAACTGTTAGGGTGGGACCTAACAGGCTTTTTCCCTAAGGTTTTGGTGGTGATTGAGACCAAGAATGAATATCAGTCTGTAGGAAAGTTGTTGTCCGTGGAGTGGACTAATAACAAAGGACTGGAGGGTTTCTGTTGGTCAACCTGAGGATCACTAACCAGGCCCTGGTGTTGAGTTGCCTTAGAGAAGGTAACCATATGAAGCTTTGTGACCTGAGTTTGGTGTTGGTACACCAGGAATGTATTTTGTTTTTACTTGTTGTAAGAACAATACAGGAGTATAGTCATTTTGCTTTAACTAGCTTGGTAATTTCTGTGGTGGTGTAGGAGCATCACACAGTAAATCACTTTTCACTGTGGTGTCTGGTGGCATCAAGATTGGAGTTTTGTGGACAAATTCCAGTCTTTTGGGTAATCCAGAAGGTGAAACTTATCAAGGAGATAAGGGATGGTTCTTGTCGAAGATTGTGTCCTAGAACAGTAGGGGCTGTTTGATTACAATTTTTGAACCAATGAACACTATTGGTGCATGTTGTTGAAAAGGATGAGTGTCTTGGTTGGAGTCGATACACACAGCAAAGGATTGCTGACTGGCTGTGAAGATGGACTTGGAAGTGCAGAAGGATGACTTAGGTAGAGTGGCTTGGGTATCTTATTGTACTGGTTCATGTAAAAAACAGTTGTAAATTTTCATTATTCATGTAACTTTTGGGTGTAAGCACTTGAATGATGTATTAAAGACTAAGTGTAGGTGCACTTAGCATATTTTTATTCTGTTGTAGGCAGTAGGAGTCTGTAACAACAGGTGAAGAAGACCCAAGGAAGAAGTGGCTTTCTTCAATCACCAGATGAGGACATCTGTTGGATCAGGTGGGGGAGGTTTGTTAGCCCCTAAAATGGTCGCACTGCGGTGGTGCGCAGATGGTGCGGAGGAATCGCACAAACAGTCCATTGGTGCATATGGACTGTGCAATGATAACTAAACACTGCATAATGGTCCTTTGGTACGGATGATTTCTACCCTTCGGTCGTTGGTGCGATGGATGTTGGTGCCTATTAATGTTGTGCAGTGATGAATAGTGTGCACGACGTGCTGTGCTGCACGTGGAGTGCAGTAGTCGTGCTGTGTGGACGGCAGCGTGCACGTTGCTGTGTTGCTGCAAGGGACGTCGTTCGCGTGCTGGTGTTGATGTGAACAACGTCGTGTGAATGCTGCGAGGCTTACACGAACTCTGTCTGTCGTGCAGGAACTGCGGTGGACGTTGCGCAGGTGCTGCGAGAGCTGCGGGTGCTGCGTGCAAGCACTGCGAGGCTTACACAAGTTGTCTGTCGACGTCGTGCAGGAACTGCGTGCGGCAGATTTTGACCCTCGACCAACCTTGTGTTTTATGGACCCAAATGCATGTCTAATGCATTGAAAGGTTGTTAAACATGCTGAACAATCATTGTGTAAAAGGATTTGTGCATTGGAGTCCGGGAAGTGCCCGAAAGTCTTGTTTCGTCGTTTTCGGACGTT
>CM022946.1:66605306-66762806 GCA_012931725.1 Litsea cubeba
AAGGGCGCGTGACTCATTTTCTTCTCTATTTACCTCGTCGTCTTGATGATTCGGAGGAGGTTCATTGTTCGCCTGATTTTGGAAGGCGAGGAGAAGGTTTTCCATCAGAGTTTCAATCCTCTGCTGGCCCTGTTCCAACTGCTGGATGCGGGTGATCGCATCTTCTGGAGGTGGATTGTGGGGTGGTGGCTCAGAATTTGTAGCCAAGACATTCATCCTTCGTGATTCGAACGAAGAAACTGTCCTGGTGACTGAGCTGGGGCTCATTCTTTTTGAAGAAGAGCTTGAGGAAGGATCACTCTGCTGTCCTTTGCTTGAAGGAGCAGGGGATTCTTCTGAATGTCTTCTTGTCCTGGAGACGCTGCGGGTCATTGGACGTCGGACATGGATTTTTGTTGCTGATTTTTTGGCGCCTTCTGGTTTTTCCAACCATATGGACGGCAGCAACTTGGTTGGGTCTTTCTTTTTCGACCCATTTAGGAGAGACTTGAAGTGTAGGGAGGCTGGGTCCTTTGCTTCTGTAGTCTCTTTTGTCGGTACTGACGCGCGGCGGCGTATACGACGAGCAATTTGAGCTTCGGTCAGCTCTGACTGGGCTTTGACGATGAAGGATGTGCTCCCCTCGGGCGCAGCAGCCGAGTCTGTCTTCTTTGTAGCTGGGCAAGGACAGGATGCGAACCCTATCCTTCGCCTGTTGCAGCGAAGCTTTGAATTTGTGAAGTTCGGCCCCTGTAGATATGAAGGGTCGAACTGCAGATTTGTAGGCCTTAGCAGATGCTTGTGGAGGCCTTGTGATGCATGACTTGATTTTGGGCTTGTAAGAACAAGCCGGCTCATGCTGGGTATGACTTGGAAGTCGGGTTGGAGATGGGTCTCTCCTCTTTCATGTAAGCAAGAGGATAGAACTGGTTCTCCTTGAGTGGGGCCAGGAATGCTGGCTTAGTGGATGTCCGGGACCTTCTTTGTTTTGGTGAAGGTCTTGGGGACCAAGTCTTGGGGTAGACCTGGTTGTTGCAGGTTGAGGCTTCGTGGGGCTGCCACGGGCTTCAGGTCTTCTGGTACTCGCCTTTGGTGTCACGGTAGTGACACGTTGAGAGGCGAGTTTCTGCTTCTTGGAGGGAGCAGCTTGTTCCTCAGGAAGTGGGAATGGTCCCAGCGTCCCGAAGACGATAGTCCGGGAGTCGAGGTCGACCCGGAGTTCACAGAGTTGCCGAGGGAGTTGACGCTTCGGCAGCTGATGGGGCGCTTGTAGGTGCGCGTGGTCTGCTTCTGTTGAAGCATGAGTTGGTGCTTGCTTTCGTCGAAAGTAATGGTTAGTGAAGCTGCCATTGTTAGTTTTTCGAAAATTTCTGAAACAAGACCACATCCATTAGTAATCACAAGAATATAATGATCATAAATGGGAAGTTCTATGGTTTCGTCTTTTCAAATTGCTCGAGATAGATGACCCAAGCAATATGAGGAAGACAAAAATGCCATAGAAGGTACAATTGTTCTGATCGCAGGTATGGTAAGCCCAGAATGGGCATCCCAGTGACTGCTAGAAGCAATTGTGAACTTAAATTCGACTTATCGAGAAGCAGAGCTTGCTCGAGGTAAGAAGAATATAAAGTTGGAGTTACAAATGTGCCGGTCGCAATACAGTAGACCCTGAAAGGGCGTACTAGTACCGCTAGACACAAATGTTTTGAGACCGCATCTATGAGATGAGATTCTCTGTTTTGAAAGGTCAAGATTGGATTCATCAAGAGAGCAGATGGTATTCCAATCTGAACACGGGCTCAGCGATTTCCGCGAGCGCCAGTGATCAGAAAGAAATGAACCATGATTTCTCGGATCTGAATCTAAAAATGACGAGTTTTTTTTTTGAAAGGCCAATATCGGGTTTATCAAAGAGAGCAAAAGGCACTCCAATCTGAACACGGGCTCAGCGATTTCCGCGAGCGCCAGTGCTCAGAAAGAAGAAGACCAAGATTTCTCCAATCTAAACCCAAAATGACGGAAGTTTTTTTTTTTTTTTTTTGAAGATTTTTTTTTTTTTTTTAAAAAAATCTTTTTTTTTTTATTTTTTTTTTTTTTTTTTAGATTTTTTTTTTTTGAAATTTTTTTTTATTTTTTTTTTTTTATTTTAAAATTTTTATATTTTTTTTATTTTTTTTATTTTTAAAAAAAAAAGACGAGAGAGTACACATAGGCCTCCTAACTCGGTCTTATGAAATCTTGATGATAGAATTGCCCCCAGGTAAGGGTAGGATTACTTAATGAACCCGTTTTGGAGGACCCTTGCCTAGAACAGTCAAGCTGTCTCCACACTCTGGACAAGGCTTTTCTTTGAATCAACCATGATCAAAGAACACAGTTGGTTTAACTTTAGTGGTCTATGTCTTTTTTTTTTTTTTATATTTTTTTTTTATTTTTATTTTTATGAATTCATCGAAGAGAAACCATGGCCCAAAACCTTAGTCGAACAGGCTCAACATTTCTGCAAGCGCGTATGAACGATAGGAACGGATCAAGGTTTCTCAATTTTGAATCCAAATTGAGAAATCTAAAAAAAATTTTTTTATATATATATATATTTTTTTTTTATTTTTTAATGAACTCATCGAAGAGAAACCATGGCCCAAAACCTTAGTCGAACAGGCTCAACATTTATGCAAGCGCGATGAACGATAGGAACGGATCAAGGTTTCTCAATTTTGAATCCAAATTGAGAAATCTAAAAAAAAAAAATTTTATATATATATTTTTTTTTTGATTTTTTAATGAACTCATCGAAGAGAAACCATGGCCCAAAACCTTAGTCGAACAGGCTCAACATTTCTGCAAGCGCGATGAACGATAGGAACGGATCAAGGTTTCTCAATTTTGAATCCAAATTGAGAAATCTGATTTTTTTTTGATTTTTTTTTTAAATTTTTTTTTTTTGAAAAGAGAAAGAATGGAAATAAATTCAAAGAATTAGAAATTTCCAAACAAAAAATCTCATCTCATTTTTTTTTGCAGAATTCAACATAGGCCACCAATTATAAAGTAGCCAAGGAATCGAGAAAAGAAATATAAGCATAGAGCAGAATATATGATATGCAAATATTTCATTTCTAGCATCGTGTTCTCAAATAAACGTGTCCCACCGGGTGATGCCAGCTTGATGGACCGCGCTCCTGCTTGAGTTCTACCGAGGTCGGCGGACGTGGGAGTCCGTCGGGTCCGACCCTTTCGTAACCGGGGGGCAGGGGCGTGCATCAACATTTCTTTTTTTTGTGGGTGTGCCAGATTTTCTATTTTACTTGGAATTGCAAATGGTGATCCGGAGATCAACTTTCGCAAGTAAAAAGGAAATCAACTTCTTTCAAGTTTTCCATTGCACATATATTTAAGAAAAGAGACATTTTCTTGATTTGCCGTGAAAGGCGATTTTTTTTGGCATTTATAGCCGATTTTGGCGTTTATAGCCGGTTTTTTGGCGTTTATAGCCGATTTTGGCGTTTATAGCCGATTTACAATCCTTATCAACAATGAAAGACAAGAATTGTGATTTTTGTCTCTTTTGAAAAAATACAAACTACAATGAAAAGCAAGAAAAGGAGGATCTAACTTCTCAGGAGATTGTGGAGGACTCGTTTAGATTGACGGTCGCAAGCCATATGTGGGCTTCGCCATCATCCATGCAGATGAGAACAGAGGATGCTATTTGATTCACTTGGCTTGGCTATAACCTCGGGTTTTTAGAAGACAAAGACCAAAGGAAGGTCCTATGTCCAATAAAAAACCGAGTAGACGGGCTGAAAAGCCATATCTAAGCCATTGGAGGCAGGAGGAGAAGGCAAGGACCTTGGGGGGGGTACCCCCCAAGGGACTTTTATCACCTTGTTGTGGTGGCCGGTGTAGAATTTCCGCAGAGTTTTCTCTCTTTTTCCTTTCTCTGGATTTCTGTGCTTTTTTCTCTGATTTTTCTGATGCTTTCTGATTGTCTCTGATTGTCTGGATTCCTTTGGAGTGCTCTCCTATTTATAGGCTCTTGGTAGCCATTTAGGAGAGCTTATGGGCTTTTAATGTCATTAAGCCACATAATGGGAGGAGTTACAAAATTGAATTGTTTATTTTGTAACTCTTTTTTCTTGGCTTCTGATTGGCCGGAGGAGATTGAGGGCATTTAATCGCCTTTAATCGCCATGATGGGAGGAGTTTCATGGGTTAAATGCCATGAATCTCTTGACTTGTAACTCCCAAATGCTTGCTTCTGATTGGGCCGTCCAAGGAAATGGATTAATGACTGTAATAAAGCTAGTCAATTAATCGCATTAAGTGGTCGCCGAGCAGCTGAAGAGTCGCGGGCCGTGCCACGTCTTTTGGAATTCTTCTGTTGATGATCATCGATGGATCTTCATGTAGATCGACATCAGATGACCATGTAATTTCAGGTGCTTGTTGCCAACAGCGGGTTGGTGCCATCTGTCCTGTCGATTTCTCGATCGGTCGGGTGGAAAGCACACTTTTTTTTGGTTGACCGGGTGGCGATCAATACTGTCTTTGATACTCTTGATGATTTACCCGTGTTTTGGACGGATATCAGAGGACTTGGTGTCTCAAAAGCATGAATTTTGGAAAGTACCAGAGGCTGGGCTCCTCGAATCGCGAAAAAACGGTGAAAACCGGGGTTTCCGGGGCTTTCCCGGCGACCCCGGGGTCCATGGTCGCCGGCGACCCTGGCCCAGGGTCGCAGGGGTCTGCGACCCTGGGGGGTTTTCCCCCTTTTTGGTCCCGTTTTGCGTCCGTTTTTGCTCTTTTTTTATTCTTTTTTCTTCTGTACTTTTCTTTGACATTTTGATCATTCATTGGCCTGATTTCTTTGTAGGAAACCTGATGAGAATCCTTGCATTTATTTTGCAAAGTTTCCAATTTCCTGAGAAAGCCGAAGACTTTGTCGCGCAGAGCTGCCGATTTTCTGTCAAAAGCTGAAACTGGGTCAAACGATGTCGGAATGACCTGAAATTGGTGGTGTGAAGCCTCCTGAGCAATAAATAAGACCAACCATAGGCTTTTGTTTGAGTTTCGAAGCCGTTTGGGGTCCTATCACCTGCAGACTTGCTTTTTGTCGCGATGAAGATGTCGCGGTTTGATGTGCGGTCAACCGATGTCCGATTGACTTGAAATTTGACAGGGAACCTATTGGAGTCATTTTAAGATGATCCATAGGTTCTGTCTTGGAAATCATGGTCCCGGAGAGCTTTACCGCCGAGAGGCTTGATTTGGCTGTCGGAGAAGCGAAGTTAGGCCAAATGATCTTGAAATGGCTTGAAACTTCTTGTGTACTCCTCTTTTGGCTGTCTGGAAGAATCTTGCAGTTTTTGTTTGATTCTGACAAGATTTTATTTTTGGAAGCAGCATTGCCTATTTATGGCAGGTTGCGACTTCATGTAGCTCTTTGGATCTTGAAGAGGCAAAGTGACATTTTTGGTGTCAACACCAACCATAGGCTTTTGTTTGAGTTTTGAAGCCGTTTGGGGTCCTATCACCTGTAGACTTGCTTTTTGTCGCGATGAAGATGTCGCGGTTTGATGTGCGGTCAATCGATGTCCGATTGAGTTGAAATTTGACAGGGAACCTATTGGAGTCATTTTAAGATGATCCATAGGCTCTGTCTTGGAAACCATGGTCCCGGAGAGCTTTGCCGCCGAGAGCTCCTTTTCAGTTGTCGGAGAAGCGAAGTTAGGCCAAATGATTTTGAAATGGCCCGAAACTTCTTGTGTACTCCTCTTTTGGCTGTCTGGAAGAATCTTGCAGTTTTTTGTTTGATTCTGACAAGATTTGATTTTGGAAGCAGCATTGCCTATTTATGGCAGGTTGTGACTTCATGTAGCTCTTTGGATCTTGAAAAGGCAAAGTGACATTTTTGGTGTTCAACAGATGTGCTATTGAATGGTATTGAATGCCTTTAATATGATGCGTGACCCTCGAGGTAGAGAGAGTCAAACGGTCTTCATAGCTGTCTGTGCCGATTCTCCGTATTCTGGAGACCATAAATAGCAGTAAGCATGGTGTTACGGCCGATGAGGAACGGGCGGACGTCTCCACGTGGCGCCAGAGGAATCGCTGGTCAACAGACAGGAAGACGTGCGTCCCATGTAACGCGTGGGAGACTTCGCCCCTTAACTTCCTTCGGAGATTGAGCCCTTCTTCTTCCTATAAGTAGGGGTAGTAGGCTCGCCATGGGAGAAGAAAAGAAACGGAATTAGGATAGTTTAATTCACATAGTTGTAGGAGCCATGTCTAGTGGACGTTTTGGAACCTTTGATCCGGGGGGAACCCCTGCGCCTGTGGACGGCTATCTCCGAGGGGGGAAGCCCGTCGTGGTCTGCGCGCTCTCTGAAGGAATTCCCCGTGGACCACGCGCTCTCTGAACGCGGGTTCACGGCCAACCGTCCCTGGTCCGGTTGCAGGGGAGTCTTCTGCAACTGTGGGATGGTGGCGCCCTCTGCGTCTGGCACGGTCTTGCGCGAACGCCGGACGAGGGGTGGGATTGAGGCCCCGCTGGACCTGGGGGTTCTTCAAACTTCGGTTGGTCTTACTGACCGGAGGGTGTTGAAGAGCTCAGCGAGGTCCAGGGCCTCCGAACTGGAGGGGCTCTGCAATCGCTTTGGTCTGACCAACCAAAGTGTATTGTAGAGCTCGCTGAAATTCAGGATCCCTCGGAACCTCCAGGCAACGAACGGCGTCTTCGAGCCTGCAGCCTGAAGAGTCGGTGAAGATCAGAGTCTCCCAGTCTTTCACTTTATTCTCTGTTTTTAGAGGATTGCGATCCTCCTTTCTGTATTTTGTTTTCTGTTCTGTAACTCTTGTAATGAAGCAGTCTGCAATGAATAAAAAGGAAGAGCTTTGTGATTATTCAACCTGTGCGCTTTTTTACTTTCCTTGCACTGTTTTTGAACACTTGTGTTTTTGTGCTGCATTCCTGCGCTTCAGTGCTTGCACAGCTCTTTCTTTCTTAAAAACTGTCTTTGGCCGAAATGGCTAGCTTTGGCCGAGACGAACTGCCTTGCGCCGAGGTGGATCCATAATTCCGCTGGTCTCGGCTATGTGAGCATGAGTTCGGCAACGGTCTTTGAGGGGTGTATAAACCCGGACTTTAGGAAACGACCGAGTGTCCGAACTCGAGGCCTTTTCCAGGGCGGTGGACCCTTGAGTGGGGTAAAACCCGGACTTTAGGAATCGGCCGAGTGTTCGAACTCGAGGCCTTTTCCAGGGCGGTGGACCCTTGAGTGGGGTAAAACCCAGACTTTAGGAATCGGCCGAGTGTTCGAACTCGAGGCCTTTTCTAGGGCGGTAGACCCTTGAGTGGGGTAAAACCCGGACTTTAGGAATCGGCCGAGTGTTCGAACTCGAGGCCTTTTCCAGGGCGGTGGACCCTTGAGTGGGGTAAAACCCGGACTTTAGGAATCGGCCGAGTGTTCGAACTCGAGGCCTTTTCCAGGGCGGTAGACCCTTGAGTGGGGTAAAACCCGGACTTTAGGAAGTGGCCGAGTGTTCAAACTCGAGGCCTTCTTCCAGGGCGGTAGACCCAGAGCTGCCGGAGTCAGTCAAAGAGAGATGACAGATTGATGACAGGGCGAAAGCTGCTTTCATTGATTCCGAGATTCATTACATCTTTAGAAATAGAATTTCTTTAAGTGGGATGCATTCCACGGTCTCGGCAGCGGCTTGCCTTCTAAGTCTTCGAGCTTGTAGGCTGATTTCCCTGCCAGTGAGACCACCCTGAACGGGCCATGCCAGTTCGGAGCCAGCTTCCCTTCGTTTGGTTCTTTGTCAGCTGGCAGGGTCTTCTTTAGAACCAGCTCTCCCACAGAGAATCTTCTTTCTCTGACATTTTGATTGTATGCCCTGGCTAACCGCTGCTGATAGTCGGTCAGTCGCAGGGCTGCTGCTTCTCGGCGCTCGTCTGCCAGCTCCAGCTCCATTGCCAGATTCGTCTCGTTTCGGCCTTGGTCGACCAGCTCTGTCCTCAGGGTGGGAAGGCCGATTTCTAAAGGAATGACCGCCTCCATCCCGTAGGCCAGAGAGAAAGGTGTTGCCGAAGTGGAACGTCTTGGAGTCGTTCTGTATGCCCATAGCACGCTCGGAAGCTCCTCTGTCCATCTTCCCTTTGCCTTGTCCAGTCGCTTCTTCAGGCCGTCCAGGATCACTCTGTTAGAGATTTCTGCCTGGCCATTGCTCTGCGGATATGCCGGAGTGGAGTAATGGTTTCTGATACCGTGTTCTTGGCAGAAGTCTCTGAAGGACTTGGAGTCGAACTGAGTCCCGTTGTCTGAAATCAGGGTCCGGGGGATGCCGAACCTCGTTAGGATGTTTTTCCAAACGAAGTTCCTGGAGTCCCTGTCCGTGATTGAGGACAACGGTTCAGCTTCTATCCATTTTGTGAAGTAGTCCGTAGCGACTATCAGCCATCTCTTGTTCCCCGGAGCTCGGTGAAGAGGCCCCACAATGTCCAGGCCCCATTGAGCGAAGGGCCATGGGCTAGAGAGGGGACTCAGATCTTGTGCTGGCTGATGGAGAGAGTAGGAGAACTTCTGGCACTTCTCGCATCTCCTGGCGTACACCTGCGCGTCCTTCTGCATGTAGGGCCACCAGTAACCCTGGCTTATTGTTCTGTAGGCCAGTGATCGACCTCCTATATGACTGCCGCAGATTCCTTCGTGGATCTCATACAGGAAGTCGTCCACCTTGCTCGGGTGGACGCATTGGAGGTAAGGACCTGTGAAGGATTTCCTGTAGAGTTTGCCTTCGGGAGAGAGCCAGAATCAAGCTTCCTTGAGTCTGATCCGGTGGGCTTCAGTCTTGTCTTCAGGGAGCTGATCATCCTTCAAGTAGGCGACGATTGGATCCATCCAGCTTCGGACCGAGATCAGCACAGAGGACAAGCCAAGATGAATGGAGTTCTAAGCTTGACCTTGATATTGACCCAACCTCGACGGTCCTTTTCTTCCCTGCTTCGACGGCGGAGGCCAGGTTTGCAAGCGCATCTGCGTGCGTGTTGGTATCTCGGGATATTTGCCTAACCTCGGCTTTCTGGAAATGAGACAGCAGTTTTTTCGCAAGGGCTAAGTAGGCCGCCATCCTGTCGTCCCTGGCCTGGTAGTCTCCAGCGAGCTGGCTAGTTACCAGTTGAGAATCGCTGAAGATCACCAGGTGCTGGGCTCCGAGGATTTGGGCGCTGTTCAACCCTGCTATCAGTGCTTCATACTCTGCCTCATTGTTCGTCGCTTTGAAGTCCAGGGTGAAAGCCTGCTCTATGACCAGACCCTCTGGCGATTGGAGGACTATGCCGGCGCCAGCTCTTTTGGAGGTGCACGATCCGTCGACAAAGATCTTCCATGCCTGGGCGGGAGACTGTTCGACCTCAGTCAGTTCTGGCTCGTGCCCTGTGCCTCCCAGTGCCGTGCCGGGCTGGGTCGGAGCCGAGTTGGGCGAGACGAACTCAACGATGAAGTCCGCTAGAATCTGGGCTTTGATCGCAGTTCGGGGACGGTACTGTATATCATACTGCCCCAGTTCAACTGCCCACCTTGATATTCGCCCTGAAAAGTCAGCCTTCTTGAATATTGAACGGAGTGGATGCTCCGTGATCACCACAATGGTGTGGGATTGGAAATAATGGGAGAGCTTGCGGGAGGCACTGACGAGAGCCAACGCAAGCTTCTCCAACAAAAGGTACCTGGTCTCGGCATCGAGCAGGGTCTTGCTCGTATAGTAAATTGGTTTTTGAACTCCTTCGTCCTCCCTGATGAGGACGGAGCTCACTGCGTGATCCGAGACCGCAAGATATAAATACAAAACCTCCCCCGGAGCTGGGGTGGAGAGTAAAGGTGGTGACATCAAATAGGTTTTGAGCGCGGCCAATGCCTGGTCGCACTCAGGGGTCCACTGGAATTTTAAATTTTTCTTTAGAAGCTGAAAGAAAGGCCTGCACTTATCTGATGACCGGCTGATGAAGCGATTGAGTGTTGCAGCCATTCCCGTGAGCTTCTGGACTTCTTTCGTGGTAGAGGGGCTCTGGATGCCCTGGATCGCGGTGATCTGGTCCGGATTAGCCTCTATCCCCCTCCGCGTTACCAAGCTGCCGAGGAACTTGCCAGAGGCTACGCCGAAGGCGCACTTGGAAGCGTTTAGCTTGAGCTTGTACGCGCGAAGGATGTCGAAGACTTGGCCAAGATCTGCCAGGTGGTCGCTGGAGTGCACTGACTTGACGACCATGTCGTCGATGTACACTTCTACCGTTCGGCCGAGCTGAGCCTGGAACATCTTTGTCACGAGGCGCTGATAGGTCGCCCCCGCGTTCTTTAGCCCGAAGGGCATCACCTTGTAGCAATAAGTGCCGCGGGGGGTTATGAATGACGTTTTCTCCTCGTCAGGCTCGTATAGTGGGATCTGGTGGTAGCCTCTGTAGGCGTCGAGGAAGCTCATTCGGTCGTGACCAGCGGTGGCGTCGATCTGTTGGTCAATCTTTGGAAGGGGAAACCTATCTTTAGGGAAGGCCCTGTTCAAGTCTGTGAAGTCCACGCACACCCTCCATTTACCAGTTTTCTTCTTGACCACCATCGTGTTGGCCAGCCAGACCGGGTACTGGACTTCCCGGATGGCTCCTGCCTTCAGCAGGTTGTCGACCTCTTCGACGACCGCGTCTGTCTGCTGCAGCCCTGTCCTTCGGGCCCTCTGCACTACTGGTTTGTGGTTGGGGTCCAATTTAGCTTGTGGCACATGACCTCGGGGTCGACCCCAGGCATTTCACTTGGGCTCCAAGCAAAGACATCGACGTTCTGCATCAGGAACCTTGAGAGCTCGGCTCTCTCTTCGTCTGGCAGCTGGGTGCCGATCAGGAAGAACCTATCTGGGTCTGCCGAGTTCAGCCTGACCTCGGCCAGGTCTTCAATGCTTTTCTTCTCTGGGTCTCGGCCGATTTCGTCTAGGCCTTTCTCGAATTCGGCGAGGTTGACGCGCTCTGGCTCCTTCACTGCTGGGACCGCGGCCAGCATGCATTGCCTGGCCTGCTGCTGATCTCCCTCTACCGTGACCACTTCCATTTTGCCCTCCTTGCTCTCGAGGACGAACTTCAGCTTCTGGTGGAGGGAAGAAGGGACTGCTTCCAACTTGTGGAGCCACGTCCTGCCCAAGATGACGTTGTAGGGAGAAGGGGCGTCCACGACCAGGAAGTCGGCCAACACGGAGGCTCCGCCGACTCGGGTCTCCAAGGTGATCCTACCCTTGGGATAGACTGGCGTGGCGGACAACCCTAGCAGGGGTGCAACGACCTCCGTGAGGTCTGCTTCCGAGAGGTTCATCTTCTTGAAGCAGTCATAATAGAGGACCTCGGAAGAGCTGCCGGAGTGGACGAGGATCCCCTTCACGGTGAAGTCTCTTAGCTTCATTGTGAGGAGCAGGGGATTGTTGTGAGGGAGCTGGATTCCCTCTAGATCCTTATCTGAGAACGAGATTGCGGGTCGGTCGCGGCGGGCTCTCTTGGATGCCGGTGCGAGCTCGGCTTTCATCACCTCCTTCCCGTGCAACGCCCGCCTGGCCTCGGCGCAGGCCCGCGAGCCTCCACGAGACGAGGGAGAGGGGACTGAGGACGCCAGATGGATCACGTTAATGATCTTCTCGGACTCCTCGCTGTCTGGTTCCCGAGCCGCGCTCTGGTGAACTCGGCCCTCGCTGCCGCCGGCATCTTCTGCCTTGACGAACTCGGGAATGTGGCCCTCGCTGGCTAGCTTCTCCAGGTACCACTTCAGAGAATTGCAATCCTCGGTCTTGTGCCCTTTACCTTTGTGGTAGGAGCAGTAGAGATTGCTTCGGCTGCCGGAGGTGGGCTCATTCCTCAAGGGCGGAGGCCACTTGAAGAACGGCTTGGTCTTTATCTTGTTCAGGATGCGGTATATCGGCTCCTTGAAGACGACGTTGAAGCTCTGACCGGCGCTGGTGGGGGGTCTGGGCCTCCAGGTGCCCCCAGATCGGGACGACGCAGGCTTCGCCGAACTGGCGGCCCAGGCCTGCTTGGGCTCCTGCTTCTGAAAGGACTTCCCGCCTCTCTGCCGAGGCTGGCTGCTCTTGTGCTCGGGCTCCGGCCTTTCGTCCTCCTCCCGGGCCTGGATTTCATCTTCCTCCCGGGCGACAAAGCGCTTTATCCGGGACATTAGCTCTGGCATGGACTCTGGAGGGTCTCCGACCAAGTCCTTCCGGAGGTCGTGGCCGGGGATCAGGGCATGCTGGAAGGCGTAGATTGTTATCTCTTCCCTAGTGCCCTCGATCTGGCTGTAAACCGCCCAGAATCGTCGGGCGAACTTGGCGAGGGTCTCACCCTGCTTCATTCTCAGGGCGAGAAGGTCCCCTTCTTTCTTGGGGACGGCGCTGTAAGCTTGGAACTTTTTCAGAAAGGAGAGCTGGAGCTCCTTCCAACTCGAAATCGACTTCTCTGGGAGGGCGCAGAACCACTTCAGAGGGAGGTCACCCAAACTGGAGGAGAAGATCTTGCAGTTAAGGTGGCCCTCGTTTCCCCAGATGGACATCTTCTGGGAAAAGTGTCGGAGGTGAGCGGATGGATCGGACAGTCCGTCGTAGAGGACGAACCGCAGGACGGAGAACCTTTTGGGCAAGGGGTGCGCTCGATGTCCCTCGTGAAGGGCGAGGCCCCTAGATCAGTGTGGCCACAGATCTGCTTCTGGTCCCGCACATCCAGGTTGCGCTGAAGAGCCAACCTGACGCGTTTGTCAAATCGCTCCTGCTCGTCGTCCTTTTCTGGAGTCTGGGCTCTTGACTTTCGCTTGGAGTGGTTCGGGTTGTGATGGCTATGGGTTCGGCCATCGCGGCTACGATGACTTCGGCTGTTGCTCGAGCCTTCGTTATGGATCTGGCTCCGCTTATGGTCCAGATGGTTTCTGAGATCTTCGCGAGGAGGCTGGGCTGCCCTGCTGGGGGCGTCCCTCTTCTTTCCCTGAGGATCAGAGACTTGCCTCAACGAGGCAGTCTGCGCTGCTCTCAGCTGCTGCTGGAGCTCGCGGATTAACCGCTCCTGCTTCTGGAGGAGAGCATTTTGAGCTGCAACATCTCCTCCAGCGGCAGGAGGTTGAACTCGACGCGTCTCTTCCACGGCAATGGCTTTATCTTTGCAAGGACGCTCATGCCGACGCTCGTCGCGTCGGGGTGGCGTAACTTCGTCTGCTGAGGACGAGGCCTCGAGTCCTTCTTGGAGGGGGACCTCGACGTAAAGCTGCGAGCCTAAGCGGCCCTCGCCTGCAGATGTGCCATGCACCGTTCGAGAACGCCCTTGAGAAGGGACGTCTGCCGATGGTGCTGGCTGCTCGAGCGCTGCTCTCGAGGATTCTCCGCCCTTCCTAGCTTTCAGAGGCATGGCTTCTGGGAGATTGAGGTTGAGAAGGTTGGGAAGGTTGGGAAGGCTGGGATATTACTTTCCCACAGACGACGCCAATTGTAGGTACAGAAAATAATGACCCACAATAACTGGGGAGCCTCAGAGGACTTATCCAAAATGGTGATGACTAGGTACCGTCCGAAAGCCTGAAAAAGAAGAGCAAACGGTCAGAGGACCCTGGCCTGGGCGGCGCAAGGCTCTCCGATGCCAAAGTCAGTGAGTGAATTGGAACAATGGAAGGAGAGGAAGAAGAGAGGCAGAGTAACAGCTCTGGGGGTTGAATTCTGCGTACCTTGCATGTGGTATGAAGCTCTATTTATAGAGGCTTGGGTCGTATCTTTGGAGGATATCTTGGTGTGGGTCCCATGATTCGACTAGGAAGTCATGATCAGCCCACAAAGTAATAAATGCGGTCCATTCCAGCCCACTTTGCATTTAATGCCAGTCGGATCAGCCCACATCGCATTAAATGCGCGTCTTGTTGGGCTAGATCGTGTTGGGCGCCTTTGGCGGTAGGGGTACCATCGGATCTGCCCTCGGGCCTTGCCCTGATGTGGCTTCAGCCGCTGGATGCCGCCCTGTCAGGGATCTGGCGAAGATTGTGAACGGCTGGATGTCGCATCTGTCCCACTGGCTCGCTCCCCTATTCCTCCACGTGCTTGATGACGTGGGGGATGAGGGGCGCAAGTGGAGGTTCTCTCTTGCTTCGGCTTTCGTCCCGGCTCCTTCAGCCGAGGTGGAGCTCTCAGCCGGGATGGCACATGAGGTAGCCGAGCTCGGCGCTAGCGGCCCGGAGCTGCTTGACTTCGGCTAAGGCATCTGTCCTGGTAGCCGGGGTGAGTTTGGTGCCACGTGGATGGCACGCGGATGGCACGTGAGAGTGCTTAGTCTCATCTGATGACTGTGATTAGCGTAATCCTGGAGTTCTGGAAATCTCCCCACACAATATACTTCTAAACCATTTTATATGAGAGAGAAAGAGAGGAACTACAGATGCGATGGCGATCTAGGACCTTGGGAATTTATCTGGAGCAAATGTACAGTGTGGGATTTGTTGCAAATAGTATTTAAGCACATCCAAGGACACGCTGTACAAGGATGAGAATTGTCGCAAGAAAAGGCCTTTATTTCCCGTGCATGTCTATTATGGTCCTTTGACTAAGAAAGTGAGAAAAAAAATCAATTTTCCTCAACACTGTGGAAAATAATTGTAGGTGCAGAAAATAATGACCCACAATAACTGGGGAGCCTTAGAGGACTTATTAGATGATGATGATGACTGGGTGCCGTCCGAAAGCCTGAAAGGGAAGAACACACGGTCAGAGGACCCTGGCCTGGGCGGCGCAAGGCTCTCCGATGCCAAAGTCAGTGAAGGAACTGGAACAATGGAGGGAGAGGAAGAAGAGAGGCAGAGTAACAGTTCTCTGAGTTGTATTGTGCGTACCTTGCATGTGGAAATGCAATCCACGATTTGGAAGATATCTAGGACGATATCTTGGCATGGGTCTCATGATTCCACTGGGAAGTCATGATCAGCCCACGTTGCCATAAATGCGGTCCAATCCAGCCCACTCTGCATTAAATGCACGTCGGATCAGCCCACGTCGCATTTAATGCGCGTCTTGTTGGGCCAGATCGTGTTGGACGCCTTTGGCGGTAGGGGATCATGGGACCTGCCCTCGGGCCTTGCCCTGATGTGGCCTCAGCCGCTGGATGCCGCCCTATCAGGATATGGCGAAGATTGTGAGCGGCTGGATGTCGTGTCTGTCCTACTAGCTCATGCCCCTATCCCTCCACGTGCCTGGTGACGTGGGGGATGAGGGGCGTGAGTGGAGACTCTTTCTGGCTTCGGCTTCCATCCCGGCTTCTTCAGCCGAGGTGGAGCTTTCTGCCGAGATGGCATCCGGGGTGGCCCAGCCGAGGTGGAGCCCCCTGCCGAGATGGCACCCGGGGTGGGCCAGTTCGGCGCTAGTGGCCCGGAGCTGCATGACTTCGGCCGGACCTCCTGCCCTGGTGGCCGGGGTGAGCTTGGTGCCACGTGGATGGCACGCGGATGGCACGTGAGAGTGCTTAGTCTCATCTGATGGCTGTGATTAGTGTAATCCTGGGGTTCTGGAAATCTCCCCACACAATAATTTTACGTAAGGACACATTTGTACAATGCATTTTGCTGCATAAACACAATATCGGTTTCGCTATTGACTATTGAGGACCCCACCCACCTATGTTGGATTTTGATGGCATTGTGCGTTTCTTTTTTTGGAAAATACTTCTATGAGAGTTACTCTTGCGGTACGTTCATAGAAGCATCTCCCAAAAAAAAAAAAAAAATATCTACTTCATCGTATACAATTCCAACTTTCACATAAACATGTCTTACAAGACATACAACTCCATAGTCACACTTCTACCCAAAAAAAAAAAAAACTCCATAGTCACACAAACATGTCTTAAAAGGAAAACTTTTAGTGAGATTTTGCTGGAAACCATTAATTTGCAACTCTTTTCTTAGACGTAGACTCCCATGCATATCACTCTGGAGGGAAATTGGAAGGTCTTGTCCGAGATTAGTTGGCATGAGTTGATGGTTGTAACTTTTTTTTATTAAAGGCTCCAGAGTTTAACCTTTATACGTACAACCATTAAAATTCTAGGCTCTCAAGTCTCAATCACATGGTTTGTGTTAATATAGGGGCACATTTGCTCATTATATCTCTCTATTCCAATGATCTATCATCTATCCAATGAGACCTACATCGTTTCCACTGGAAAGTTTGTGGGTTAATCTCACAAATTCTGTATCTAGCAATAATTGTGGAATTAGTAATGGCATTGTTTTATGTATCAATTTCAGATATTATTATCTTTGGCAAGTTTTGGGATAATTTGAAATTCGGGTTTTCTCCCGATGTTAGAAAATGTTTCGGAAATGATAAAATTTTTAAAGTGATTAAAAATAATAAATAAAATTAAAGTACTATTAGAAAATTATTATATTCTTCACCCCTCACATGGCCTCATATCTTTCACCCGTCGTGGAGCTCAACCATGAATTTATATTTATTCAATTTCTATACATTCTAATATTCTATGCAAACGAAAACACCCTTCTTTTTTTTTTTTTTTTAAATGTTTGTCCAGTCTAAGCCTCTATCCGTTCAGCAAATTAGGCCCAGGTATAGCCCTAAGGTCTAAAAATATAACCCAAATCCAATCCAATGCAAGTCAGACTCAAGCTGGCTGCAGGGTGCTAACCACTTGTAAACCCTGGCCGTCAAATGGGTGGGTGCTTCATAATTGAGGAGGTCCCAATCTTCTGACAGGGACACACACCCCTGTCCATGTACTGTCCTATACAGAGGAGAAAGTTTGGGATAAAACCAATGCTTACTTCATATTTGAACAAAAAGAAAGAACATACACACCAACCAAATTCTTCAAAAAATACATATGACCCACTTCAAATTGTTTATGTGATTCTATTTGCATCATTTTAGCCTTTTTCGTGAAAGCAGGCAGCTGTACTAAGTCAAACTCTTCTTACCTCATATGATTTGAGATCTCTCATTTCTTCCATCATATGCAATGCACCACTAGTTGAAACAATGCACCATTAGTTGAAAATATCTCCATATCTTGTGTGGGGCTCTGAAGTGAGATTTTTCCTCCAAAAGAGCAGATGAAGATACAGATGTGAGGGGACAGTAAGTCACACATGATCAAAGGATCTTAATCTATCCAAGTAAATGAATGAATTATCTGCTACGGTTGAGGCATCCCCTCTCTCTCTCTCTCTCTCTCTCTCTCTCTCTCTCTCTCTCTCTCTCTCTCTCTTATTTAATAATGCTATGGTAGGTCAAGAATCATTATTGTTTGGATGCTAAAAACAAAGTAAATCAAGGGAATCAAGAGCACCATCACCTGATTTGCTTGTCTTCTCAAAAGTATTATATTTGGAGCTGACCAAATAGCTTAGTGCTCTTCCCACTTGGTTGCTGGGTGATTTAGTTGTACACTCAGTAAGTGCTCATGCCAGTTTACTTTTTCTGAAGAGTTTGAGCACAGAAGGGCTTTAAAGAAAATAACATGAGCTTTACGGTGGTTATCAAAGGAGAAATATATGGTTTTTTTTTTTTTTATGTGCGATCAATCTTTAGGGTGAATGTGACTATAATTGAGATGAAATTAGGGACATATTTCAACGGAGATAAGGCGATGCACCAGTAATTAATATGCAGATGGGCCTTTCATAGGTTCAATTAGACGACTAGTCGCGGGTAATATGGTAATGAAGAAAATGATGGTCCTGGATGTGATCAAAGCTGGATTTACTCCACAAGTCTTTAGTGTGTTCTAGTGGTTGAAAGATCTCCAGACTTGGATCACAAACTAGGGCTCTCATTTCCCTTATATATGAGCCCAAGTAGTTACCCTCTATTAAAACTTTGGGCACGTTTGTGTACACACCTTTTCCGCGGAAAGGGAAAATTGCCACGTCAGCAAATTCCATAGAAATGGAAACCTTGGAAAAAGATTTCCGTAAAATTTAGAAATTTATGTTTGGTGCAAAAAAAATTTCCTCGTTGAATTGGTCCTAATGTTGTTTGGTGCGACTGTAGATTCCTATAGAAAATGAAATTTTCTTATTTGGTGAAATAACTTTTTGAAGAAAAATAACATAACATGTATATTATTTATTCAATATTAAATAATAATTTATTTAAAGAAATGAAAAATGAAAGAGTTGAAGAGTTTTGGGTTGAAATGGACAAGAGTGAGGAAAAGTGTGAGGAGTTTTCCGAGGAAATCCATTTCTCATACCCCCATAGGAAACTCATTTCCACAATTATCAAGGAAAATGCTGACGAGACAGGAAAGCGTTTCCGTGGAATTATTCCGCACCAAACGCCTGAAAACTGAGTTTTTCGTGGAAAACCACACACTTTTCCCCTTTCCGCGGAAAAGTGTGTGTACACAAACATGCCCTAAAGTCTTCGCTGCCAAAGAAACCAACCTTCCCTAACCATCTAGGCGGTTAAGCCACGCATAGAAAAATATCTGATCTGCTAATCCAAGATTACTGCAGATCCCTATCTTATTCAACTGATCATCAAGTCTTTATCGGGAGACCCGCTGGCCAGACGAATCCTACAGTAAGTACCAAAAAGTCTACATGGACTAACTCATGGACAGACCACGTAAGGTGATTTTCCCCCCAAAACCATGGAGTTAGTCCATGGATCGGTCCATGGGTTAGTCCATATAGCAGGGCTCAGTAAGTATAAGGTCAAGTTATCACATAGCAGCTTAGTCAAAGTCATGGACTCCTTTTATAATGAATTGAGCCAAATTCACTTCAATCAAAGTTGGGTCATACTCATGGGTGTGCCATCAAAATCAGTGGCAAAAGTTATGTTTTCTTTTTGAGAGGGAAAGTGATGGTCAACTGTTAAAATCAGTCATTGCCTAGGTAATCAATTAAATTTTTATTAAGAAAGGGATTAACAACTCCCAATAAATAAATTTAAAAAGATGTACAAGAAAATAATTTGACAATCCACTCTTTCAAGGGCTTCCATATGAGTCAATGGTTAAACCCCTTTTTGCAATTCATCATTTGAGGACCACCTTGTGCACACATTAAACAATTTCGTTCACTTTCTGCTTTGCAGATGGCCTCCTCCCTGTTACAGGCCTTTTCAATGGGTTGCAGATATACTTGCATTTGGGTTGTGTTTTATGATCTCAGGATGAACTTTTTAGTCTAATTTTGTGGCCTTATTATTAGATATGTTGGACTTGTGCCTTTGTAAACCTTAGACAGGGCTGGCTTGAAACAATTTGGGGCCTAAAGCAAAAATTTTAAATGAGGCCTTTTCTATTTTGTAATATTATTATAAATATTTTATTTAAAATCTATTTTTCTTGCTTTTTGTGATGCCAAATTACTAATTAAGTTTTTATATTCAAGTTTTGCTAACATATCTTTTTCAATTGATAGTAAGGCTAATCCACTTAATCAGAAAAAATAATATATAAAATGCATACTTTTTGGCTTCAATCAGAACAAAACCAATTATTTTTTGAGTCCAAGTTGCAGCAATAGCAATTGTAGAATGCAACTAGAAAGGAGTGCAGGCAGGGAGAATGGAGTCTGGAGAAAAAAAAACCCTTGAATTAAAAGAGATCCAATAAGAACACAGAGGAGATTGTCCTCTTTGGTTTGCAAGCAGATGCAGGAAAAAAAATCTATAAACAGGAAGAATTTTAAGAATCCAAAAGAAATTTGTTACTTGTTTTAATTGCAAAGTTTTTGTTTTTTGGTTTTTTTTTTTGTTTTTAATGGCTACAACTTTTCTTATGTTTTTGGAATGTGAAAAGGTACAAATTCAAATGTTTTGGAATGTGAAGGAGTAGTAAATTCGAATTTTTTGGAATGTGAAGGAGTAATAAATTCAAGTTTTTTGAAATGTGAAGGAGTAGTAATTCGAATTTTTTGGAATGTGAAGGAGTAGTAAATTCGAATTTTTGGAATGTGAACGATAGTAAATTCGAAATTTTTGGAATGTGAACGGTTTTAATGGGCCTTATTTTTTGGGATTTATGGTGAGGCCTTCTATTTTGGGAGAAACAAACTAACGTATTGCTTTTTTATTAAAAGTTGAGAAAATTTGGGGCCTAAATTTTTGGGGGCCTAAAGCAATGGCTTTTATTGCCTTGTCCTTAAGCCGGCCCTGACCTTAGACTGTTAGCCCGACCCAAAAACTTAGGCTAGACTTAGA
This sequence comes from Litsea cubeba, assembly GCA_012931725.1. Lineage (NCBI taxonomy): Eukaryota > Viridiplantae > Streptophyta > Magnoliopsida > Laurales > Lauraceae > Litsea > Litsea cubeba. Next base: position 66,625,509 of record CM022946.1, read on the forward strand.
ATGAAACTTTAAGCTCGTGGTCGAAGTTTAAGCCTAATTACATGATTAATATAGTAACCCATTTGCAACTGATGGGCCATGGGCTGCACAAATATGCCACATGTTATGTCTTTTTTTGCTTCTTGATGGATGGCCCACCCTAAATCCATCCAAATGATCACCTACCTTTGGGCCTCGATCGTCTACAATGGATGACACCGATGGTTAGATTATTGTTAGATAAAACACGTAAAATTTTAGCAGCGGGACAAACTCTTATGGATTATCCTAATCACCTGCCTTTGTCCCACATTATTAATTATTATATGCTCAACATTACGATGGGACAAACTCTTATTGCATTAAAATTTAGCGACATTCCATACTAGAAAAGAGCATTCATTTTGAGATGTTCAAATCTTCAATATGTGGGGCTTTATTATGGAGTTTTATTCCACTCATGGTCCAAAACTCCTAATTCAGCCATAGGCAAAGGTTGAGGGAGTTGGCCCCCTACTTCCACCTGTGATCAAAATAATATTTTCAGACCACAAAGTCGAAAAGAAAAATCTGAGGCTGAATAAAAGGGAAGAAATGAATTGTGTTTTTATGCGATCAATCTAATTAATTGCCCAAACTCTGTCTAGACTGAATTTTGTGAGACACCAATAAAGAAGAAGCCTATGGTTTTAAAGCCGTTTGAATTTTAGAAGGTTAGGCTGTAGGCCTAGCACTGCTTTGGTTTGTTTAGGGGATGATGCTAAACCTGCCTCTAATCCAAGATTTTACTACGGGGCGATAATTTGGTGATAAAGTTTCACTTTTATCTGTTTGCATCAATGAGACTGAATTTGGTTCAGCACACCATAGCGCATGTAGGTGCCATGTATTTGAGTTGTCAGATAAAACATGTGCCAAGAACCAGTCTTTCAATTTGCTGTTTGCATCAATCTGGCAAAGGCAGTGAAAATAGACCAGTAACTCCCACATTGACATGAATTTGTCATCAAGTTATTTCTATCTCAGATGAATCATTTTGTCTACGCTCTTAAATGATATAACTTTACCTTAATATGGAAAGTACATTTGAAGTCACCTGAAAATTCTAGATAAGAGGGGGTTGGAAAATCAATGGTGGGAACAAGATTTTCAGGGCCTGTTTGTACGAATGCACATGGATATATATATCTGATTTTTAGATTATCCAAAGGTTTCAATCCATAAAAAATCAAGCTTGGAACATATTTTAGGTTTTGATTTGTAAACAGGTTTAGGTTTAGAACCCAATTTAGGTTTTGATTGACAAATGAGTCTAGTTCTGAATTCATACAGTTTTCCATCCGTGGACTTGGTACTCGGCCTGTTTGTCCGTACCTTTCTCATGTGTTAGATGCTTTGTTTAATGGTTCAATTTCCATTAAACTGGAGGTAATTTTATGGTAATTTTTTTGGCATTCATTTTTTTATTCTTCCTTTTTAACCACTTATATGTATGAATTCAATTATATGAAATAAATATGCCGTTAAGAGTCCATTTGGACACATGAACTCAAACTTGGCATTAAATTTTCAAATGCATTTTCTAGAAAAATCTTTAAATTAATATTTTATTTTATTTACTTTTTTATTTTGAGTGTTGTATTGAGGTTATTATGCAATTTTGTGTGTTGGGGGATCCTTTGTACATGGAGGATGACATATTTTCCTCTCTCTTAAGTTCTCTCCACCTAATTATCTTCTCATCTTTTCATGTTACCACATTATTATCCTCATCAAACTATTACCAACATCTATTTCTCACATACCTCAATACTCTTATTCACTTCTCCATACACCAACGCTCATTTTTCATGTGCTTCATTACTTCCATCTATTTCTCCTTACACCAAATTTACACTTTCCATATACCTTATTTTTCCATTCAACCATATCTTATTTTACCCATAGCCCTCCACTAATTATCTTCTTTTTCCATATATATGCTTGACAACCATGTTCATCAAACCCTTGAGCAATGAGAGAGCAATGTGAAGTTATATCAACAATCCAAGTCCATATTATGTGCAAGTGGCGACTCCAAGTTGAGCTTGTAATGTTTTTCTTTTAATGAAGTTTAATCTCTTCACCCTTTTTTATCTTTTGATTGTTTTTCTTTCATCTTTGGTATTGAGTCTTGGGCAGGTATGGTTTTATACACTATTTCCACCTTAGTTTTTTCACGAATAGGTGGAATTGTAATTTTGAACACTCTTTGAAAATGAGAAGCTTTTTTTTTTTTTCGGAAAAGTACCATGTCTTGGGGACTCATTTTCTTTAAAATCCCTCTCCGATCCATCCCAACTTTTGCATATTGAAGAGTTAGTGATTCAGATCCCATGCATATAGAGAGAGAAACAACATAGTGGAGCCCACCTAATTACAATTTGAGCCACTTAATTGATGGTATGCCTCCAAATTTTACTCTAATATAAATTCGCAAAGAAAGAATAATGAGGTTAACTCAATCTTATAGTGGAACTAATTTCTATTTGAGTAAATCTAGGTTCATCTCGTAGGAGGGAAGGTGTTTCATTTTTTAGCAAGTCAGTGAATGTTTCAGATTTTCAATAGTTAGACCCTACTATGGAGTTCCACTCCCCTCGCTCATTAATCCTCTCTCACCTTTCCAGTCATCGTGGATTTGCATAGCCCCTATCTTGCCGATGGTGGGCCTCCCATCTTGATCCCAGGTGATCATTAATGTAAATTATTAGAGATGTGAGATCACTGATTAATACTCACCATCAGATGAAGATTTCTAACCCCAAGGGGTAGCTCAGTTGGCCTAGGACCACGGTTTTCACTCAGAGGTTGTAGGTTCGAAACTGCACTACCACACCGGTGCTACAGGGGAGTTTACTCGGCTTCCCTCCAGGCCTGGAGGGATTAGTCGACCCTCCGATAGCAGAAAAAAATGAAGAATTCTAAAATTTATAAATATCGATTTGATATCTTATCTACCAAGAGTTCATCATCTCTTTTAATGCCTGTGTTTTTCCAACCATGGATGCCATCCGCTGTAGGTTATATATATACTAGTGATTGCCCGTCCCTGAAGGCACAGCGCACCACGTTCTGAGCACAACTAAATCTAATTTCTCTTCTTTTGACCACCTAACAACTAACCTGAATTTTGGCACCTATGAGGGGTAATTCCACGTTCTGAGCACAACTAAATCTAATTCCTCTTCTTTTGACCACCTAACAACTAACCTGAATTTTGGCACCTATGAGGGGTAATTCGGTCCACCCTATTTAACGATGTCTTGATTAGGTCCCGAGTCAAAGATCACATATTATTCCTGGACCTCTGATTGCCCTAGGAATTGGCTCATTGCAATCTGTTCGTTGAGGGCTTTCCGTCCATATATAGAACTTCGAGATCCGATGGACGAATCAAAAATCATAATAGCACGTCCCGCACCCCCTGGGTGCCCACCTGAAAAATCACTTATCACTTCTAGACCCTTGATCTCCCAGAAAGTTGGCTCATCGCGATGTACTCATCGAAGGCTTTCCATCCATATATAGAACTTTGAAATCCGACGGGCGGATCAAAATCTGCGAAACCTGGGTCCCAGTGATTATTGCCCAAACCAGACCCTACTACAGCCCACCTTTTGCGCCCCAAACCTCTGATCTAGACCCTGATTGGGCCCTTAACTAAACCCGTCAGACCTGACCTGAACCCAACCCAATCCAACCCATCAAACTCTAACTCAAATCAATCTGAACCCAAATCCAACCCAAACTCATCTAACATGAACCTAACCCCAAACCTGGCCCAGACTCCTTGACCCGTCGCCCGGATAAGGGAGAAAGAGTCTAGGGATCTGGGGAAGTAGTATCCCAGATCTCTGGACTCTCAAACCCCCTTAAACCCCTCAACCATTTTCCTCTTATTCTCTCCAAAATATGTGGAATTCAAAAACTGAGCTCCCTTAGAAAAGAAGTTTTTTTTTTTTACACCTTTTTTATCAATGATAGAACAATAAGAAAGTAAACACTCTTGTTTTTCTTTTAAATGAAGAAGGGATGGCAATACCATTAAATAACTCAAACTTGCTGCCCCCTTTTGCGCCGTACAAACCACGATGTGAACGTGCTTTTGATAGAGATGACAAAAACTTATAAATTTCTCCAACTTTTAGCCCCTTTTTTCATTCCCCTCTTAAATCCAAGGGTCCAAAATATGGGGAATTCAAAAACTGAGCTCGCTTATTATATAGATATATACACACTCATTCATAGGGCCTAACTGTGGGTGATTGTTTGAATGGATTAAAGGTGGGCTATCCATCAAGAAGTGAAAAAAAAAAAAAAAACTAGTAAGGCCATAAAAATCAGAATGAGTCCACCCCACTGATGTTAAATCACAACCCAAATGCATCCTATTGCAAAGGTCTATATGTACAAAAGGTGATGCCCCATCCAAAGTGAAAACTTTTGGACCCCATTGGCTTATAGAGGCTCCATTGAGCACCTAAAAGTTCCCTAGGCTTTTGGGTTGTATTCAGTGGGTTTAGTCTCTTCTCTAGGTTTGCAAAAAAAAAAAAAAAAACTTTTGGACCCCATTGGCAATTTATTAAGAGATAAGAAAAGAAAAGGGGTCTCATCAAAAAGTGTAAATTTCAAATTCCACCTTATCACTTCTTGTCTTACTGAAACCATGCAAATGTAGCTTAAGTGTATATTGCTTAGCCAATATTTATTTTTTCAATCCCAGCACAAAATATGGCTCTCTTATGGCTTACACGAGAGGTCCTAATTTACTAAGGGCCTCTTTGGATGCACAAGAAAATAATATTTTATAGAATGTATCTTTCATTTTCTAAAGAAGAAAATCTTGTGCGTTTGGTCACCCAAGAAAATTCTGAATAAAAGATTATTTTCTTTCAAAAATCTCAATATTTTCTTCCACAGCTCCCCCTTTAGGGCCCTTTTGGATATTTACAAAATAAGATATTTACAGATTTAAATATTGCAAGAATAAAATAGTATAGAATAGAATAATGTAATATTATAATATTACAATATTTTTGTTGTTTGACGATTTTTGAAAAATTTTATAGATTTTAAATTGAGTTGTTTGGAAGGTGTGCCATGATTAAAGTAAATTAGATTATTAGAAATATTTTATTAAATATTTTAATTTATATGTAATTTACCACATATGGATAAAAAAGTAGCGTGGTAAAGTAAAGTTCAAATGCCATGTTTTTACCTTATGTTACTTGTCTTTTATCACATAAAATTATGGTAATACAAAAAATAACTACTTTACAACTCTCTCTCCTAGTTTGCTTACTATATATTTCATCTCACATTTACTATGATATGACATCAATCATTATTTTACTTTACCACACCTGTAAATAAGTCATTTTTTATTAACATATAAAACTATGATAAAATATGATAAAGGAAAGTCAAATAAAAAGAAATTACTTTACCATTCCTTCTCACTTTACTTTACCAAATATTTCCCCCCCCCCCTTTACTTTACCCCAATTTTACCTTGCCGTGACTTATACTTTTACTTTACTTTACCATATATGTAAACAAACACATCATTGATGGGTTTGGTGAATTAAAGTCTTTACTTTACTCTACAACTTTGTAATTGTCATTTTGAAAGATTCTTATCTTGTAAAAAGTTTTCAAAATGGTAGAGTTAAGAGGATTTTACTGGAAAAATCCCAGAATATAGTCATCTATCCTAATAGGTCCCAACCAAATTGTGGGCATTAATGCGGTCTTCCCGCCACATTTCTATTTTTTTTTTGTTTTTTATTCTTATCGACAATAGTGTCACTCAAAATAGTATTGAATGTCGCTATCGTCACTCAAAAAGTGGTTTTTTCCCATTTCTTTCAGAGCCTGCCATTGGAGGCAACACATCATCTTCTCCATGTCTTCATGCTCTATGAAAACTGTCCCCGTCGGCCACTCATCCCCTGCAACAGTTCCCCCGTTTCAGCTCTTAGCCTGACCATCCCCCTGCACTCTGCTCCCGGTCATCCTCTTCCCTGCACTCAGCTCCTGGCCAGCCTCTTCCCTGCACTCAACGACCACCTTGCTGGTTCCCTTCCCGGCGGCCACTTGTCATTTTCTCACTTGAATTAGCAACTCTTCCCTGCAGTCTGCCCTGCATCAACAATTCTTCCCTGCAGCCAGCCCTGCAACATCAACTCTTCCCTGCTATCAGTCCTGTATCCACCCCTGCAATTAGGGTTGTAAACGGGTCGGTTCCAGTCCGGGTCCAGGGTGGAACCAGAACCGGAACAGTTTTCTAAGAAGGGGAACCAGAACCGGAATCGGAACCGATAATATTAATGGGAACCAGAACCGGAACAGTTTGTGAGGCGGGTCTGGTTCCGGTTCTGGGTCTAGACTAATACTTGTATTTTTCTTTTTAAAAAAATTATTCTTTTTCCACATTTCAATTGGATCACGTGCCTGCAAACACTAATGTGACCTTTTGTCTATCAATAACATGCACTTTTAACCAAAAACTCAGAAATCACATTGAAACCGGCAATGAGATGTAGAAAAGTAGAAAATCCTAATGTAGAAAAGTAGAAAAGTAGAAAGGGTTATGTTCTTACATACTAAAGTTACCTTATGTTAGTGTATATTGAGTCAGGTCGCGGGTCCACGGGTCTGAGCCACTGTGGATCCGAAACCGGACCCGTTTAGGTATCGGTTCCAAAAAAAGGACCCGGAACCGGAACCATTTTCTTATCGGGACCAAAATAATGACCCAGACCCGGATCCTAACGGGTCGGAACCTTCGGGTAATCGGAGAATCGGGGACCCATTTACAACCCTACCTGCAATCCTTCCTCAGCCAGCCACTGCTGCTCTTCCTCAGCCAGCGGCAACTCATCTTCCCTGTACACAACCCCAGGCCATCATCTTCTTGCGCGGCCAGGAGTCACTCCAGTTTCCCCTGTCAGTGGATATCGAACAACTGCCAGCGGCCATCCTCCTTTCTTCCCCAGCCCAACCGTTGCTTCATCTTCTTCTTGTTTCCGCCTACAACAGTCCTCCTTGTTTCCCAGCCTGTAGCCGCCCAGTCCAGCCACTTGCACTACTCCACAGCTGCACTGTAGCTCCTCCACCTGCATTAGCTTATTGACGTCCTCCTCCTCTATCTATTCTTTTCATTTCTTTCTTTCTCTTCCTCCACTTGAACACCATACACATTGCTGCCAAATTAGGCACTTCAGTGACGCTAGCGTCACTTTCCCCAGAATAAAGAAAAAAAAAAAACTAAAAAACGTACTGACGGACTTCATTAGTGCCCCCAATTTGGCTGAGACCTATTAGGATAAATGGCTATATTTTTGGGATTTTTCCAGTAAAATCCTCTAGAGTTAAATAAAGATTTTAGTTCACTAAATCCATCTGATGATGTATTTGTTTACATATATGGTGAAGTAAAGTAAAAGTAAATATCACAATACGGTAAAGGCGGGGTAAAGTAAAGGTGAGATAAAATATATGGTGAAGTAAAGTGGGGAAGAAATGGTAAAGTAATTTATTTATCTTACTTTACTTTATCACATTTTATCGTAGTTTTATATGGTAAATAAAAAGTGACTTGTTTACGGGTGTGGTAAAGTAAAATAAAAGATTGATGTCATATTATGGTAAAAGACGAGGTAAAGTAATGTGAGATGAAGTTTGTGGTAAAGCAAAGGGTGAGCTAGAGAGATATAAAGTAGTTTTTTTTTTTTTTGTTTTGTATACTTTACTAAGATTTTATGTGATAAAAGAAAAGTAATTTATGGTAAAAACATGACACTTGAACTTTACTTTACCACACTACTTTCTTATCCAGACGTGGTAAATCACATATAAGTTAAAATATTTAATAAAAAAATATTCTAATAATACAATTTACTTTAATTATAGTACTTTCCAAACAACTCAATTTAAAATATGTAATATTTTTTAAAGGGAAATATTCAAGTGAGAACTAGTTCTCATCATGCTTCCGTGAGAACTATTGGTGGGGCCCACTTAGAAACCAATCCAAACCGTGCATAAACAGTGACCTCCCTTGATAGTTACTAATCCTGAGGTTTGACACCCATCCAAATGGATTGGGCCGTTGGATGGATGATTAAATTTTTATTTAATATGAAGCCATTAAACTCGCGGGCAATGGATGAAGGGGTTCGAAGCATGAGATTAGGGTCAAACTTGATACTTGGGGTGATCTCACCTAGATCTTTCCATCTCCTCTAGTCTCATCCCTAAATGGGACCATAAATGCGTCCCATAAAAAGTTCTCACAATGCCTATGTGAGAACTGTTCTCACTAGAACAAAGCCCTTTTTTAAAATTACCACACAGTAAAAATATTATAATATTATATTATTCTATTATATACTATTTTATTCTTATAATATTTAAATATATAAATATTTTATTACGAAAACAACCAAAACGGACCCTAACCTTTCGCACTCATCAAACCTTAATGTTGGGTCAAATTTCTATTTTCTAGGGCTTCTAAATCGCAAGCCCCAAAACCCTAACACACAAATATCCGGCCCATTTCTGTTTGGGAATCAAATCAAAGTCCAGCTGAATTCCAAGTACAAACCAAACCGCTTGAAGCTTCCAGACTTTCTCTCGATCTCGATCTCGATCTCGGGTTTATTCAAAAAACTCCAAACTTGCTATTACACAGCAGCAGAAATAGCTTCTACATACCTTAGCAATGGCGATCGCAGCTCAAACACCTGATATCCTGGGAGAACGTCAGTCCGGACAAGATGTCCGCACCCAAAACGGTATTTCCTCTTTGCACACTACTTATTTGTGAAAATGCCAACTACAATCCATGTTCCGTATGCTCAGTCGTATTTTCCATACGCTCCTGAGATTAGTTGATTTGTTGATGTGTCTGCAGTTGTGGCGTGCCAGGCAGCAGCCAACATTGTGAAATCGTCTCTCGGGCCCGTCGGCCTTGACAAGGTATCCATCTCTTCTGTTCATGTAATTTTTTTAATCATGTTGGTATTGCATTGCTATGAAAGTGCTTGTGTCGAACTGGGTCTTACTTGTTTTGGTTACAGCGTTGAGATTGTTTTGATTATGTATCTTTGGCTGTTTTATGTAGTTTTTGAGCGTTTTGGCGGATTTAATGAAAGGCCATTTTCATTGAGCTGAGTATGAAACCAAGCAACAAAATTCTATACCAACCCAGCAATTTGACATTGACATGGGCACCTTTAAATGCCCCCCCCCCCCCCCCCCCCCCCCCCCCCCCCCACACACACACACACACACACACACACACACACACAAAAAAAAAAAAAAAAAAAAAACCCACAACAACAAAGAAGAAGAAGAAGAAGAGATGGGTATGAGTGCAAAGTAGGTTTGCTTTCAGTCTTCCCACCTTTTCAGCTCTAATTCACAGTATTTCAGTATTTCATATTGGTATGGATCCACAGGAGGCCATCAAATGATCCCCCCTTGGCTGGCAATGTCATAACTAAAAATGATTACCCATCCTTAACACTAGTAAATTAAATCATAGGGAAATGATGCTCCCATCTACATCTTTGCCTTAGATCCTCGCCTCTTTAGTACTTTCTTCAGGAGGGTGCCCTTTTCTATGAGTCTGGGAACTCAATATGATATAAGCTAGTGCCACCTTATACTTTTGAGTAAACTCAGTGAGTTCTCTGGTAGTGTGCCCTTTACTATGGGTTTCTTGGAAGTTGGGACTCAATGTGAGATAAGCTGGTGCCCCTTATGGTTTTTAGTGAACTTGGTGAGTTCAATGAGTTCCATTGTGAAACCAATAGAGCAATAACTGCCTGAAAACTCAAGGGATGCTAATCCTTTTCATTCTTGATGATTTGTTTCTCATTTACTTTTGCTGATTGAATGGGTCTCGAGGGTTGGTATATTATAGCATATGGCAGAGAAAATTAACAATGACTTTCAGGTTCAGTACATTATACAGGACTTTACTGGGAAGAAAAATCATTATGCAGCACTTTGTGTGTTTCTAGATTTGAAAACTCTTCTCTCTCTCTCTCTCTCTCTCTCTCTCTCAAAAAAAAAAAACTTTGGGCTGAAGGTAAATACTAGCACAGATTTATCTTGGAATATGTTCTGCTCTGTTACTCATTTTTGTTATTGTTTGAGCAATTTAGATGTTAGTTGATGATATCGGTGATGTCACAATAACTAATGATGGGGCAACAATACTAAAGATGTTAGAAGTGGAGCATCCAGCTGCCAAGGTAGATTATTTGAGCTGCATCCTGCCCAGTAGTCCTATTTTTCTCTTTTTCTTTCTTTCTTTCTTTCTTTCTTTTGTCTACAATTTTCATGTTTTTTCTTATCTTCTCCCATCGTCTTTTGATGAGTACTAGGTACTTGTAGAGTTGGCAGAACTTCAGGACCGAGAAGTTGGAGATGGGACAACCTCGGTGGTTATTGTCGCTGCAGAGTTGCTTAAGGTAACTTATCTTGGGCATAATTGGTATTGGGGCTTCCTGTCTTTAATATTAGCTTTATGACTGGAAACATTTGAGAAATGTGGTTTGTATTCCAAAGAATTCTAATTTATACATTGGCTATGTAATTCTGCAGAGAGCAAATGACCTGGTCAAAAATAAGATTCATGCAACATCTATAATCAGTGGATACAGGGTGAGATTCCAACTTGGAAGAAATGAAGGTTAAGATGTGTTTGTTATCTCACAGAATCTTTCATGCATTAAATGTGAATCATTAAAACTTGTTTTAATTTAGTTAATGTTACTTTTGTTTCTGACAGCTTGCAATGAGGGAAGCATGTAAGTATGTTGATGAGAAACTGTCTGCAAAGGTATGATCTTCTTTGGTCATTTGGTCATTGGATGGCTGCCATCCATTTTTTTTATTTGATACCATCGAGTCCAAGATCCCTTTATCTATTTGCTAGCTAAGTGGATTTGAACACTCAATATGTATATTTAGGTTGAAAAGCTTAAAAAAGATTCCCTTGTAAACTGTGCCAAGACAAGCATGTCTTCAAAATTGATTGCCTCTGACAGCGACTTCTTTGCAAATTTGGTGAGCTAAACGGCAGACACCACTGGTTAAATGTGTTTTACACTTCATTCTAATATTTATATATTTATTTCTTAAAGCATGTAGCTTGATCATATCCTGCAATTTACCTTGTCTGTGGTGATTTGGGTTTTACTTGAAAAACTAGGCAAGAAATATGTATTGGTTCATAATTCCCTGTTTTTCATTGTGGAAATAAACCATTGGATGTAAAATGCCTACATAATTGCGGGCCTTAATCATCCAAAATAAGAACTTTATATGAACTTCATCAGAAGTTCCTATTTTGCAGGACGTCATTTCTAGAGTCATTTTATCTGGGAAATTCAGAAAATTCAAAGAGGACTTGCCTTCACATGCTAATATGTCACACCAAATTAGACAGGTTCAGCACTAAATCAATGTGCATTGATACAAAAATCAGGTTCTGAGGCATGCCAGGTCCATGGCGCGGACCTATCATGCCCATGGTTCAGCCATCCTAACCTTTTAGCTGTGCAGCATGCCGCATAAGGATGGGTGATGCAGCCAAAGATTGATAGATCAATCTCCCGAAGGATTGATCGAATCCAAGATGGATTCTAGCCCTAAGGCACAGCACAAACCATAACACACAAGAGATAACTCACAAAGATAACTTGGATTAATTGATAATAAGCATGAAAATAATAATAGGGCTCTTCTGTATATATAGAGCACAACGTTTGCTAATGAGGAAAGCTACTAATTCTAATTAATAATAAAATTAGAAAGCAAGCAAACAAAGCAATATTACTAATCTAAAAATTAGGAAACGTGAGGCACATGTGGACCCCATCAGTTGGGTCCGTCAAGGCTTGCGGTTGCGGGTCCCTGTCTTGGATAGGGACCGGACTGCATCAACTCTCCCCGTCTTGAAAGAACTCGACTCCGGCGAGTTAATCGCTTGATAGCGCTCATAAAGATCTGGATTCAGACGCTGGAAATCGGTAGCAGTAATTCAGGTAGCATCGGAGACGGGCCGGTTTTGCCAACGAACAAGGAACTTTTGAAAGCCGCCGCGACGAGTAGAAACAATTTGATCATCAAGAACATCAATGATTTTATCAGGCGGTGGCGGAGCAACTGGTAACGTAATGAGTTGCTCGTCAGAATCATCTTCATTATCATGCCCACGATAGAGAGTGAGATCGGCAACATTGAATGTAGGGCTGATACCAATATCAGAAGGTAACTCGAGAGTATATGCATTCGAACTAAGCTTCTTTATCACTTTGAATGGACCTGTATTCCGCGGATGTAATTTCTTATTTGCACCTGGCGGTAACCTTTCCGGATGAATACGGACCATAACCATGTCACCTTCAGAAAACTCAAGGAAACGACGACATTTGTCAGCATGAGCTTTGTAATTGTCATTGGTAGCTGCAATATGACGTCGAACGTCACCATGTATTTGTTGAATGTGTTTGATGAAGTTATCAGCTTCAGCACAAGGGCGTGCTTCAACAGGTAATGGGACAAGATCAATAGGCAACCGTGGTCGAATACCTGAAACTGCTTCAAATGGGGAGATGCCTGTGGACCGATTAACTGAATTGTTGTGAGCAAATTCAGCCATAGGGAGAATTTGATCCCATGTAGTGATATGATCACGTACAAGGCATCGTAACAGTTGTCCAAGGCTTCTATTAACAACTTCAGTTTGGCCATCAGTTTGCGGATGGTAAGCAGTAGAGAAATGAAGTTTTGTCTTGGCTGTCATCCATAACGTCTTCAAAAAGTAACTCATAAATTTGGTGTCACGATCGGAAACAATAGTCTTGGGGAGTCCATGAAGACGGACAACTTCTTTGAAGAATAGTTGAGCTACTTTGTAGGCATCGGATGTGGTGTTGCACGGAATGAAATGTGCCATTTTAGAAAAACGATCAACAACAACAAAGATGGAATCAACTTTCCGTGCAGTCTTTGGAAGGCCTAACACAAAATCCATGCTGATATTTTCCCATGGAACATGAGGAATAGGTAGAGGTTGATATAAACCTGTATTTTTCTTGGTACCTTTAGCCAACTGACAGGTGCGACATCTTTCACATATGCTGATAACATTAACTTTCATGTGTGGCCAATAGAAACGATCATCCACAAGAGCGAGTGTCTTGTCACGTCCCAAATGACCACTACAACCTCCAGAATGCAATTCACGAACAACATGTTCTCGAATGGAAGTAGCAGGGAGGCAAAGTTTGTTACCTCAGAATAAAAATCCATCATGTATGCTGTAATGAGGGTGCTTGTCCTTGACGCCATTAAGAAAATCCGCATAGATTATACCGAAATCCTTGTCATTTATATACTCCTGCTTTATTTGCTCAAAACCTGTTACAGTGACTGCCATAGTAGTGAGGAGATGTTTCCGACGACTCAAAGCATCAGCTACCATAATTTTTTTGCCAGCTTTATGACGGAGATTGAATGTGAATTGTTGAAGGAAAGAGCTCCATTTAATTCGACGATCACTGATATGCTGTTGGGATTGTATATGTTTCAGTGCCTCGTGATCGGAATATAAGACAAAGTCGTTGGCAACCAAGTAATGACGCCAATGTCGCAATGCTTGCACAACGGCGTAGAATTCGAGATCATAAATAGAATATCGGCGTTTGGCATCGGGGAGCTTTTCGCTAAAAAATGCAATCGGGTGACCTTCTTGGCTAAGAACTCCTCCAATGCCGACCTGAGAAGCATCACAAGCAACTTCAAAGACTTTGTTAAAATCTGGAAGTCGAAGGACAGGGGCTTCCGTGATCATGGTCTTGATTTCGCCAAATGCTCTAGTTGCTGCACTTGTCCATTTAAATTCACCCTGTTTCATACAATTAGTGATTGGAGCCATAATACTGCTGAAATCTCGAATGAACCTTTTATAGAAAGTAGCACGTCCGTGAAAACTACGAACTTCAGTGAGAGTTTGTGGAATAGGCCAATCGAGGATAGCTTGAATCTTGGATGGGTCCATTGCGATACCCTTAGAAGAGACAACAAAGCCAAGGAAAATCACAGAATGGCTCATAAAAGTACACTTCTTCAGATTAGCATAGAAGCGTTCCCGGCGAAGAAGTTCAAATATGCTCTTCAAGTGATCAAGATGCTCTTGTTTGGATTTACTGTAAATCAAGATATCATCGAAGTAGACAACAACGAACTTTCCAATAAACGGGTTGAGCAATTGATTCATAACACGCATGAATGTGCTAGGAGCATTAGAAAGACCAAAAGGCATAACAAGCCATTCATAAAGACCATCTTTAGTTTTAAAGGCTGTCTTCCATTCATCACCTGGCCTAATTCTAATTTGATGATAACCACTACGAAGATCAATTTTAGAAAAAACAGAAGCACTAGTCATTAGATCAAGCATATCATCAAGTCTAGGGATAGGAAAGCGATACTTTACAGTGATTTTATTGATGGCACGACTATCCACGCACATACGCCAGCTTCCATCCTTCTTTGGTGTGAGGAGAGCGGGTACGGCACATGGACTTAGGCTTTCTCGAATATATCCCCGTAGCAATAGATCATCAACTTGTTTCTTGAGTTCAGCATGTTTGGAAGGACTCATCCGATAAGCACGAAGATTAGGGAGAGATGCTCCAGGAGTTAAATCTATTGCATGCTGGATGTCTTGCATTGGTGGCAATTCATTTGGAAGCTCATCAGGAATTAAATCAGAAAATTCATCGAGCAATGGTTGTACCTCTTGGGGAGGGGATGGCGTGGAGGTTGTACTTGATTTGGTCACCTGTCTGGTAACCAAAGCATACATCACACCTTGCTCTTGACTTTCAACTTCAAATTTGCGCATGGTGAGGATGTGAGGAGAGGCAGTATGAGTAGATTGCTTTTACAGAGAATGGAGTTTCCATGGGCTTCAATTGAATTCGGCGTCCATTCCATTTGAAAGTGTAGGTGTTATCCGAATGATCAGTGATGACTTTCAAGCGCCTCAGCCAAGGTCTGCCAAATAAGATGTGGGCAACATTCATCGGAATAACATCACACTTGACATTATCTTCATACGAGCCCATCTTCAAGGGAACAATGCACTGGCGGTTGACGGGAATTGAATAATCATTTACCCATGCAACTCTGTAAGGTCTCGGGTGCTTTATAGTTGGCAACTGAAGTTTATCAACTGCTTCTTTGGATATGACACTCATAGCACTTCCACCATCAATGATGGCATTGCAAGCTCGTCCTTTACAAGTGACTCTTGTTCGGAAAATAGGAGCTTGGTTTTCATTGTCTTCTTCAATACCATCTGCAACCAACAGGCGGCGGTGAAGGAAAAGTAATGGGCTGTCATCATCAGCTGTGTAGACCTCAAGTGCAGACTCTGGGCTGGAATTGGGGTTTTGGTGTTCGTGGAGGAGAAGGGATCGGCTGGGGTGAAAGTGGACAGGATGATGGGTTTGGTCGGAATGGGGGCTGAAGGAATGAATGGATAATAAGATTGTGGATGGTGGATATCGACGGTGATGGATGGATAGGAAGATGAACAGAGGTGACGAGAGAAAATCCGGGAAGTACAGACGTCTCCCCGGCGATCGCTCTTCGGCTCTGATACCAATTGACGCAGCCAAAGATTGATAGATCAATCTCCCGAAGGATTGATCGAATCCAAGATGGATTCTAGCCCTAAGGCACAGCACAAACCATAACACACAAGAGATAACTCACAAAGATAACTTGGAGTAATTGATAATAAGCATGAAAATAATAATAGGGCTCTTCTGTATATATAGAGCACAACGTTTGCTAATGAGGAAAGCTACTAATTCTAATTAATAATAAAATTAGAAAGCAAGCAAACAAAGCAATATTACTAATCTAAAAATTAGGAAACGTGAGGCACATGTGGACCCCATCAGTTGGGTCCGTCAAGGCTTGCGGTTGCGGGTCCCTGTCTTGGATAGGGACCGGACTGCATCAATGGGCCCCACTAGTTATTTTATTGGTTTCCACTTATTAGTAGTCTTTCTATTTTTTTTTCCTATCTTAGTCCACATATCAATGCATTAGATTAGTTAGGAGATTGCTAGTTGTCAAACTAGGGCTTCAAAGGACCATCCCATGCCTAAGGGGAGCTCTCTAAGGCCAGTACGTCTATTTAGAGGGGCCCCAACAATCATGTATTTAAGATTCATTCTATCATTAGTTAAAATCAGAGTTTTCTCCTTATGGTTTTTAATGTGTGTATGATGTTTGATTTTGGGTCCGAATTCCCAGATCTGCTTCAAGCTTTGGCTTGCAATTCAACCATCAGATCTTGAATCCAACAGATTGGCACAGCTTAATGCTGCCCAGTCTGCATCAAGATCTTCCCTCGTCAGGTGGCTATACAAGGATTGAGTGTGGTCTATTGGCCGATACTTAATTTCATCCTACTTCCACATCATACGTGTGGCTTAATTTTTAATCTGGACCATTGTCACAAATCTCGTCATCTCATTCTTGGATATTTGTCTTTGCAGGTTAATATCAGGATACAAATTTTGGGACATTTACCAGAAAATCTTGATAGCAATGAAATGATTTAAAAAATGAAAAAATACAGATATCATCAGATGCTAGATGTACACATATATTGAAAAAAATATAGAGATGTGCGATAGATACTTTGAAATGTTGCAAAAATGCACTGTTCTTAATAAAATGATGTTTTGGAAATATTGCAATAGTATTTGGAATATCTCTTTCTCTATTTTCTTGTGGTAAAGATTTTAGTTTTATTTCCAAGATGTTACCAAAACTCGGCACGGTGTTAGTTTTAATAATGATGTTTTGAAAATATTGCAATGGTATTAGGTATATCTCTTTCTCTATTTTATAGTGGAAAGGATGTTAGTTTTATTTCCAAGATGTTGCCGAAACTTGTCACGGTGGTGCAAGCATATGTGAAATGGGATGCAGTCATGAGTTGTCTAGATATTGCATCTTCCATATGAGCACTTCTAGCTGATTGTAAGTGCAGATCCTCATAACGAAGTCTTTTCTGACCTAATAATTCATTATCTAAAAAGCTCATTACCTAGTGCGGGTCCCGCCGAAGCAGCGTCCTGGGAGGTTCCAGACTAGAGAATGACCTAACCTTTGGCAATTTTGCACAAAGTGGCTGCTCGCAGGTCTCGAACCTGCGTTATCACGCATCGCACCTGAGACTTTTTCCATTGCACCAAAGCAATGACCCTCCCTAATAATTCATTATCTCTTTTTATAAAAACCAGGAACCAAAAGGTTTCCATCTTCTACTTTGCCAAACAGGGTTCTCTCTTGCAGTTTATGTTGTTTTTATTTAAAGCTTTGAACAGTCAATGGCATTCTTGCTACCTTGTCATGCTTTTTTTTTTTCAGACTTTGGAATGTACATATAGTTGGTTCCTTCAGAGAAAGAAATTCTCTACAAATAAAGTGCTTGACTGGTATCTATATCTAGCTGACTGCAAGTCTGCAACTATTTATAACAAGTAAGATTTTTTCCCCTTCTGTTTGAATGGATTAAGATGCAAGACTTTAGTCAATATTCTGTCCACTGCTTTGTATCAGTGCTTGATAAAAATAACATGATATGTACATCTGCACCATTTCAAGATTCAATCATTTTTCTTTATCAGAAACTTTTCCCTCGCTTTCACATGAATTGCCTTTGTAGATTTTATAATATGACTTGCTTTTTTAGGTTGTAGATGCAGTTCAAGCTGTAAAGACTACTACCGCAAGGGGGGAGATTAAATACCCAATCAAGGTCAGTTGGTTAAACTTCGAAAAGTTTAGTTTCATGTTGCACATTGTGCTTCTTCATACTTCTGTGTTGCTGTCCTACTACAGTTTTGATTTGAATATCCATACAAAAAAATTTAAGTTTTGAATGAGTTTTAGTTCTTAGAAATGTTAAAAAAAATTGAACTTGTGTGGACAATGACTATTTATGTAACCAAAAGTTTTTACCTTTCTTTCCAAATTATTTGAGAAATGTTTTTCGGTTTTAGTTACCTGGGTTGTTCTATTTTTTCAGGGCATCAATATTCTAAAAGCTCATGGAAAAAGTGCGAAAGATAGCTACTTGTTGAATGGTTATGCACTAAATACAGGTCGTGCTGCACAAGGGATGCCAACTAGAGTTGCTCCAGCAAGGATAGCTTGCCTTGATTTCAATCTTCAAAAGACAAAAATGCAAATGGGTGTTCAAGTATTAGTCAGTGACCCCAGGGAGCTTGAAAAAATTCGCCAAAGGTGAACTTCATAAGTTTCACTCCTTTTCCCTGTTAAATTAGTAGCTGGATAACTTAATTTGGTTATAAATGTTAACAACAGCTGTATGGAGACCTTATGATGTATACTTGTTCTAATCCATTCTCTGCATGGAAATGCTAGTTATAATTTCTTTTAATTAAATTTCCATTGTTTTAGTGGATGAGACGAGAGAAGGATTGAATGCTAAACTAGAATTGTGGCAGAAAACATTAGAGACAAGAGGGTTTAGGCTAAGTCGATGCAAAACGGAATATATGGAATGCAAATTTAGTCAAAATAGGATACCTGGTAACATAGAAGTAAGTTTGGGCATACAAAAGATTGTAGAGAAAGAAAACTTTAGGTACCTTGGATCTATGGTGCAACAGGATGGAGGGATTGATACTGATGTAAGTCACAGGATTCAGGCCGGGTGGAACAAATGGAGGAGTGCTTTGGGGGTCTTGTGTGATCGGAAAGTCCCCCTCAAGGTTAAAGGAAAGTATTATAAGGTGGCGGTACGACCAGCATTGTTATATGGATCAAAGTGTTGGGCAGTAAAGCATAATCATGTCAAGAAGATGGAAGTTGCGGAGATGAGAATGCTAAGATGGATGTGCGGGATCACAAGGAGAGATAGGATTAGGAATGAGGAGATTAAGGGCGAAGTAGGAATAGCACCGATTGGAGATAAAATGAGAGAAAATCGACTGAGATGGTTCGGCCATGTTAGAAGGCGTCCAAAGGAGGCACCTGTTAAAAGGTGTGAAAGCATGGAGATTGCCAGGAGTAGGAGCGGGAGAGGGAGACCCAAGAGAAGTTGGAAAGAAACTATTAAACATGACCTTGCCTACATGGATCTAACGGAGGACATGGCCCTAAACAGATTTGATTGGCGTCGTCAAATCCATATAGCCGACCCCACTTAGTGGGAAAAGGCTTGGTTTGGTTTGGTTTGGTTAAATTTCCAATGCAAAATTTGGAAGTAGTGGACAAATTCAAACTGGATCCTCAGACGGTGTTAGTTTGGTTTCATCTTTCATGCAAGGACATTATATCAGATAAAATGATGTAGCATCAAAGAGTGCAAGAGGAGAACTAAGAAGGGTCTCGCAGTCGAATCGTGAGAGTCCCACACTTTATTTTTCTGAATGACGACTGGTAATACTCTTATAAGAAACGAAATGGAAATGATACAGTATAAACTGTGAGAGGCAGACCAAACCTGGGGCAGGGGCGCGCCAAATCTAAAATGGCAAAGGGATCACATCACCAGAACATATACATTGTTGCAAAACACCTTTAGCTAGAATGTCAACTACTTACAACTTCTGTCTGGATGAAGGAAATCTGAAGATGTTGATTGAGAGATTTTAACTCGTTGAAGATGCTCTCTTAATGCCTTGGCATTCCATTAGATACCAGTGCCTGTTGCACATCTGGCTGCACATGAAGAATCACCCTTGACCATGAGAGGGTTGAGTTGGAATGTTGCTTCATGGACTTGTATAAATATTGCTAGTGCCAGCTGTGCTTCTGCGTTATTTACAGTTCTACCATCCACAGGGCCAGAGAAGCTTTTAACTACCAATTCATTTGTCTCGGAACTGAGGTTCAAATAAACTTCGGAAAACCCCATATTGGTCAAATAAAGATTTGTTTTATTTAATATTTGGTCATGTTTTCCAGAGAAGTCATGTTAGCCTATTGGAGTCTTATTGATGTTTCATAAGTCGTGAGTCACATTATTTGTGTTGCTAGTTGTTCAGCTCAAAACACATTAGTTCTTTTGTTTCTAGATGTATGCTCTGAAGGGGGGCTGTACGACTCTACGTGTAGCTTGCATATGTTTCCTAGTAATTTGACATGAAGGAAATTGGCTACCTTCTTTGGTATCTCTACTCTTATTCCCCCAGAGCAATCCAACATAGAGCCATAAGCAAAAAAAAGAGGCTAAAGCTCTTATTTTCACAAGCCCATAAATGGGGCCTTTCCTTTTAAGAGGATTTGCCTCTACTTCTCTAAAGCGTATAGAGGGTAGAATCACGTGCCAAATGCTCTTATTTTCCAAACCTGTACCTGCTTTAGACATTTAGACAAATACCGCTTGGAAATAGAGATGCCAAACATAGGCAAATATTTTTGCAAACTTTGGCAAACCCATAAATTAATGAACATGCAAATTCGTCCCAAGCTTCGTGATTCCTTGGGTCGGTGAAGACTCCAGACTACTTGAAGGAGGTGCTAACTCCTCTTGGAGCTGAGGGAAATCCTTGGTGCCGACTCCCATGTGCTGCGTTAGAAGCTGATTCTATGTGAAAATAATTTATATTTAAGTTTTGTATGTTAATATTTTCCATCGCAGCTGTAAAGAAACATCATCTGAGTGCACGCATGTATATATGCATACACATCAAGAGTTTGACCTGACCTCTCAACTTAGCCTGCATAAATTTTCTATCTTTGCAGAGAAGCTGACATTACAAAGGAGCGAATAGAAAAGCTCTTGAAAGCAGGGGCAAATGTCATATTAACTACTAAGGGGATTGATGACATGGCACTTAAGGTATGCTTGGGCGTTGTTCTTCCATAAAATGCTATAAGAAATGGCTGCTATTGAAATAATCCAATACTATGTAAAATGTTTTTATTTTATTTTATTTTTTTGGGTGTGAGAGTTTTTTTTTTTTTGGTTTATCTGTTGTGTGTGGAATTTTGTTTTTTTTGAACCATGGTGCAATATGATGCAGAAAAAATTGCCCACCCTTAACTTAGAGGCATTTTCTGTTTCTAACCCTGCGCTTGTCCTTGGGAAGCACCCTTTGGGTCATAATAATCATCATGATTGAAGCCTTGCTCAGTTACCGTCTATCTTAATCAACTTTTTAACTTTAATCAATCCTATTTGGAGCCATGTTCTTTGTAGATGTACAGTTTATCATGTCTTTCCTCACTACTGCATTCAAGCCCTTATTGTGTTCCCTTTGTCATATTTCTGTTATTGTCAGAAAACACCTCATATTAAAGTATGGAAAATTCTTTTATAGTCGACTGCCAATCTGATACAAACGTCCTCATTTATCTGAGCTTGGGACCAATAACATTATGGAGTGACAACACATGCTTCCCCTGGTAATAAGTACCCAAGATGCAGTTCTGTTTGTTGTTTTCTGGGCATCTTCAGATGTAAGTCAATGGGGGCACCTCTTTCCATGGTTAATAATATCCAATGATTTGGGTAGCTTGTTGATTAGGCATCCTGATGAAAGTTGCAGGTCCTTGAGATACATTTCAGTTTTGTGACTTTTGTGAGATGGATTCTTTATACATTTACCAGGGATGCCTAACTTTTGGAGTCATAACCATACGTGACCCAAGGAGTGTTCACACAAGGGAAAACACTTGATGTATGCAATCAAATAATGGAGGGGAAGATGCTCCTGGGCTGGGTTGGGCGGGAGATACCCTGGGTTATCAAAATAATAATAATAATAACAATAATAATGGAGGGGAAGATTGAATGCATGAAAGAGTGAATACAAGGGAATTTAGAGAGAACGTGATGATAATATTGTCAGAGTTGCTAGCCAGTAATCCCAAAACCAATTGGTGATAGGAAACTGCACAAACAACTACTTAACACCCCCCCCTCGGGCGGGACACCGCCCGGATTGGAAGCACACGCCCGCACAAGACTATAACGCGGCATGGGGCCTTTTTGCCCTGCGCATTTTGCGCCCGCACAAACACACAACGCGGCATGGGGCATTTCTGCCCTGCGTGGTTTCGAACTCGAGACCTCAAGCTCTGATACCATGTCAGAGTTGCTAGCCAGTAATCCCAAAACCAATTGGTGATAGGAAACTGCACAAACAACTACTTAACAAATATTGCCTATTAGGGATCCTATATAGGATTTTCTTCTCTCTTATTCATAACTTTTTAATTAACTATCTTGCTCGATCTAGGAAATTTTCTTAGGATTTTCTGAACTAAGAATTTAATATCTTGACAATCTTCTTGGAAATTTGCCAGAATGCAAATCTTAGAAACCTTCTTGGAAAATGACTATACTAAGAAGATAATATGGTTGTACGATAATACAGCTGGCTATCAGCTTGGCTCATGTTAGGTTGGGCCATAATACAGTTGTACCCAATGGGTTGGGTATCAGCTTGGCTCATGTTTGGTTGGGCCTCTTTTTGTAGCCTTTTATGCTTAGGATGCATCATTTGTGTTGTGTAATGACCATAAATAAAACATTTCTGTGGTTTGAGTAGCTAATCCATTGAATTTCTCTTCGACTCATAGATAAACACTGAATTTGCATGTTTATTCATTGTGAATTAAATAAACTAAATTGTATGTTTTTGCATTGTTAAGAAAACATGTATTTGCATGCTCCTTTTGCCATTTCTTCATTCTAGTTGTTCTTCAAAAACGAATCTCATGCGCATGCACAGTGACATCTCTCCATGGTAATTTAATGCATGGACATACAAATGGGTTCCAAGTTCTGTTATGCTTTATGGTCACTTAAGAAATTGCTTTTCTGAAATGTCTTCAGTATTTTATGGAGGCTGGAGCTATTGCTGTGAGACGTGTTCGGAAGGAGGATTTACGCCATGTTGCCAAGGCAACTGGTGCCACTGCGGTACAACCTCATATCTCTCTAGAAATAATTTTCATTTTTGGCAACTTTTAGTACTATGGTGTTGGTACCATAGGAAATATTTGGTCACCACTTGTTTCTTAGGCCTATAAAGCATGGGTGGCTTGCTTTAGCCTAGATGTCAACCTATGTTAGTTTGCCTGGGCAAATCACCTTGATTTAAATGGTCATTACAACTTGACTACAATGGTCTATAATGAAAATTATGCTGCGACAATTGTACCTAGTTATAGATGTCTTCAACTGAAACATAATTGAGTTGCAAAGATTCCTGACATCTGCCAAAATATTGCTGAATATTATGCTTGACTCGAGCAGTATGGCTGGTGAGGTTACCATGCAATGCTAGGCTTGAAAGCTCAGAGCTACTATCGTGTATGATCTGACACACGAAGATGCACTTGCTGGGGGCTCATGGGTTTTTGCGCCAGTTAATGCAAGGGACTTGTGTAGTGTGAAAACCAGCCTTCCGTAGTACATTTGCTTTCATTGATAAAACCCCAGTTGCTCATCTAATATGATCAAGTTGATGGACCAATGGTTGAGTAATAAGTAGACAACAAAAATTAAGAAGTAAAGGGAAAAAACCAACAACTGTTTTGTTTAATGTATACGATATTTCTGCTTGTCTTTCTTGGCACAATGTTTCTCTTCCATTTGACTAAAGTAGTTGTTTGTCTGCAACATCGTGAGAAGGAAAGGATTTATGCTCCCAAACAGTTGTCAATAGTGCCTAACTCAGTAGAGTGTGTTTGCTGTTTATATCTTTATCTTCTGTCTTCTCTATATATAATATATGTGACTGGATAATCTTAGGCTCCTCCATAATCCTTCATCATCATCATCATCATCATGGTGTTTATATTTTACTACAAAAGTCTGTACTATGTAGACATTTCTTTGGGGAAAACAACATTGTTGGGATTCGTCAACTTGGATTTGCAAATTAACAGGGAAGAGCCAAAGATAGAAATTACGGTGTTATGTGCTTAAGATTAAATGTGTTTGGACCACAGGAGCATCTTAACGTGTCACAACCATATAGATATTCTCTGACTGGCAGTGTGAAATATTCTGCATCACACAACATCATACTCCAGAATTGTGGATAGGCTAATGTGTAGAGGTTTTCTTGCAGTTTGAATGGACTATATATGTTTCATTTCTTTAGTTGCTATATCATCTTAACACTGACCTATATTGGTTATTTTGGTGATTGAATCGCATTGTTGAATGGCTTATGGTGAGCTTGCACAATAACCCTCTGCAGGTTTCCACATTTGCTGATATGGAAGGAGAGGAAACTTTTGATCAGTCATTACTGGGATATGCAGATGAAGTTGTGGAAGAGCGCATTTCTGATGATGATGTTATTTTGGTGAAAGGAACCAAAACCACAAGTGCCGGTGGGTGCTAACATGGAGTTATTTTGTTAAACTACAAACCCATTCTATTTTATTCTTACTAGGGTTCCCTTTCTCCATTTATGTCCAGGTCTCAGTAATTCTTAGAGGTGCAAATGATTTTATGCTTGATGAGATGGAGAGATCTTTGCATGATGCCTTGTGCATTGTCAAGAGAACCCTTGAGTCCAATGTGGTAAGCACTGGCATCTCTTAATTCTTCTATTATCTCATGCCTACTTCAAACTGTTGATTATCTTCAATCTTCTTACTTGTCAAGTTTTTAGTTTGAGCTAGTCTTAACGTTTAAAGTTCATCTTTATCAGGTGAAAAGAACTCATAGTGGTTCTAAAGGGACCTGTCATTGGTGGTTTTATAACTTCGAACTGTCTTTTCCCATAATAATTATGTTGTCTTTGCTTTGTAATCGGCTTCTAGCCTTCTACTTTAATTTTTTTTTTTTTTGTTACTGATAAAAAATAATAATTATGTTATCTAGTCCTCTAGACCAATCAAATATTTTCCACACCGGTTTAGGTGCACAATGAGAGAAACTGTTGGTTTTTATTTTTAGATTTTCTTCTGTTCAGCAAACATGTTCCATTTATTCCTAAAGGAGTAAATGATGGCAAGATAAAGTGTTTTGGAGAAGTGGACACAATTACATACATGCACAGTAACTGTAGCATAATATGCTTTTAATGTACTAGATCAGCCCCTAGCGGGAGTGATGATGATGGTCTAAATATAAAGCAAGTCTTTTTACACGGAACTTCTATGTGCCTAGCTGTCACTCTCAAGTCTTAACTGGTTGCAACTGAGCTAAGCAATAGTAAACCTCAAGTTGCAGTTTTATTTCTGTTAATTCTCTACAAACTTTGTCTTAGCTGTACCTCCTGGATAAATGAGGTCCTTGTATCTTCTCAAGTGGCTTGTTTATAGAAATTAGCAATTACAAAGAGTTAACTTGTACTAGTAACTTGTTCTTTCTGTCATCAAATTTTATTTTATTTTTTTGGCTTGGACAATGTCTTAGGGTGAATATAGATTTGCCCCAACTTGGAAATGTCACTTGTTTTGTCTGAATGGACTTGCACTAAATGGGTCTTTATCACATGAGATCAAGTACTAATCTGAACTTTCCACTCCAAACCATATCATCTATTTGTGTTGATTATGGTTTCAGTGGAGAAAACAAGAGCATGTGGCACAGTTGAAGGTGCTCACTGTTGCAACCTTGAGGTTGTGGCTTCAAGTCATCTTACCTATCAAAAGAAGAACAAGAAAAAAAGAAGGTTTGGGTGGAGAAGGCAGCGCAACAAAACCTACCTTTTGGCATTTGATTTCTGGGTTGCCTTGAGTGCATGGCTGAATGGATAGTGATTCAAATCAGTTGCAAACTTGTGGCTCCAGTAAGGGTTCTACAATTGAGGCAGGAGTTCTAGATGAATGAATAGAATGGCAATCATTTTCTGAGTTTGATGCAGGTAGTTGCTGGTGGTGGCGCAGTTGAAGCTGCATTATCTGTGTTTTTGGAGAATCTTGCTACTACTTTGGGATCCCGAGAACAGTTGGCAATTGCTGAAATTGCCGAAGCTCTTTTAATTATACCAAAGGTAGCGGGTGGATTTTTTTTAGACAGTTTCTTTCTTTTGTGATTGTTATAAATTTTTTTAAAGCAGTCACCAGTGGACTGCAGGTTCTAGCAGTGAATGCTGCTAAGGATGCAACTGAATTGGTTGCAAAACTTTGAGCGTATCACCATACCGCACAAACCAAAGCAGATAAGCAGCATCTTTCAAGGTACCGTACAACATTATGACCCCATTTCAATTAGGTTGATGTTTCAGTTCCTACATTCTGATGCAACCTAGAGTAGGAAAATCTAAATTGCTAGCTTATCTTGAAGATGGTACAATGCATAAGGAGTCTTATAATCCTTCAGCAATACAAGCATGGCCCTGTAAAGAAATAGGTCAGCATGGTTCTGCCAAAGTATGAAGTGCTGCAAGGAAGGACTTATACGATGGAGAAAAATGATCAGTACAAACAAAGCCAAAATGGGAGGGGGGAATTCTGGTGCGCAAGGGATACCTTTGAGTTTGAGGAGGATCCTGCACATCTGGAGCAGAGGAGATAGACCCATGCTGACCTATTTATTTACAGGCCCCTCCTTCGAAATCCTTCTCTGATCACTGGTGCACCATGTTCTATTCTAGTATCAGGTAAAATTTCTTGATTGGAAGAAATTTTCCTTGATGAAAAAGAGTAGACAGCGATGAATGGCAGTTTGGATTTCGAAGGTGTGCCACACCAAACCTAGGTTCCACTTTGAGCTTGAGCTCGAGCTTGGTGGGAACGGATGGAGGGAAGAACCTTAGCTGCGTTGATCATCAGAAGGTAGAAATTAGTACATTGCATTTGGGCTTTAGTAAAACCCAAAATAGTGGGTGGTGTTTTCCATCTTTTGGGCTGTTCCCTCTTGCTTGCTTCACCGACTGTTGGGGAGTTGCAAGTCATCTTTTGGGTTTGTTCCCTCTTGCTTGCTGCACCCACTGTTGCGGAGTAGCAAGTAAGTGGGATCTGCCTCCTCAATGCTTGTATCTTCTCTTACTTGGAATTACAATTACTTAACTTTCCAAAAAAATCCAAAATAAAAAAAAATTAAGTCCAAAAACAGAAAGTAGAAAAAAAAATTCCAACTGATTTCGGCTGAACTATACTGAAATCCTGGATGTAATTTTCCAGGTGGGTGTATTCGCCCAATTTGACCAAACTGAACCAAAATTTTCTTAAATGTTTACCTGATTACCCAGGGGACCTAGCCAAAATACTGGGCAGGGGTCTTGATTCTGGCCGGGATTGATTTTCGGGTCTCGGTTCAGATCAACTTATTAAACCCAACATGTTCTTGAGTTCCATGGGAGTCTAGAACCATAGATCCTAAATGTATTAAAAAAAAATTCATGTCCTTGCACCTTAACTATGTATTCCATCCAAGTGTATAAAACTGGTTTTTTTTTTCTCTAAATGCAAAAATTAGTCCCTATTTCTAATGGAAGACTGATCTAAAACTTTGACAACAGCTGCTTGGCAGAGTTTTAATTCCCTGAAGGATTGGAAAATGAAATCATAACTTTCTGGCCGAAAGCCAAAACTGCAAGTAACTTGGACTTGGGAAAGGAAAACTACTGTATTGTTCATTCATCTCTCTTATCCATCCGCTGGATCTGGGCTTGAATCCCAAGTCCAAATGAAAGAGTCAGGCACAGGTCCTAATTGTAGGATCCATGTCGGTCTAACTCCTGTCTCCATGCCCTCTAGGATCCCAATTGGGACATGATATAGCTAGGACCTGAACCCTACTACAATCCCCATTTCCAACTAAAACCTAAGGTGCCAAACTGCCAATGGTGAATATAGAACTTATATCATAAATATAACCAGAGTCATGAACAAATCAATTCAACGAGAACCCTAGCCCAAGCAATATGCACAAGGAGCTCTAATTCTATGTTGACATCTCAAAATCCTCTACACAACACAAGACTGAAATAAGAAAACCAAATTCCTAGTGTATATAAATCAGATCGCCCTTATGGAGATCTCTTTATAATAGATAAAATCTTTTTGACAACTAGGGTTTGAAATCGAACTTGAATGGAATAACTCACGCATGCCTAATCGAGGCCGGTTCTAACAATCTGCCTATTCTAACATGAATTTGAGATGTTTTTATTTCAATTAAAATTGTTAGGATATCCAGCAACCAAAGGGGGACCAGCTTCTCTGCCACTTCCCACAAATTTGGACTCGTTGGAAATAATCAAATAATCTAGCAGATTCACACCCAGTTTCATGTCATTCAGACATCATATAGTATGTAAAAGACGGGCCTCTACTGAAATAGTTTTCTATTTCAGTGGTACCACTTCGTACTATGCATATGGCTGGCATCTTCTTGGTGACCTTTGCACTTTAATCACATTCTCTGTGCTCCTGTGAGAATTTGAATTTGCTTCTAACTTGGTTACTTTTTTCTTTATTATCTTGCAGCATGGGACTCGACCTTTCAAAGGGAATTGTTAGGAACAACCTAGAAGCTGGAGTTATTGAGCCTGCAATGAGCAAAGTAAAAATAATACAGGTAAGTTGAAACAGAGAGAAAGGCAATAGTGGATGTGGAACACAGTTCATATAATTTTAAAACTGGTATTTATTTGCTTGCTTAAATCACAATTTTCTCCATCCCAGTTTGCAACCGAAGCAGCCATAACTATTCTTCGGATAGATGACATGATTAAGCTCATCAAAGATGAACGCGAGAATGAAGAATAAGTTATTGTTGCCAGTCTGCCACAAAACTGGATTTCAATTTTGCTCGTGTGATAGCTGTCAGAAGGGTGCTCAAGTTTTGCAAATCATGATTGTTTCAGTTCTCTTTAGGTGCTTTGCCCCTGGAAGTAGTTCTGTTCCAAGATTCAGTTCATGTTAAATGGTAGACTTTGTTGGGGCAGGAAAGGTTTCTCCCCACTATTTATGTCAACCATTGGATGGTATTGGTTTGCAAAGGTAACAGGTGCTTCTTAGAACTCTTGTTTGTTTAAACTGTGGTGTCTGGATGACATTCTGTAGCCATCTTTTCCCTCTTGCCAATATGGAACTTTATTTTCACAGCCAATGTTTTCATTTGGAAGAGTTGGTAAACTTGAGCTGTAAATGAGTAAATCCAATGATATGATTATTTTACCATCCTTCAACTACCCCATGCAGATGTATTGAGGATTGCAGAAGAGTTGATGATGATCTTCGCCATGGACCCAAATAATGCACACCTGCGAAGTCCAAAAGTGGACGGCTATCAAGGCTCCTCAATTACCTAATTGTTCCACATATTATGAAAGTGAAGGCTATATTTTTGTTTCTACAAATCAAAATCTTCTTTATCATGGAAAATTGGTTCCTTATATTTCTCACAAGAAAAATGGGTTGCCACCAACTAATGAGAGAGTGAACTGCATGGAAATAAGAACAATTTTCCTTTATATCGGAAAGAGGTTTTTGTCATGCCCACTCTGTCCTTTGGAGCAATACTTTTCTTGTGTAGAATAGAAAAAAAAATAGTTTTTACTTAATAAAGAAGATTTGATTTCATGGAGTGGAAGGAATGTAGGAATCTTCTCTTGCAAAAAGTGAAATAAAAATAAAATTCGTAGTGTAGAATCCTTGTGTTAACATAGAACGTGCTTGAAAAAAAAAAAGAAAAAAATAGAGAGATTAGGAGAGGGAAAACATTATTTTTAATCTCCTGTTGATTTTTAATGCCCGACATAGTTAGGAAAGGCTTTGATGATGATGATGTTAAATTTTCATGCCCAAAATTACTACCCGTATACATACCAAGTAAACTTAAGCCCAAACTCTACCTGCATGTACCCAACTGGATCCAACCCAAATCGTAAATTCCCTACCTTACTGCAGATTGGGTTGGGCCGAGTTGACTCGGGTCTGGCAGGAATAGGATACTCTTGATGGTTGATTTCATTCTGTTTGATGAGCAAAAGGTCTGTGATTTCAGATTGGATCATTAGCCTAAGACCCGGGCCCAGTAGAGATTGAGCTCAAGGTCAGGCCACAACCGATTGCTCAGTTGAGCCCGAGCATGAGCCCCCTAGCCCTAGCCGAGCTGAATAGTAGGTCACAAACGAAGCTCAAGCACAGTCAAGCCCATCTGGGCTGACCCGAATCAAGAGCTAGCTCGGTTTATTAACAGCCCTAATTCTGGATACTTAAGAAATAATGAGATTGCACAGGAAGTCTAAAAAGTGGAGACAGATTTTTTGAAATCTAATCTCTGACAAAATCTAACCATATCTTACCCAGGCAACTACCCTGTCTTAGTCAAGCAACCTATCATTAATCTTGGATGATTAGCTAAATCCCTAGTTGATTTAGATAATCAATTTAGCATTAACCTTTTAGTTACAATTATTATATTCATTAAATCCAATTGAGTCAAGAACGAGTAGTAGTCTTTTAATAATCATGAAAAGTTTAGCTAAGCCCCTTGTTGATCTTAGCAATAATCTTAAACTACAACTTAAAATATTCAATCCATCGAATTAAGGAAAGGTATCATTTGCAGGACCTGGCCTACTTAAATCTTTAACAAGCCTTTAAGCTGTGCTCTATTTAAATCTCAGCCGACACTTATACATAACATAACTCGGTTTTCCGTGCCCAATCACACCCATATGGTCTGAAATTTGCTGGCATGGACCAGATTTTATCTTTGTTTTTTCTTGCTGAACATGAAAAGAATTGTGCCAAATAGACTCAGAAATAATATAATGCCTTTGATTGGATAACTAACAACATCTAACTCTATTTACATTTAAGTCAAAACTTTCACTTAAGAGCAAACCAGATAATAATTAGAGACGTGGGCTCATCTCTATGGAGCTCACTTAGGCCCACCATTGATCAGTCCATCCCCCTTCATAATTCCTTCTGTGAGTTTGTTTTCTTGTGAATGGTCGCTATTCCTAAACATGGCACGGCCTAGGCCTCTCCTATGAAACCCCTTACAAGCACCCTTGGGACTGATTATGCAAATTTTACACTCATCCAATTTTATCTCTCATGATCATGATGATGATTATGCAAATTCCACCTTGATTTTTCTACTGATTTGAGTATCTCGGCCCAGTTCTAACAACTCCCACCAAGTTTTAGAACCAGAACAGCTTCTGGATCCAAAGTTCCAGTCTCAACCCGAAAACATATTAATTTTCAATATTTGTACGTGTTCTTATGAACTTTAAACTTTTTTTTAAACATGGGTGGGGGTTCAGCCTCAGACCCTTGTACTTGGGTCTGCCCCTACCAATGTGTATCATTTTTCAAATGTTAACGTCACGCATTGTGTGGGGAGATTTCCAGAACCCCAGGATTACGCTAATCACAGCCATCAGATGAGGCTAAGCACTCTCACGTGCCATCCGCGTGCCACCCACGTGGCACCAAGATCACCCCGGCCACCAGGACGGGGGGTACGGCCGAAGTCAGGCAGCTCCAGGCCACTAGCGCATAACTGAGCCACCCGGGCGCCATCTCGGCAGAAAGCTCCACCTCGGCTGAAGAAGCCGGGATGGGAGCCGAAGACAGAAAGAGTCTCCACTCACGCCCCTCATCCCCCACGTCACCAGGCACGTGGTGGGATAGGGGCACGAGCTAGTGGGACAGACGCGACATCCAGCCGCTCACAATCTTCGCCGGATCCTGACAAGGCAACATCCAGTGGCTGAGGCCACATCAGGGCAAGGCCCGAGGGCAGATCCCACGATCCCCTACCGCCAAAGGCGTCCGACACGATCTGGCCCAACAAGACGCGCATTAAATGCGACGTGGGCTGATCCGACGCGCATTTAATGCAGAGTGGGCTGGATTGGACCGCATTAATTGCAACGTGGGCTGATCATGACTTCCCAGTCGAATCATGAGACCCATGCCAAGATATCGTCCTAGATATCTTCCAAATCGTCTATAAAAGGATTGCATTTCCACATGCAAGGTACGCACAATACAACCCATAGAGCTGTTACTCTGCCTCTCTTCTTCCTCTCCTTCAATTGTTCCAGTTCTTTCACTGACTTTGGCAACTTTGGCATCGGAGAGCCTTGCGCCGCCCAGGCCAGGGTCCTCTGACCGTGTGTTCTTCCCTTTCAGGCTTTCGGACGGTACCCAGTCATCATCATCATTGGATAAGTCCTCTAAGGCTCCCCAGTTATTGTGGGTCTTTATTTTCTGCACCTACACGCATGGTGAGGAAATCGGCGGGAAAAGGTTCCCACTTTCCACCAAATCAATAGCAATTCACGGTTGGAGATTGGAAATTTTCCAAAAGTTTGTTTGGTAGTATGAGATCCTCAGGTTGAGGATTCTGGGATCCAAAATCCCCCATAATCGGATTTGCAAATCCTAGGGGGTGGGGGTATAAATATGAAAGCTAAAAGTCAACAACATCTGAAACTATCTTTCATCGTTGGGCCCACCAAATCTTTCCAAGAAGTGGTCTCTCATGTGACCAACCATCTGATCTGATCAAGATCAGACGGTTCTCCTGACAGCTGACAATCTGACATGCAGAAGATCTCACAACCTGTAAAAAGGACAAGGATCACATCAAGGACAAGTTATGGCAATCCATGTGGTTTGAGGATCTTGGGAACATGGTGAAATCCCCGTACACATGATCGTATGGTGTGGGATTCCCAACAGGGCTCGTGGGCAATGTGGGCCCCACTGATCCATGTGATGGATTGCTGGGTTATATTCTATTGCCGGCCTGCAAGTTGTATATATATTCCTCTTGGGTTGGCTACGTTACATGCAAGTATCAGTTTCAAACTGTTATTAAATTGCATGAGTATCTGCTGAAATCCCTGGAGACAAGGAGGATCCCCTTACAGCTCTCACTCACACCTTCCAAGTTCCAGCCTCCTCTTCACTGCAGGCAGCTATTTCTTTTACTATAGTAAGTTGGTAACATTAGTCCAAAAATGCCATCCAATCACTTCCACTTATAGGGTCCTGAGTTTGATTGATTATTAGGGTTCCTAAGTGAATTGGAAAATGGGTCTATGAAAGCAATAAAATATTCGAAAAAGGGGTCCTGAGCTCTATTTTTTTTTTTTAATAGGGCTCTTTTATAGTTTTTTCTTACATAATGGTAGGGAAAACTTCATGTGGGTCCGATATTGTCTGAAAGCACCTCGAGTCTGTTTTATTTCATAAAATACATAAAAATTGAATACGTAGTTAAAAATTAAAGATAAAAGGGAAATATACAAAAACAACTATTAAATTTTAATGGAAAGTGAATCATGAAAAAATGAAAAACAAATACCTAGCCATCGTCGTCCTAGTAATTCAAATACTAGGAAAGTCTAGTCCCATCTACTTTGCTGACTTATATTCTTCACCTCTTACCTCATCTCATTCAAACTTTACCTTTTTAATAATCCTTTTATAGAAGCTCATTTGAGCATGAAGTCCTATTTAATCTAATATGCCCTTTAGAAGAAATTGAGAAGAAGCATACTATGAATACTTTAAAATTATTTTGGGGATGCATGATGATACGGTTCTGTTTGTCATATATTCATGGGCCCAATCATACAATTATTTTATTTTTTTTAATTTTAGCCTTATACAAGTACCAGACTTGAGACAGCAAAGTGAACTGTTTTCAGCATCATCATCACTTCATGGAGGCCTTATTCTTTCTTTATATTCATATTTTCAATATGTTTTCTAAAGAAAAATTATGCATTTTCCATTTCTTTCTTGCATTTTGATTTTGAATCACAAAATAAAAAGAAAAATGAAAAAAAAAAAAAAAACACAGCATGTTCGAAACTTGATTATGTTCCTGATTCTGGTCATTATGCAGGTGGGGCCCACAGTTGTTGATTTGACAGACCAGGCCTAACCATGCATAGCTCCCAATGTGAGAAAAGTCCACCAGGACAAATAACCAGAAGATCACACCAATAAGATATAATCCCAACTGTCTGGTCCATCAGGTGCCAACTGTTCCCTAGAAAACTTTATGAATTACACAATCAGAAACAGCAGATGAGTGCAATTTCCATTTGGGGTAGTACGGATGATGCACTGGATATGATTATGCAACAAGATCTGGTGAATTGTCTATACATGAGATATTCCTTCCCCATATCCAAACCTGAGAGGGCTTTATCTTTGTTTTTTGTTCTCTAAATCCTTGTATTGTACTTGTCTGACTTGAAACCAGGCCACTTCCCAAGCTTCCTCTATAAATACAACAGGGGGTGGCCAATGGTAGGAGGGTATGTGAGAGACAACACCAGGAAGAATAGAGGAGAAGAACCATGGGAGGTGGTGAATGTGATGTGGTGAGGCTGTGGGGTGGTATAAAGCTACCCCTTGTAGGATTTGGCACAGCTGCCTTCCCATACAATGGAGAAAGAATAGAACAAGCAGTTGGAACAGCTCTAGAGGTATGAGTCTTTTTGTTTCATGGTACAAGGTTAGTAACTGAAATTTTCAATGAGTTGGTACTTTGTAGATAGAAATTGGCATGGAATGTTTATGTCCATGCCTAATGTTGTGAAGTTCAGATTGGTTACAGGCATTTTGACACTGCGAAGATCTACGGTTCGGAGAAGGCGGTTGGGAGAGGGCTCTCGAAAGGCTTGAGTGAAGGAGTGGTGAATAGAGAAGAGATATTTGTTACTTCTAAGCTATGGGGAAGTGATCACCATGACCCTGTTGGTGCACTCAGGCAGACCCTCAAGTAAGCTTGTTTCCATTTTACTGCACCTAGTTCTATGATACAATATTGTGATACCATTGATCTAAATGGAACTATTGTTGTCAAACTACAAGTCGGCCATAAAAACCAAATTTCAAGTGTACTACTATGAACAAAATTAACACGCAATTATCTGTATTGTTGGGAAAAAAGTTTCAGCCGATGATGATGATCTGGTGCAATTACTTGACATGGATATCTTGTTCCATGTTGTGTATGGTGATCTGGCCGTCCACCAACTGGGCCCAGTATGGATTGGCCTCATCCACGGACCACACTGATTGGGCAGTCATAAACATCACCTGCAACATACCTTTTGATGTAGTCTGCGGACCATTTCCCTTTCCACTTCTATTATTTGGTTTGGATCTTGTGGCACTCTATAAATGATAAACATACATTTGTTGGGCCATCCCATGCTCACCCAAGAGCGAATTTTGCCATTTTATAATTGCAGTTGTGTTCTTCCCCTCCCACACAAGGATGCACCAATACATGCACTCAATTTCACATGCATACATAGAGAGACTTGCGAGCAGCCACTTTGTGCAAAATTGCTAAAGGTTAGGTCTGTCTCTAGTCTCTATTCTGGACCCTCGCAGGAACTGCACCTGTTGGTGGTGGGGATGATGAGAGAGAGAGAGAGAGAGAGAGAGAGAGAGAGAGAGAGAGAGAGAGTTCTTTTTTTTTTTTTTTTATAGATGGGCCGGGTAAGGCTAAGATGATGACGCTGCTGCAATGAGGTTGGTGTCTGATATTTGGATTTGAGGGACTTCTAGCGGGCCCACCATGGTGAGGATGTCTCAACAATGGTGGAAGATTTTTCTTGTCTATCTCTTTGATTTGGAAGCTCAAGAATCTTCCAGTCTTGGAGAAACATTGGTACACCTTCCATCACGTGTACTGCTAATATAATAATATGTATATACTAAAACTAGCTAATAGTAGTTATTATAATTAAAGAAAATATTAAGGTCAAAAAAATGTATACACTAACCAGAAGGATTAATTTCAGATAACTATAACAATAGATTAATGGGGTGGTGTATGTTTGTGTTTCACTTGATATATTATATATAGGAATCTGGAGATGGAGTACTTGGACATGTTCCTTGTGCATTGGCCTGCAAAACTGAAGGCATGTGCCTGCTATCCGGTGCCTGCAGAAGAAGACTTCGAGTGCTTGGACATGGAGTCAACATGGGCAGGCATGGAGAGATGTGTTGAACTGGGCCTCTGCAAGTGCATTGGCCTCAGCAACTTCTCTTGCACCAAGATAGATCTCCTCCTGCAACATGCCTCCATCCCTCCTGCGGTCAACCAGGTACTCACTACTACTCCACAACCCCACATCTAAATATACTTGCCATTCTTGTGGAATTAATCATATGTTGGGCCCACTCACACACTGTTTTGAAACTGAAATTGATCAGCAGCAGTAACTCAATAGTTGAGGATGGAATTCAATAAAAACAAAAAAACCATTCATAAATTTTCAATTTTTGGATTTGCAAGGGTTTTTCAAATAAGCATATGCTTGGGGGCATCTCTCCTATTTGGTCTTATCAATCAGTGGGCCCCATCTGTATAAACTCAAGGCCCCAAGAGGGTATTATTAAATGAGGACCATAGATTCCTCAATACAAATTGTATTTTAAAGGTCTATTCATAAATAATTTCTGTCACTGCCACCCTACCACCTTCTCAATTTTCATATACAGGTAGAGATGCACCCTCTGTGGAGACAGAATAAGCTAAGAGATTTCTGTGGAGAGAGGAAGATTCATGTGAGTGCTTATTCACCTCTCGGTGGTCCAGGGACTTCATGGGGATCCATGGCTGTGGTGGAACACCCCATCATCAAATCCATTGCTCTTAAGCACAATGCAACTCCAGCTCAGGTAAGTTCTCAGCTGGATTTTCTTCTTACTTACCATGTGCCTTCAGAAGAGTTTGTAGATATACTTGTATTCTGATAATTACTGAAAAAACTCAATGTGCCCATGGTTTCACAGACATTTACTGGAAAATCAATACAAGGGTGGTAAACATGTTCTTTAGAAGCATTTCTACTTTGTGCTACAGCAATGTGGAAATGATGCAATTTATTTATGTATTTTTAAATAAAGATTCCAGAATGCTTTAGGACCATATAGAAACAAAATACTTTATAAGAAACGTCAAAATCTTGCTTTTGAAAAGAGTTGGAAAACTCTATATGTATTTGGAGGTTAAAATCTCTTTTTTTTTTATTTATGATGAGGGCTCCCCATAGTACATAACCCAACAGGACTAATCCCTCCGACATATACAAAAAACCCACACATACGTGCACCGGATAAATCTAGGGCGGTATTTGAAAACACACAAAGACGGCGAGCAAACCCACCCCTTATGCCAGTCATCTATCACTTTTTTATAAAACGATTAAGAAGAAATGGTAACTGTCAGTGCAGTGGGATACACCTATTTTTGTTTTTGAACAGTGAATAAAGTTAATTTTAAAAAAAGCCAAGTACAAGAAAAATAAATGAAAGTGGATAGTAAGCAATGCTCAGGCAGTCCAGAACAGGGGACTGCTCTCTCCAACCATCTTATTTACAATATATTTGTAATAGAAAGTGTTAAAGTAAAACCAGGAAACTTCCATGTCAGGAAGTTAAGATGGGACTGCTCTCTCTAATCATCTTATTTATCATACATTTGTATCAGAAAGAGTCAAAGGAGTGAAAGTACAACCAGAGAACTTCCATGTAAGGAAATTAGGATAGAGCCTGTCACTTAATGATGAGGTTAGTTCAGTGGATAGAGCCCATGCACCAATGAGAGTAATCAAATATAACCTTTTTTTTTTCTTGGTCGGTATTAAACATAACTTATCCAATGAGAGTTTCACTCCTATCATGTATTGATTGATATAGTTTGCTTCCCAGTTGCTGCCTGTGTTGCATTTTATAGTTCGCTTATTCATTCTCAATTTTGTCACATTGCAATTGGGATGACACAGTCCATTAGGAAGCCATGGGTACAGTGAAAGAAACTTTTGGAAATGAAAGAAAGCATGGATTCTCTTCTAAAAAAAAAATATGCTGCCATGGTTTAATAAGGTTGCTCTAAGATGGGGTTTGGACAAATGCGCGAGCGTGATAACGAAAAGCTTCAACCCCGAGAGGATGAAGGAGAACCTGGGACCTCTGGAGCTGCAACTAGATGAAGACGACTTCACTGAGATCGAAAGATTGGAGGAGTATAAGCTCATGAGAGGGGAGTTCCTTGTAAATGACACAACAAGTCCTTATAAATCAATTCAAGAGCTATGGGATGGAGAAATATGAAGATGGGGAAAATGTAGTCTCCTCGATTCATTTTAGTGGGCAACAACATTCTATACTTTGATGTGTACTAGTTTGTCCTTGATTGTTTCTAATTCATCAGTACGTGTGTAAATGCCAATCCACTCATTTGAAGTACACAAGTTTTGCAAGCTCTTTGCTGAAATAAAACAAAATCACTAGTGTATAAATCCATTTCTTTTTTAATGGATGTAGGATCATTAGATGAGAACTTGCATAAAGGGGTTTTCATTTGCATCAGAAGGAAATAAAGCTGAAGATTATTGGGCATGTAAAGGTGAATCTGTGATATAAACTCCATATTCAAGTTTCTCACATTAAAGGAATGGACCTGGACCTACCACCGTAAATCGATTCAAAACCCTAGAACTTGACTTTGAAGCCTACTACCATCACTGAACTTCAAATAGTTTGGATGGATGTACAAATATTTGAAAACAGTGAGACAATAAAACAGTAAGATCTATTCTCTGAATAGCAAAATAATATAACTTTGTCATGGCATGTTATCTGAGAAGTATGGCAATCTATATATTTGTTACATTCTTTTATGAGAAAACTTCAAGCTTATCATCAAATGCCTAATCACAGGTAAATGAAAACGTCAACATTGATATGGACAGCCAACCATTTGAAAAGGCAAGTCCAAACTAGAAATGGGACTAAAAGAAGTCAGCTATGACATTAATGAGCCCCATCTTTATGTGGCTTTCTCCCTAGCAACACCCGCCTTGAGTTGTAATTAACCCTTATGCAAGTTGTACAAAGCTAGGTTAAGAGAAAAAACATCACCTGCACATCGGGACCATCCTAGAGGTCGGACCCACCTCTGAATTTCATGCACTATGCACGACGCGCGGTCTTCGGTGTGCAGGTGAATATTTCCCAGGTTAAGATGGTATTATATCTCAGCATGCCCGTTATGCACATGGCATGCTTCTTGTACAGTTAAGGTTTTGCTTGGGTCAGGCCATAACTGATGGAGCCATTTTGATTAGAGCAAACAACGTGAAAATAGTGGCCCCAGGTTTCCTCCTATTCCCTAAAATGTTTGATGATCATACAATACAATTTGCATGTGTACTAGTAAAAGGAAAAAAAAAAGGAGTCAACAAAACAACATGCATTAAGTTTCATTAATCCAGCGGACAGGAATGTCAAGAAAGATTGTGACCTTTCACTTGATAAATCAAATGGGGCCCACTTCCCATCGCCAATGGATCTCAAACAGAGGATTGATAGACCTATAGCATAGACTCTCTTAATGGTCATTTTAAATCAGATTTCACTTTTTTTTTCAGGCTTCTGTTTAGCTCAAGTGAAAAAATATATAAAATGGCTGTTTGTGCTATATCAAGCATAAAATGCATAATACACTAAAATATAAGCTGGTGAAGACATTCAGATTCGATACCATTCACCACATAGAGAGAGAGAGAGAGATATTTGAATTTCAGACAGAAGATGACTTTTGAATACAAATAAAAGCATGTAAGCACATACGATACAATCATCTCTATCACAGTTCACCGTACATGCTATAGTTTGAGCTAAAGCTGCTCTTGATCTAATCTTTTCCACCTGATTGCCTGCCAGTTTCTGAAGACTTTGTAGAAATTCCTCGCTCGATACACTAAAATACAAAATCCCCGTATAAGATCCCAAAACAGTATCTTGGAGTAAACTAGTTTCCGTGATGCAATTTGCAAAGCTTGCAACAATACTACTACCACAAGGGCCTTGTAATGGTTAGTGGAACGAAAAACTATGAGAACACCTTCCGATGCTCCAATGAATTAATATTTTTGGGTGCAATGGACTAGTATGCAATATTTGTTGCACTCCCAGTTTTGGCCCTGAGATCCTAACCATTTAGGTAGGAAAAAGATGACGCAAGAAAAATATGACACATTGTCATTTGAACATTGTTGTCACTTGTCACGTGCCAATATAAAAGAAAGAACAAAGGAAACAAATATAATCTGACTCAAAAGTTTTTTTCTTGAACCACAGTATTCAATATTCATACAATTGACATCAAAGGGCATGTAATACTTCAATTTCAAAACATAGGAGGCCATTACCTGTAGAAGATAGCTGTGCAACCCATCCAATGTTTGAGGGAATGTTGTCGCTGAAATGTTGATTACTGTAAGACCCTGCTCAAGAAAAACAAAAAAGGAGTAACAACATTTTAGTATAGATTTTAAGCCATTGGCAACGTATGTTTCCAACAATTGGCCTAGGGAAACAACCATCTCGTATTGTATTATATACTTCATTTTACTTTTATGTATAAAATCCATGTCCCCGCCATATCCAGTGTCCATGTTGTATTCATGCTATATCTTGGCATCATAAGTGCTAATAGTCATCACTATCATTATGATTGAAGCCTTTTTCCATCTATTAGGGGTTGACTTTGTGAGTTATACTGATTTTTTAAACTACTACTTAATTTTTAAGCTATCACTAACAGAATATCCATAAAATAATCATGAGAGATAATAGGTAGTCCAGATTGAAAAATTCCCTAATTAGTCAAAATAAGACTCCTTTGTGAGTACTAAAGGGCACACCCGGTGCACAAAGTGCTCCCCGGCTAAGCGGGGGTAGGGGGAGGGTGGGCGCATGTGTACGCAGTCTTACCCTTGCATTTTTGCAAAGAGGCTGTTTCCACGCCTCGAACCCGTGACCTCGAGGTCACCAAAGGAGCAACTCTACCGTTGCGCCAAGGCTCGAAATTCCAAAAACCAAGCATTTTATTTTTCTCTCAACTCAAATGGCAAGGACGCAGAGTCCCTAACCCTATGTATGTGTGTCTAAAAATGGAACATCACCCAACTCACAATATGCTCTCTTAAACACAATGCTACAACAATTTATTAATAATAATAATAATAATTTGGGATGAATCCTACCCCTAAAGATAATATAATTAACGGAAATAAAGTTAATCCTAGCCAATGCAACATAAATAAATTAAAATTTAACAAAACCCAAAGTCTCAAAATAGGTATGCAAACTAATATAGAGAGAGAATGACAGTAGCCAGCTACTGATGGGTTCATCCTTACATGGGCCCCAACTTGGGCAATCATCGCAGCCATCCAATGTGAAGACATTGTATATCTGATTAAATTTTTTTTCTCTTAAAACAAGGGACTATCATTGGCCTTGATGGCCACACCATTACAAATGGATGGCTGTACTACACAATGTAGTAAGCAGTAAGCACCATTTTCTCACACTTGTCCTTTCAGTTACATATTTCTCTCTCTTATGGTATATGCCAACACATCAAATGCATGGTAGGATGCACATAAGATCTCTAGAATTATTTAGTACATAACTTTTTCTAAATGAGCACACCTGTGAATCAAATGAGCAAAGGTAATCCTGAATAGTTTTTATATTGCTTATTAGCTTATCCTGGTCCTGTGAAGAAAAAACAATGTCAAACAACATGAGTAACCTTCATCACTCAAATAAATGCGACGTGAAGAATGAGCATAATGGAACTGATAAAAAAATGAGTTGGTGGATATGAAATGCTCTCACCTTACTATGAGAGATAAGGTGGGGGCCCTCACATCCAAATCCAATGCCAACAACTTAAATGTGAGGGTCCCCACCTTATCTCTCATAATAAGGTGAGAGATTCTCTCACAAGAGCACCTCCCTATATATATATATATATATATATAGAGAGAGAGAGAGAGAGAGAGAGAGAGAGAGAGAAAGAGAGATATAAACTGGTACATACAGTATGATGGTCCTCCAAGATGTCCATGATTATGAACTTTCATCAGGAGGGTCAATGCAGTTGGACCAAGAGCAAATCATATTGATTGAACAATCGTACCTCACCAATTGGATTGGTAAAAAAAAATCTTATTCAGTGCTGACACCGTCAACATTCTTTCCTTTCTTCCATTAGTATATCAATAATTAGAGAAGTTAAACATTAAATCAGTGATAACTTTCTCCCAGTGAGATCCATAGCCATGGGGGATCCATCTGATTAACCCACTCAACATCATGATCCAGGGTAAGTGCACATATCAATCTCTAAAAATAAAACTCTCGGAAGGCAGTCATTCTCAAATTTGATACCTGGTCCAGACATTTATCCCAAAATGCTCTTTTGGAGATCCACTCCTCCAGCAATGCCTACACCCAAAGGTCAAAAAATAACTGAGCATGTTGATTGCAACAAACACATCACTTTGATGGCATAACTTCTAGCAAAAAACAAAGAAAAAAAAAGCTCATTCACTAAAAACAGAAGCGCTTCCATCATTGTAGCCAAAAGGTCACGTTCATTGTTAGAATTGCATAGGCGGCGGCAATTTTATTTGTAGGAAAACAAAGAAAGCCTTAAAAAAGCCCATGTCAGTTACGGGGTAAAATTCCATGGAAGGCACTGTTGGCAGTTATTTTTTGGTCTCTTTGAAATGAATAGAAAGGGTCTTTCATGTTCATCCATGTGAAAGAACTGAAAGAATCAACTGCTTGTTTATCTTTGATCCTAGTAACACATGAGCTGTAGTAATGAAATCCCAACTTGAGCCCTCATCAAGCAAACAGAGTAGAATCCTAATCTACATCTAACATGATGGCAATGGATACATTAACAAAAGGTCCTTGTCTATGGGGTCAGATTCCATATAAGCATTTTTGCCAACTATATTATGGTATCTTTGAAACGAAATGATAAGAGAGTTGATGTCTATCCATGTGAAAACAGGAAAGTTAAACTGCATGTTTATCTTTGATCCTAGTAGCAAATGAGCAGTGGTAATAAAATCACGACTTAAACCATCATCATAAAAAAAAAAAGGGTAAAATACAAATCACACCAACAATACATGACGGCTACAAGCTGAGACTGCCTAAAAGATGTCAAAAACTAGTAAATATCCTTTCTTCTAAACACACAACAACTATAGCATCTCTCTGTCCATTTATTTGTTGCTTTCATGTGTAGTTCAGATTCCTGTGTGCTGAGGGCTCAAGTAGTGATTTCATTACTACAGTTTACATCCTACCAGAATCAAAGATAGACATGCAGTTTATTCCAAGTCTTTAACGGTCTCCTCTGCCCCAATGGGTTGTTTATGATCTTAGTACTTTGTCATATGCAGCCAGTCCCCGGGGTGGAGGGGGTTTGCATGCGTCAGATTTGGAGTGGGCTATAAAAACTCTGCACATACTTCAATATGAATTCTACTTTTGAGAAATTTTAAATAGAGAAAAGAGAAAATCCAAGGAAAAGGCCTCCGAGGCATTCAAAGATGGACCTTAAATTCAATATGGCTCATAAATATGCAAGTAATTCGCGCGTCAACTGCTCATCGACTCACATAGATATTAAAAGCAATAAATCAGACCTTGTGATCAAACTCAGCCATCTTCAAGACCATCGGAACTATTATAGGTTCAGCAGCTATCTTTTGGTTCTTCATGGATTTGCTTGACTTCGTATCGGGATCATTAAGAGGTCTCCCTACAGAACTAGAGAAAACATAAGCAGAAGGAAATCACATTGCGAATTTCACATTCATGGCCATCTCACGTGTTCAAGCTTCAGAAAAAGCAGATAAAAGATGAAGAGAACTAATAAGCAAAACAAAACAAGACTAAGGGCTAGTTTGGATCTCCCCGTCCTTTTTGTGAACAAGACCATCCAATATGTAGATGCAGCAGACATTTAAATATTTTGAATGACATTATGGATTGCCATGGGCTTGGCAGATCCTCCAATCTGCATCCACATTTTGTGGCCATAAGGACAGTTCCCCTCTCCAAAAAGCAGGTGAAGTTAAGAGTACTAAACAATGTGTAAATTGAGGAATACAACCAAACAGGATATAACATCAGGACAGCATACACAAGATAACCTTGATAATCAGAAGCATTTTTTGCTAGATAACCTTGATAATCAGAAGCATTTTTTGCTAGGTCGACAGATCCCAAGCTTTCTGTAACTTCTGCCACCTGGTCAGCGGATGTTCCCTCCTTTGCACCTACTTTCTCGGGGGCGCACTTCTCATTCTCAGTGTGTTTTGCAAGTGTTGCAGTAGTATCCTCTGATGGCTCGGACACGACTGCTGTATTTTCACTTGTTTTAGGTAAGTCAGTTAACACCCTAGTCCCCTCATCCACTAAATAAATACTTGGATCCAAATGTATTCCCTGTGATAATCATAAAAGAACGCAACTGAAATGAACTGGCCACTCATAAGAACCTTATTCTGCACATGGTAAATTGTGCTATATGATCAGTTGACGTAAGTATTCTTGTGTGACAAATTCAGCATGATCAAATAAACCCTTACCCATGTGCAAAACTATGAAATGCAGACAAGTATATAGTTGTAAACATGAATATGACTGGGGATACAACTGCATTTCTCAAAATCCAACACTGGCATCCCATCCAATACTTCAATAGAATCAACACCATAATAAAATGATTAAGAGTTCAAGATGAACTCAATACAACAGGATGCTGTTTACATTGCATTGTATAAAATAATGGCAGACTAACTATGTGTTAAGCAACTGGGTCTCCTATCTGGAATCGAATCTCATGCTTCAGAAATAGAATGAATAATTGTAACTACAAAACAGAATATCTGACGGACACAGATACTGATTCTGCTGGTAGTTCATTTATGGGAGCAGCAAGCGTGTAATTAGTTTTAATGAAATCCTTTGGTTTGAGGGAAATTATTTCGACGTGCGCATTGGGAGGCTGTTAAAGTGCCAAAACATTGTTGCAAGCTGCTGCTGCTTCTTTTTTCTT
Source organism: Litsea cubeba (assembly GCA_012931725.1). Taxonomy (NCBI): domain Eukaryota; kingdom Viridiplantae; phylum Streptophyta; class Magnoliopsida; order Laurales; family Lauraceae; genus Litsea; species Litsea cubeba. Next base: position 66,670,489 of record CM022946.1, read on the forward strand.
TGAATGTTAATGTTGCCTACTGTAGAAGATAATGGACTTATGCTAACAGGCCCTAGGCCCAGCCCAATCAGTTTTTAACCCATGTAAAATATCCCACGTGTGGGTCTAGGATAAGCCTTATACAGGCTGTTTCATTGATTTTCTTCTATGTATAGAGATAGGATATTCTTTATTCTTCAATTCTTGATTGTAATTAGATTGTAATTACTGCTGATTACTAGCATGTGATTAGGGTAAATTGATTATAAAATGGTTGGTCGATCCTCCTTTGAGGCATCAACTTTTCCTCCAAACTTCTATCTCTCTCTCTCTCTCTCTCTCTCTCTCTCTCTCTCTCTCTCTCTCTCTCTCTCTCTCTCTCTCTCTCTCTCTCTCTCTCTCATTTTGCTCTTTACATTCTAACATGGTATCAGAGCCTAAGCTCTAGGATTTGGAGATCTCATCTACTTCATCAAATCAAACACAGATCAAGGATCTGTGCTTTTTGGAAGCAGAATGTTGGAGGAAACATACTGTTTCATCATCGTGATCAGAGTGGCCCACCTGTGATCATCACAAAATCCTCAACTCTCTCTCCAGTCTTGGTCGCCCATCTCTCCTTATCTTTTTGGAGATCTTTTTAGGATTTTTCAGCAATCAGAGGTAGGTGATTTGATCCATCGTGTGACTATTTGGTTTTTTTGAAATAGTTTTCATCTCAGCCGCACAAAATCCCAGATTCTGACTGGATTTTGCTGCGACCTTCACTGTTGGAAAGGGATTTTGATCCTTGTTTCTAGCATCTCATCTGATTTTCAATCAGATCTCTCTGTGGACCCCACGAAGGAATCTAGCCAAGAAAATCATGGTCGTCCGGACTTTTTTGGCTTGATTTTTTTGGGATTTTGTGCTAGTTGCGATTGGAAGTTTCATCCACTATTATTGACGTGCTATCTGAGCTCTGGGGGTTATTTGGAAGTCTGATCTTGCACCTGTGTGTAGTTTCTGCTATTTTTTCACTGTGTCTTCAATAGTTGCTGCTGCGATTTACTTGTTGCTCCTATATTACTTGGTTAGTGGAATCATAGCAGATTACATTTCTCTACATTGTGATTAGTTCTTCTCTGCTGCTGTGTTACTTGCATCTCTGCTGGTTCTTCTTCTTCTTCTTGCTGAAACTGTTATCAATGGAAAAATACGATATTATTCCCGTTAAATTTAATGGGAATAATTATATGGCCTGGTCCTTTCATCTAAAGAATTTTGTAGCAGGCCAAGGACTGTTTGGTTATCTTGATGGATCGATAACTAAACCTACTGCCAGCACTACTGACACAAAAGCATTACCCACCTGGTCAAAAGAAAATGCTAAGGTCATCACTTGGATTTTTAACTCCATTGACCCTTCTCTTGCCATTGCTCTTCAAGCATATACTGTCGCATCTGATATGTGGAGTCATCTTAAGAATGTTTATCATCAAACAAATAAAGCCCGCAAATTTCAACTAGATAGTGAAATTGCAAAATTCAGTCAAGGTGATAAATCTGTGCAAGCGTACTTCAATGGATTTCTCACCTTATGGACTGAGAGGGATGCTATGATTGTTCAAACTGTTTCTGCTGGGTTTCTGTCTGAGGCTCTTAAATTACAAGAGGAAACCCACATCAGCCAGTTCCTTATGAATCTCAGACCTGAATTCGAATCTGTTCGATCGGCTCTCATGAATCGAGAAGTAACAACAAACCTGGACACATGCTTCCAAGAAGTTCTTCGCGAAGAACTTCGCCTAAAATCTCAGCGTACCATTCTTGAAGAACCACAGGCCTCCCTAGCTTCTCTTTAGACTGAGTCTGCCCTTCTGGCAGCCCCCAATCAGAAGCCTACTCAATGCTATGAGTGTAAAGGCTTCGGTCATCTGGCCAAGAACTGTCGAAAGAAATTGGTGTGCAGATATTGCAAACGCTCTGGTCATCTTATTGATGATTGTCGTAGCTTACAGCGAAAGAATGGACCCCAGCAGAAGCAAAATCCTTCCACCGGGCCCCAACCGGCTGCAATCCAAGTTCAAGCATCCCTGCCTGACACAGGAAGCGCTTCTTCCGGGACTGTATCTATGACTCCAGCCCAGATTCAAGAACTGATTCAGAACACGGTGACTTCCGCATATGCATCCATGGGTTTTAATGGTGGTCGGTATCAAACTCAGTCTCTTCTAGCATTTCCTGCTTTTCATTCTTCAATCTCTAGGTCTTCCTCCATTACCCCATCTACCTGGTTTCTAGATTCAGGAGCATCAAACCACATGACTTCTGTGGAACATAGCTTTACAGCCTCTCACCCTTACCTTGGCAAAGACAAAATAACTACTGCTAATGGAGACCAATTACTCATTTATGGAATTGGTACCATTACTTTATCTAGTGTCTCTGGCCAGTCCCTCCATCTTTCCAATGTCTATTTTGTTCCAAAATTATCAGCCAATTTACTTCAGTCGGACAACTTATTGATGATGGGTACCATATTAACTTTTCTTCCACTGGTTGTGTCATTCAGGAGCGGCAAACTGGGAGAGTGATCGTGACGGGGAGTAAACATGGTCGACTTTTTCTGCCGGACATTGGACATTATTCCCTATTTTCTTCTTCTTCTCCTAATTTCAATAAATTGTGGACTATCTGGCATAGTCGTCTTGGTCATGTAAACAATGCTTATTTACTTTCCTTGCTTAAAATTGGTTGTTTAGAACCCACTATTGATAATAAAATGATGTCCTCTTTCCTTCAATCAAAATGTGCAACGTGTTGTTTGAGTAAGAGTCATATTTTGCCATTTCCCATTCATCGTTCTCGTGCATTAACATCTTTTGATATCATTCACACTGATGTTTGGGGAATTGCACCCACATTAAGTCGGACAGGATTTAAGTATTATGTGACCTTTATTGATGATCATTCTCGATTCACTTGGATTTATTTCATGCGCTTCAAATCTGAAGTCTTTTCTCTTTTCCAAAAGTTTTATAATATGGTTCACACACAATTTCAAAAGGATATAAAAATTCTTAGGTCTGACTCCGGCGGAGAATACATGTCCCATGATTTTTCTGCCTGTCTTTCTGATAAAGGCATTCTTCACCAAAAATCCTGCCCACATACTACTCAGCAAAATGGTGTTGCGGAGAGGAAGAACAGGCATATTCTTGAAACTGTTCGAACTCTCCTGCTGAATCCTTAGTTCCTCCCAAATTTTGGTATGATGATGCACAGACTGCTGTATATCTCCTCAATCGTCATCCTAGCTCCGTTCTAGGAAAGACTACTCCATTGAAGCTCTCTTTGGTCATACTCCTTCATATTCTCACTTGCGTGTTTTTTGTTGTTTATGCTTTGTCCATCTTCCACCTACAGAGCACACTAAGTTGTCCCATCAGGCTGCCAAATGTCTCTTCCTAGGTTACAGTACTGAACACAAGGGATTTCTATGTTCTGACCAATCTGAGAATCGCATGCGGATATCTCGTAATGTGATCTTCTTGGAACACATTCCTTTCTTTTCTTTGCGTTTGGATACTCATCCAGTTGCTGTATCTTATCTGCCTCAATTTCCTGCAACTACTTCTCCACCATCACCTATTACCAATGTCTATGTCCGACGGAACAAGGTTCCTCCTGTGGGGACTCATTCTTCTGATCTTCTCCCTGTGCCACCTACTGCATCCTTAGGTATTAATGCTTCCTCTACTGATAGTGTCATACCCCTGAGACGCTCTGGTCGTCCTTCTGTTACTCCTGACAGATATGGCTTTCCTGCTCTTTTCACTTCTTTGGATAGTGCTCCTATACCTACATCTTATTCACAGGCTTCGAAGATTGCATACTGGCAGGATGCTATGACCGAGGAGTTGCTTGCTCTTGAAGCAAACAAAACATGGGAATTGGTACCGGCCCCTGTCGGCGCCTCTGTAATCGGCAGTAAATGGATCTATTCCATCAAAGTTCATTCTGATGGGAGTCTTGACCGCTACAAAGCCAGATTGGTTGCCCAAGGTTACAAGCAGGAATATGGGATTGACTATGAGGAGACCTTTGCACCAGTGGCTAAAATGACCACTGTTCGCACCCTCCTTCGTGTAGCTGCAGCCCGCAACTGGCCCCTATGGCAAATGGTTGTCAAAAACGCCTTTCTTCATGGCGACTTACATGAAACTGTTTATTTAAAACCACCTCCGGGTTATGCTAGTCCTCCACACCATGTTTGTAAATTGAGGAAAGCTCTTTATGGACTTAAGCAGGCTCCCAAGGCTTGGTTTGATAAATTTCGGGCCGTTATCCTTCAAGCTGGATTTCGCCAGAGTCACTCTGATAGTTCCCTCTTCCTCCGATGGACATCAAAAGGCTACACATTTCTCTTAGTCTATGTTGATGATATGATTATCAGTGGCAATGATAGTGCCGGTATTACGGATCTCAAACGTCATCTCACTTGCCACTTCAGAATGAAGGATCTTGGTCCTCTCACCTACTTTCTAGGGGTGGAGTTCTTGCGTAACAAATCTGGCATTCGGGTTCATCAGCGGAAATATGCTAAAGATTTAATCACTTCGGCACAACTTGATGATGCTCACACTTTTGATACTCCTATGGAGTTGAACAGCAAGATCCGTAGGGATGATGACCAGCCCCTAGATGATCCTTCTGTTTTTCGGCGAATAGTAGGTAGTTTGCTCTACTTAACTATGACCCGACCAGATATTTCTCATGCCGTTCATACGGTTAGCCAGTTTGTGAGCAATCCTCACAAACCTCACCTTGCTGCTGCTTTGCGCATACTACGCTATGTCAAAGGCACCCTTAACCATGGTCTCTTCTACTCTTCGGGCGCTTCTCTACACTTATCAGCTTATTCGGATGCTGACTGGGCTGGTTGCCCAGCTTCTCGGCGCTCTACCACTGGCTGGTGTATGTTTCTTGGGGACTCCTTGATTTCATGGAAATGCAAGAAGCAAACCACCGTCGCTAAACTTCTGCTGAGGCTGAATATCGGGCCATGTCATCTGCGAGTGCTGAAATCATCTGGCTACGCCGTATTCTCTGTGAATTCGGTGTCATCATTGGGGACAACACCAGTGCTACTAGAATTGCAAACAATCCGGTCTTTCATGAAAGAACGAAGCACATTGAGATTGATTGCCACTTCATCCGTCAGCATGTTGTTACGGAGAAGATCACTTTGCCTCATGTCTCTACTCTTAACCAGTTGGCGGATATCTTCACAAAAGCTCTCCCCAAAACGCGTCATCATGATCTCAGTAGCAAATTGATGTTTTCTGCCTTACCACATCAATTTGAGGGGGAGTGTAGAAGATAATGGACTTATGCTAACAGGCCCTACGCCCAGCCCAATCAGTTTTTAACCCATGTAAAATATCCCACATGTGGATCTAGGATAAGCCTTATACAGGCTGTTTCATTGATTTTCTTCTATGTATAGAGATAGGATATTCTTTAGATATTCTTTATTCTTCAATTCTTGATTGTAATTAGATTGTAATTACTGCTGATTACTAGCATGTGATTAGGGTAAACTGATTATAAAATGGTTGGTCGATCCTCCTTTGAGGCATCAACTTTTCCTCCAAACTTCTCTCTCTCTCTCTCTCTCTCTCTCTCTCTCTCTCTCTCTCTCTCTCTCATTTTGCTCTTTACATTCTAACACCTACTTCCTAAAAATGTCATGTCAAATTACTGAAGGTGTTGGTTTGTCTAGTTCCAGTGCATTACATTATAGAAATTAGACTCAGGGTCCCTATCTCCACCACAATAGTTCAGTCAAGCACTTCAGCAGCATGTACAGGTTTTGTCCAGACTGGGGTGCTGTCAAAATACCCACCATAGTTTCATTTGCCTTTTCATATCATTATTTCTCAGAGTGAAGATTATTTATAGCCATCAATAGAGGTTAATTTCATCAATCATATTAAGAATGCCAATCTACTTGTCTGCCTTTATCAAAATAAGGATAGTCTACAATTTTCTGACCCACTTGTGAACCTTCAAAATCAATTCATCAAGTGGACTAAGAAAGAAGGATTGGTTTCTTTTATGACAGTTCATAATTCAGCAATCACATAAAAGGTCTAGCCAGATACAGATAGAGGTTATGACCATACACAAGTTTGATGGCTGGCAATGAGAGGCTAAATTTCTTTCATTTTAATACCGGCATACCGCATAAAGTAACAAGAGCTAACAAATGGGTGTTGAGGGAATCCACATGTTTTTCAAATATAAAAAATAAGAGGGTCAGAATGAAAATTTTACAGTCTACAAATATAATTTACCGCTACATACCACAAACTAGGTTGACTAACCACACCTCAATTATGATAGGCTTCCCATCTTTCATTGCCTTCTTCAGATCACCAGCCAAGCCTAGAAAGTACAGAACCAAATCAGATGCATCTTTTGTTACAACGAACACCATAGAAAGGCTAAGATAAAGTAAAACAGATAAATAGAAATGGTGTAAAAATGGTTAGAAGCATTGACTTGTGAATACACATGAGAAATTATCTGCAGTATCACCACCGAAAATAAATATGAAGAAATACTGACTGAAAACCACAAAGAGTACCTTTTCGAACAATTCTACATTCTCGACAAAATTCAGTAATGAGCTCTTCAGGGGAGTTGAATTCCCGTGCCCACACTGGAGTAGAAGCCAATGGTGCACTACACATGTATAATAATGAAATATAAGCACTTTGTGGTGTTCAATACAAAGGAGTATAGGCAGCTGAGAAGATGTGCACATAAGAAATAAGACCACTGCAATTGGATGATCCTAGTGGTAAATGGTCATACATTTAATCACCTCAAACGAGATCTTTCCATCTCAAATTATGCATCCAAATTTGATATTGTGTAGATGTAAATATATATCTCATAGAATGAAAACAGAAAACCACAAAGCATTGAGTTCACGTACTCTGTTGATGTGCGTAGCAATTCATACACCATATCCGTCTGTAACGTAATGATTATTATAAATAAATAAAGTCAAATGTGAGTGTAAACTAATGCAATTTATAACCAGAAACGCATATACCTATAGCATTCTCAGAGAAATCAGAGAATAGATTCACCTGTAAGACATTTGGCAAGTTTAACCGTTGGGCAAGTTGTGTGGCAATGGTGGATTTCCCAGAGCAGGCAGTTCCGCAGACAAGAATTACAAGTGGTACTCTTTGGTGATGAAATCTTAAGGCAGATGACAAGGAACACAAATTAATGGCCTTAAAGTATGCATGAACCAAAAAAGTATGCACGAACCATCTAATAAAAATGTACAAGAAAAAAAAATAACAGCATAAGAAAAAAATGCAAAAGATTAAAAGGAAAACTAGCATTGCAAAATATGAAAGCCACCATGTATTTCTTTTCTGTTTTTAGGGAAAAAAACCCACCATTTTGACGATTGTAAATAATAATAAAAGATAACATTTACAGGATTTTCTGACTAGTCCCATGAGGACGTGATGATTACAACTCAAATCATATTTCATGAAAAGCTCACTGACCTTGTCATCATTTTGTAACGGTTTATGTATTCTTCACCATAGCCGCGCCGCTCCATAAGCTGCAAATATAGTTCCATTATTCCATAAGTGATTTATCTTCTACCTTTCGAAATCATGAAAGACCCAGTCCATGACCTGAGTTAAAAGTAAAACTTGTCACATTCTTTAACTTCGTTCTCTGATCAAAGTTTCATTATCAGAGTATGCCAGAGGTAGAACTTTCAGCTCTTAACCATTTACATACTAATCTCTCAAAATCACTTAAAGGCTTCGGATGATTTCATCTGAGGCGAATGAAATGCCACTTCTATGATCAAATTCTAAATCCACCAAATGGATCAATATGACTAAAAGATAAGGATATCAATCAATCCAAGTTGCAGGTATTCTTAAGCATCTTTGGTCATGCACATTTCTTTGATGTTCTAAATAGCTGATCTCCAATGAATAACCTCTAGGTATCTTTAAGTTTTAATAGAAGTTTGCTGGATCAAGATGGTCACTTTTGCTTAAGGGAAAAAACATACAATGCAGGATCTTACCTTAAGAAACAAATGAAATAAAACAAAGACAGAGGTGATGAGGTTGAGATAATCAGTTTTTTTTTCCACAGGAAATTGATTTTTAAATCAGATGGACATTCTTTTCATATTTGGGTGCCATTCCAGGCATGAATTTTAGTCCATTTGATGTTCCCGCAGAAGGCTGAGAGCTATTTTGGTGTTCTTTTTTTCTTTGAAGCGGGGGAGGGATTAGATGGGTCTGCACCCCTGACAGGTGTTCAGTGGGCTTTCAATCTGTGTAAACTGTAAAGTACAACCCACATTTCCTTGACCTAAACTAGTCCACAGAAATTGTCTATACTCCAAAGAATTCTTAAATAAAAAGATTGCAGCTACCCAATCTTTATCCATTCTGTGGTATAATGTGGATGGTCACTGTATTTTATTTTTCAACTATTATTTTTCCATTTTGTGTAGGATTATTCTACTAAGCTGACTTTTTTTTTTATAGGCCTTCCACAGTGAGACCCGTCAGTGTTAATATAAACTGTTATGTTGCTCGCTAACAGCTCGAGTTTTTATGTTTCTGGTTATTAACAGTATCCATCTTCTAAGAGCAGAGCAGTTACAAGATTAGGGATGGCAATTCCGTCCGGTCCGATCCGATCCGATCCAATACCTGCTCCGTTTGGATATGGATTTTGGAGATTTTTTCGGAGATCGGGTCGGATTCGGATATGGATTTTGAAAAAAATTCGGAGATCAGATCGGAGGCGGATATGGAGATATCCGATCCGAATATCCGTTTGGATATCCGATCTCCGACCCGTATTCGACCCGTTTGGATATCCGTTTAACCCTTAATTGCAGTTTTTCCCCTTATCTTATATAATATTATATATATTACACCATATATATATCAATATATTATAGAGAACACTTCAGTGTAAGTGTATGACTTGTGTAAAAGTGTTGAAACTTGAATGACTTTATTTTGAAAGTTTATTTTTGGATATATTTTGAATTGTATTGTCTTTTTAATGTTTTTAATGCTTAAATTATATTTTGAATTGTTTTGTCTTTTTAATATTTTTTTAATGATTCAGATATCCGATTCTCCGTTTGGATATCCGATCTCTGTTTGGAGGCGGGGATGGAGGATAGAATGGATATATGTTCGGAGATCGGAGCGGATATGGAGACGGAGAATTGGATTCGGATATGCCATATCCGCCTCCGATCCGACCCGTTGCCATCCCTATACAAGATCATAATTCTTAGCTCAGGCCATAATCAAGTGTGAGTTTGCCAAAAAGAAAAAACTTTAGAACAGCCTACTTGTTCACTAAGCAGCAATCCAGTGTAAGTGTGCCACAAAGAAAAACTTTAGAACAACTCATCCATCACTCATGGCAGACAAAGATAAAAGTCAAGATTGTTCAAACGGTGAACCTTACTGTGGATGGAGAATATTCTGTCAATCACGTTGATGTAAACATCAAAACCATGGCCACCTGGACAGCTGAAAAGATAACGGTCTTAGTCAAAAGCCAGTAGAAGAAATCTGATTAGGCTCAGCTGCACCTGGACCAGGCCCAGGGGCGGACCCACATTAAGGGCATTGGGGGCAGTGGACCACGTTAGGATCTGGGAAATGCACAGATTTTTAATGGGCAGCTGGCCCATGCCCCCCTTATTGGGAAACGTATGCCCTTACTTCCCTCTTATTCCCGAAAACCTCCCCCTTCCTCAAACCCAGATCACCCAAATCCTCTCCAAGCTCTTGCTGAAACGAAATCCCTAGAACCCAAGCTCTCAAGCAGATTTGTGCTTACATCAAGCAACAGTGCAGCAGAATCTTCATGTGTCTCTCTTTCTCTTTCCTCATTTTGCTGTAAATGCATGTGTACATGTTCTTTTTTGAAATCTAAAGATGGGTTTTTTCCCACTGCACCTTTTGTTCTTTCTTTTAGAAAAATGGGAGAAAAGGGTCTCATTTTCTTCTATTTCTGAAACTGGGTTATCTTGTTTGGGTTTGGGGGTGGTTTTTGTTTTTCCTATTAGAAAATAGGGAAAGAAGGAAAGCTAAACGTGTAAGTATGTTTATTGGGCGTCAGTGTTTCGTGGATTGAAGCTCATTCAAAACATTGTATTTGGAGCAGGGTGGGACTTGGGAGATAGCCAAATAGGAACTGTGTCGTGTGGATTTTGCCCAACCTGGAAGGTTCTAGTATTGATTTGAACTTTTCTCTAATTCAATGAATGGTAAAATGATGATCTTTTGAGCACACGGGAAAATATATTATCCTCACTTGTGCAGTTTGTGTGGTGTTGATTGGACTATATTATGTTTGATTAGTGGACTTCAAATGGATGGAGGACATCGATTTGGTGGAATTAGATGGTGTCACTAGTACATGATGTTATTATAGGCCTATCACAACCATTTATTTGTCAATGTGGCTTGGTCGCCCACCTGATCAACAGCACCATGTAAATGGTGAAGTTGAAGTTCTATGAAGAGCTGATTATTTGTATCATTGTTTGTGATTTCTGAACTAAGCTCATTAGATTACTATGTATTCATCAGTTTCATAATAGATTGTAATATATTTGAGTCATGAAGCAACTGAAAAAAAAATTGTCGCCACTCCCTGTCAACTAATGCAATGTTGACTTGATTGGATAGAAAAGACGAGGTTTTGATTTGTGTTATAACTCTATCATTTTCGGAGTTGGGTTTCTCATTAGAGTTTAAAATTTGTGTTATTTGTTTCTCAAATTGATCTCTTGAGAATTGGGCATTGTGTTATTTGTGTTATTTTTCTTTTTGAATTGTTGTTAGAGAATGTTAGTTACTTGATGTAGTTAGATATTTTGCATCTATTTCAGTGCAAGATATTTTTCTTTTGCCATTGATAATGTGAATAAATGGCATCAAAATAATGTGAATACATAACAACAAAATAATATTTGAAATCTTCAATTGATCATCATCTGCCCCCCTCGAACAAAAACCCTGGGTCCGCCACTGACCAGGCCAGCCATGGTTTTAAAACTCGGCTGAAACCAAGTCATATCTACATACAGGTCTTGGTACTGGTATTTTAATGTTCGAGCATGAAACTTAATATACTAGATCTCCATTCTATCTTAAGCTGTAAAACAAGGAAGATTTTCACAAGATAAAAGAAGCAGTAATAAACTTATAATACTTACGGGATCTGTTTATATTTTTAAAAAAAATAAAGCAATTAAAAAATATGCCTATTTGACTAAAATCTAAGTACCTTGAACAGATTAGCTTCCAAATCAGATTGGGAACTGCAAAATAAAATTAATGAATTAAAACATTTGGTAGCCCTCGATAAGTAGGATAGGCAAACTGGCACTTGAAGATAAAAAAGAATTTCATGTAAGAAATATTCAGGTTATGGTCATGCCAGAGATGGCCATCACATAGGTTTAGGTTAGGGGTGGCTTCCAGCTGGGTTCAGGCCCTGCATGGGCAACAGCTTGAGCCCAGGCCATTTGTCTTGAGCCTGAAATTTAGGCCCATCCTGCCACACTGTAGTCAATAGTCCTAACCAGCCAGATTATGTTATCAAACCTTCACCTGGGCCTGGACCATATATTAAACAGATTTAGTATAAGAACCAGGCCTCAGAACCAATCCACTGGCCTAAAATAGGCCTGAACTAGGTCTGTGGCGCTTATGGCACACAAGGCCTGGCCAACTCTACCCTTGCTTTTAGATGAAGGAAAGCATGTGAAAGATTTATTTTATTTTTTCCTACTTTCTAAGAGGCCAGGGAGGCAGGGACCGCAGCATGGTTGGAAGGAGCTCATTGTCACAACCAGCAAGATTAAAAAAGGTAGCGAGTTCCATTCAAGTTACCAATAAAAGGGCTCACCCGGTGCACAAAGTGCTCCCCGGCTAAGCGGGGTAGGGGGAGGGTGGGCGCATGTGTACGCAACCTTACCCTTGCATTTTTGCAAAGAGGCTGTTTCCACGCCTCGAACCCGTGACCTCGAGGTCACCAAAGGAGCAACTCTACCGTTGCGCCAAGGCTCGCCCTCTCCATTCAAGTTACCAATGAAAAAAGAAAAAAAATCGCATCCATCAATGGAAAAAAAAAACTTAGAGTAAGCAAAAGAGATGTCGAGAGGATAACATACACATCTAGAAGACTGTTGTCGATAAGCAGCTTTTTCAATTCGAGAGCAATTTTAATAGCAACATGATTAGGAATCTGACATACCAAATGAAAAGTAAGTACACTAAGTTGTTCTGGCAACTCGGCATTGTCCACTCAAAATTTGAAATACTAGCTTCTCAGAAAAGATAATCTTCCAAATAAACTGGAAAAATGATATTGCCACAAGAAATGCTTAACAGAAGATGCTGGGGAAAAATGAAAGTGATCCCCCCCATTGTGAGTTTGCAACCTTCATTTGAGAAACGATTTATCTGTTTTTTTTTTTTTTTAGGTGTTCCATCATATGGGAGGACTGGATTCACTGATAATGATATAAAATTCATTAGTTTTCAATTGATCCAGCAACCTTCTCAGTATTAAGCACATAAACCTATACAATTCAAATGTAACTTCTAACAATTGCTGCAAAAAACTATAGACCATAAAGTATCAAACATGACAACTTTATGAGGGAGGGAAACTAAAAGTTGTAAAAGAGAACATGCCACCATAATTAAACTTATTGATGTTCAAACCAGGTTCCAAGTCAATCACAAAATTCAATCTGAAAATCGCAAAATCAAGAAGAGAGAAACTCAACTACACAACACCAACCCAGGTGTAGAAAATGACTAAAGTAAACACAAATTATAGCCTGAAAACGTAAGACACATTAAATATTAAAGAATATGCACTGATAAAGCCTGGATTGCTCATGGCCATCTTAGATGGATGAAATGATGGCCCACCCATGAATGGTCCATGTCCCCACCCAGAAAAATGAACTTATTGTGATTAGCATGGTAGCTTGGTTGGGGAATATGCAAATTATATGTATTGCATGAGAGCATAGACAACAGTGAAGCCCCTCTCTTCAATGTGTACCATGGAAATGACATGGAAAAAAAAGGGCTTTTGGAGAGTGAAATTGTATGTGCCTTCCCCTAAGAAAGAGGCGCATTGAGTGAATCAAACAGAAAGGAATAGATAGAACACAAGATTCAATTTTGAATGGAATCAAACAAAAGGTACAGATCGAAGGGGAATCCGCAAATGGGTTATCTACCTTTGTGACAGTGAGCATCCTACTAAGGAGAAATCTGGACAAGACGTAGTAATGATCCGCATTATCACCAAGCCATACCTTTACCTGATAAAAAAAAAAAAAAAAAAAACCAATAACCATCGACACCATCAATAGAAATGAATTTCATACATTTAAGATGAAAATCAAACAGACCCACATCAGAAAAGGAGAAGATTAAAGACCCACATCACAAAAAGAGAAGATTAAAAAGACTTACATCACAAAAAAGAGAAGATCAAACAGACCCACATAAGAAAGTTGAGAGAGAGACCTTGACAAAATCGTACTTGGAAGAAGCATTTCGGGTAGAGAGTCTGCCCGGGGGCAGGGAGGAGGAATCTCCCTTCTCATCTGAATCTTCTGCGGTCACCACTCCTTTGCCCTTCATCTTCTTCTTCTTCCTCCTCCTCCTCGCAGTCCGAGAGAACCAGACGATCGCATGATTTTCACGTTTCTATTGCCAGCCCCCGCTTCTTGGATGGGAACCGGAATCTCCAAATGTACGCCTTTGATCAAATCTCAATGCCCCCCACTCAGTGATGAAAGTCTTGTTGGCTGGTGTTGTGGGCCCATCCCAATGTTTTCCATCACTAGATGGCTTTTCTTTTCTGATTTATCAATTGAATAAGATATCATATCTCGTGTTATCATCATTTGGAAGGGACATATTAAATTCTCTTCATCAGATAGGCCAAAGTCATCTTTGATCTGTTGGACTTATTTTACCAACGAATGGATGATAGTGATTGAGCCATTGCGTGACCCCACTGAATTCTATGATTAGGATGGTTCCATCATGTTAGATATTTAACTCTTGATTTTAGGTGTTTAAAGTTTAAAGACCTTTTTTTTTCCCACTAAGGGCCCATTTATTTGCATGTAGGAATTCATGGCATAAAGTTGTTAGAAATAAAAAAGAGAAAGATGAATATACAAAAATGATCTTCTACAATACTACTTTATATCCTTCACCCTCACATCTCTGATGATGGCCGAGTGGAGCTCATTTGATTCAATCATTATGTAAACTATGATGAGTTTTGTTTAATCGATGACTTTTTTTAATCATGATTCAATCCAATGATAGGTAATAGCTGAATCAAACTTAAGTACGAGAGTCGAAAAGTAGGTATTTGATTTTCCATTATGCCCAATAAATGTGGAGATTTTGTCATTCTACCCTCACATAAATCATTTGGAGGCAAACAGGGCAAATCTGAGGCTAAGCCATGGTGGATTCAAACCCAAATCCACTTTTATAATACAAATCCAAATTTGAATTTGGTTCCAACAAAGAATGTATTATATCCAATTCCAGCTTAAAATTAAGAAAAAAATGGATCCGATTTCAGGTTTAGATCCATAATAAGATATATATTGCATTAGTATAGTTGGATTAAAAACTTAAAAATAAATTTAAGACTAATAAATAAGATATGATTAAAGTTAAATAGACTTTCGAATATAAATATAAATCAAGCCATACAGGATCTTGAAACCTATATAGATTTTTATTTTATACATGTGTCCAGAACATACTAGTATCCGGTTCCGGATCAAAATATTATAGATCACTTACGCATGATTCCTGACTCGGATCTAAAATAATTTCTTTTAGATTCGCAGATAGAATCTAAACCTTCTTTAATCCAAATAAGAGACTTCGGGTGCTCGAATAAGAAGATACTTGTCAAACCTTAATTTCGAGTAACACTTACACACAGTAGCAAATTTTATTTTTTTTACCGGTTATACACAGTAACATTTTTATCCTCAAGAGGACAACAATGATGACGTTAATAGTGGGAGCATTGAAAGATTTCACAAGTGGGTCTTTACTCTTTACTAGCAACTCAAACTCACTCAGAAGCACTAACACCAGCCGGCACAAGAAAGTTAAAAGAGTCTCAGACAATTTTTGGGACTACTTTGAAATTTGGGATTTTCCCGGGACATTATTGGAATGCTGTTTCATAAGAGAATAAACTAATTTCTAAAAGAATTAATTAATTAAATAAACGCAAAATAATATATGAGATGCTAAAAAGAAAAAAAGTTTTTCCTACTTGGGACTTGGGAGTTAGTGGAGTGGCATAAGGCATGGAGTTAATTACCCACGTCATACGTGGGTCTTCATAGGAGAAGCTTTGAGAAAACTTGGAAGGAGTGCTACTAGAGATACTCCAAGGAGAGATGGTCTTCATAGGAGGAGATTTGAACGGTCATATAGGACGCGACGTAGATGAATACATAGGAGTACACGGGGGACATGGGTACGGTAATAGAAATGAAGAAGAGAAGGATATCTTAGAGTTTTCAGTGGCTTATGATCTCATGGTAACTAACACCTTTTTTATGAAGAGAGGAGCATTTGGTGACTTATAAGAGTGGCTCATCGAGGACACAAATTGACTTCTTCTTAACTAGGAAAAGAGACCGCTTAGCTTATAAAGATTGTAAGGTTATACCAGGAGAGAGCTTGACTTCCCAACATAGGTTGTTGATCATAGATGTGCAGCTATAAAGGTGGACTAGAAAAAAGAAGTTGTATAGATGCTCAAGGACTAAATGGTGGAACCTGAAAGGTGATAAGCAACTAGCTTTAAGGGAAAGAGTGCTAAAGGAAGACATTTGGGCGATAGATGAGAGTGCAAATAATATGTGGGATAAGGAGATGAGAGTGCAAATAATATGTGGGATAAGGTAACAGAGTATATTAGAAGGGTAGGGAAAGAAGTCTTGGGAGAATCCAAAGGGGGTGCTATGGTACAGAAAGAGGCATGGTGGTGGAGCGAAGCCGTCCAAGACAAGATAAGAGTTAAAAGAGAGTGCTTTAAACTTGGCAAAATGATCGAAATGAAGCGAACTTTGAGAGGTATAAAGAAGCAAAAAGAGAAACCAAAAAGTCAGTTAGTGAGGCCAAGGCAAAGGCATTTGAGGAGCTATATAGGTGACTTGATACTAAAGAAGGCGAAATAGAGATATTCAAGCTTGTTAAAGCCAGAGATCGGCGGACCAAGGACTTAAACCAAGTTAAATGCATTAAGGATGAGGATGAAATGTGTTAGTAAAGGAAGAGGAGATAAAGGAGTGTTGGAAGAGCTGCTTCTACAAGTTATTTAACGAAAACAGTAGTAGTGACATACAATTGGAGCAGATTACCATTTCTAGAGAAGAAGCGAATCATATGTTCTATAGGAGAATCAGTAGGGAAGAAGTTAAAGAAGTATTGAAAATAATGAAGAATGAGAAAGCGGTTGGGCCAGATGATATCCCTATCGAGGTCTGGAGGTGCTTGGGGGAGGATGGCATTAGTTGGTTGACAAAGCTTTTTAATGTAGTGTTAAACAACAAGAAGATGCCTAATGCATGGAGGAAAAGTATTCTTATACCCATATACAAGAACAAAGGAGATATTCAGAACTGTGCGAATTACCGTGGGATTAAATTGATGAGCCATGCGATGAAATTATGGGAGAGAGTTATTGAGAGAAGACTAAGAAGAACAACAAACGTTTCAAAGAATCAATTTGGTTTCATGCCTAGGAGATCAACCATGGAGGCTATCTTTCTCCTGAGGAGGTTAATGGAACAGTATGGAGAAGGTCAGAAAGATTTACATATGGTGTTCATTGACTTGGAGAATGCCTGTGACCGGGTTCCTAGGGAGATTGTTTGGAGAGTTCTGGAAAAGAAAAGAGTGTATGTCGCATATATTGAGGCGATAAAGGATATGTATGATAGAGTCGTGATATCTATAAGGACAACTGGCGGCGAAACTAAGGAGTTTCCTATATGATTGGTCTACACGAAGGCTCAGCGTTAAGCCCGTACTTGTTTGCAAAACGGAATATATGGAATGCAAGTTTAGTCAAAGTAGGACACCTGGTAACATAGAAGTAAGTTTGGGCACACAAAAGATTGTAGAGAAAGAAAACTTTAGGTACCTTGGATCTATGGTGCAACAGGATGGAGGGATTGATACTGATGTAAGTCACAGGATTCAGGCCGGGTGGACCAAATGGAGGAGTGCTTCGGGGGTCTTGTGTGATCGGAAAGTCCCCCTCAAGGTTAAAGGAAAGTATTATAAGGTGGCGGTACGACCAGCGTTGTTATATGGATCAGAGTGTTGGGCAGTAAAGCATAATCATGTCAAAAAGATGGAAGTTGCGGAAATGAGAATGCTAAGATGGATGTGTGGGATCACAAGGAGATAGGATTAGAAATGAGGAGATTAGGAGCAAAGTAGGAATAGCACCGATTGGACATAAAATGAGAGAAAATCGACTGAGATGGTTCGGCCATGTTAGAAGGCGTCCAACGGAGGCACCTGTTAAAAGGTGTGAAAGCATGAAGATTGCCAGGAGGAGAGGGAGAGGGAGAGGGAGACCCAAGAGAAGTTGGAAAGAAACTATTAAACATGACATTGCCTACATGGATCTAACGGAGGACATAGCCCTAAATAGATTTGATTGGCGTCGTCAAATCCATATAGCCGACCCCACCTAGTGGAAAAAAGGCTTGGTTTGGTTTGGTTTATACGTCATAAAAAAAAAGTCACAAAAAAGTCACAATAAAAGATAATGATCTTTAAAAATGGATTTGGGTCTGGGACCAATATGGCTCGACCTGGAACTGTCCAGTTTGCATCCCTAGCCACAGCCCCACAAGGGAGCATTGTCACGACAAAATCAGAGGCCTAAGACAATTTTTGGGACAATTTTGAAATTTGGGGTTTTCCCGAGATATTATTGGAAAACCATCTCATAAAAATAAACTAGTTTTATACAATTAAAAAAATTAAATAAATGCAAAATAATATATGGGATACTGTTACGAAAATGATTCAATAAAAAAAATATGATCTTTTGCCATTTTATCCCAATTTTCTCAGGATACTTCTATTTTCTGGAAATAAATGGAAATGTCAGTCTTATCAAGAATGATACCATTTCAGGTATATATTGTGTTATTATTAAAATATTTTCAAAATACCCCCAATATTTGTGACAGTGGAACACTGCTATTACATCGAAATGGGTAGGCTTGAGGCAGACACTCAGGCCCATGGGCAGGGTTGCAGTCCTGCCAGGCTGATGATCACTGTGTGGGGATATCTCCGAACTCACCGGAAGACCGGCCGATGCTCCATCTCGTGCTCCGGCGCCAGCTAGGCCATCTCGGCCAGGCTCGTCTCAATTACCACCAGCTCGGCCAAAGGCTCATCTCAGCCCCTTACACTCCTCCACTTCGGCATCTCCACGAGGTCTCTAGCCAAATCAGGGTCATCCCCGACCTCGACTCCCCGACCTCGGTCGGGATGCCAGGGCTAGCCAAGGCAGGGACTGACAGCTGTCTTCCCTTGGACACTCCAGCACGCTACAGCACGTACGATAAGACAAGGGCACCGCCCATATCTTCTGACAGAGCCTCCCATACCGCCCACGTCCACTGACAGAACGGCGTCCACAGACACCAGGGTATGGCCCGATGCGACACGACGTGCCACGATGGGACAGCTCCCTGACAGAGTCACCTCCTTGTCTCCTCTCCTCCTCTATAAAAGGGGCCAAACCAGAAACAGTAAGGGGGATCTCTGGCCCCCTCCGAGAGAACCACACGCTGGTATCACCTTCTTCCCCAAAATCTCCACCCTACTGTCCAGTTCTCATACTGACTTAGGCATCGGAGAGCCCTGCGCTGCCCACAGCCAGGGTCCTCTGACCTGTTTCTCTCCCTCTTCCAGGTTCTCAGGCATCGGTTCTTCCATCATCAACGAGGAGACGAGGAGCTTCAGCCTTCGTCCTCCTCAGTGAGTCTCAAGAACACCACCCCCCCCGGGTCCGTGAATTTTTGTGCACTTACAATCACCCTTAATATCTAAGGTTTTATTGATGATTTTACCATAAAAAAACACAGGGTTTACATAGAAAAAAAAAAGAAAACTCTGAGATAAACCGAAACAAGGCTGAGTATGCCCTAGCCCAAGCTGAGTCTTCCGAGCCAGGCCCATCTTACTTGATGACTCGGCTCACCTTTCCCAAAATTGCAACATTACAAGGAAAATGTCAAAAATAAATATGCAAGTCAGATCTGTGGAGTTGTTCCAAACTGACTGGATAAATAGGCAATCTGAAAATGAAAACTGCACAGAATGAAACCAGATAATTTGCAATCAATTAATTTCACACCCACGCGAGAGAGAGAGAGAGAGAGAGAGAGAGAGAGAGAGAGAGAGAGAGAGAGAGAGAGAGAGAGAGAGAGAGAGAGAGAGCTTTTTAAACCACACTTATTGCTCAACAGCATGGATTATGTTAATGGACATGGAGTTTATATTTCCATGATCTGTGAAAGAAACTGAAATCAATGAACAAGAAGTATAATTTACAGAGATAAATTACAACTACAACTGACAACCCCCTTGTGTGCAGATCCATCTCATTCACCTACCCATAGAAGTAAAGGCATTAATGAGCACTATCAATCTTTACACAGTACATGTTTGAGAGAACATGATCATCGTCGTGGTCTTCGAATGCTCAAAGCTGCTGGCTGTTAAATACATGAATGAAGAAACCTGAGCATATCAAAATTTGGTAGAGCAAGTTACCCCAACAGACAACTGACATGGTTTGAAGAGGGAATACATGTTCAAGTTGGTAAGGTTTCTCCGGGGAGAGAGAGATCATCCTCTGCTAAAGACACATTAACCATCTGAAATGGATGCGAAAATAATTACACCATACTGATAATAATACTACCTGCAGGCAGCATCAGGTGTAGCCAATAAAGTAACTTGAGTAGATAATAATACTACCTGCAGGCAGCATCAGGTGCAGCCATTAATGTAACTTGAGTAGATAATAATACTACCTGCAGGCAGCATCAGGTGTAGCCATTAAAGTAACTTGAGTAGATATCAATGCAGAAGCGGTGGATACTCAGCATTAGGCAATAGCATGTTCAGGTGTCCAGACCTCTTGAAAAATCTTCCACCTTTACTTCTCATTCCAGTCCCAGCCAGACTTGATACAAGAACAGATCTAGAATCTGGCTGCCACTTGAACCCTTGTAGAATGGAGAACAGACTTGAAAGGGAAGGAGAGACTTCACTTTCGCGTATATTTTTACATGAGACTACTCTGAGGCCTTGAAGCTCCTTCCAAGAAAGGACCACAGACTCCAGACCTTCTGTTGTCAACAAGGAGCATCCTTCCAGAGAGAGAAATTTTACCCTCCTGTGATAAGTAGTGTTAAAACAAAATTAATTAGTTAACTTACTCGGGAAGATTTTAAAAATCGAATTCCATAAAAAGGATCCTGTAGTACAGTTGGAAGGTGTCCATTGCACTTGAAAATGAGGTTGTGGGTTTGAGTCATGTTACCTAAAAAAGAAGTTTCTTCCACCCCACCCCAACCCAGCACCACACCCAAACACACAATTCCATTGTAGTGATAATAATAAATCAAACCAAACATTGTGAAGTCTACAAATAGGGATGTATATATCAGCGGGGACATCACTCCAGTATGAAAAACACATGCCCCATAAATCACCCGAAATGGACACCAATTATCTTGTCAGATTTCAGATAGATGGTTATGGACACAAATTTCTTTCACTTTTACCTTCTTTTTTTTTTCCAGTACTCATGTTAAATAAATAAAGCATGGTTAGGATCATGCACTATTAATTAGGGGGAAGGTTGGAAGGTGGGCATTGCTTATTCAAATTTCAAAGAGGGACCAGCAGATTCAAGATCATGACCCTGTGGGCAAGGAACATATAATATGTCTCAAAGAAATACTCAAAAGAATAATTGTTAGTTTTATGGACTCAATCCAGTAGATGATATAATAAATTGATTAAATTCTTTATTTATTCATATATTCATGCTTTCCCTTCATGAGATGAATGGTAATTTATTATATACTTGCACATAACCAATACGAATGACATTATGGTTCATAAGATGAACCGGGGTCC
The DNA here is from genome assembly GCA_012931725.1 of Litsea cubeba. Taxonomy (NCBI): domain Eukaryota; kingdom Viridiplantae; phylum Streptophyta; class Magnoliopsida; order Laurales; family Lauraceae; genus Litsea; species Litsea cubeba. Next base: position 66,691,824 of record CM022946.1, read on the forward strand.
ACAAGCATATTAGATGTAACACATGTGTATGGATGAGATCCACATACAGGAGACATGTGTGACAGATCTTATACTTAAATATTATCACAACCAGTGATGAGACTGGACATCTCATACTGATAAGGTTGCAGTACTTTAATCACTATGAGATAGTGTGATTTGTCTCGATCATCAGAATGGACGATTCTGGATCATAGTGCTGGTACATTGGATGTATTGAAGGACCATGAGAAGCACCTTATAAACACTGTCTTTACTTTAAGGTCTGCTCTCATAATTCCCTAGCAATAGACTCTCAATCCTGAGACATTAATGAACTCAAGTTTCTATCTATTCATTTGCTTTGAGTCACCAATGAGTGAGGCCAACTGTAGGTCAACACCTCGGTGATTCGGCGCCAGTGGCCCGGAGCTGCCTGACTTCGGCCGGACCCCCTGTCCTTGTAGCCGGGGTGAGCTTGGTGCCACGTGGATGGCACGCGGATGGCACGTGAGAGTGCTTAGTCCCATCTGATGGCTGTGATTAGCGTAATCCTGTGGTTCTGGAAATCTCCCCACACAATTGCCCCCTAGCTTTTTACCTCTCAAGCGTCCTAGCCTTTAGGGGTGGAAAGCTAGAAGAGTCCGTCTGGGGGTGTGGCGACCATTGCCTGGTGTCGCTTCAACTGTCCTGAAGCAATAAACGCTCTGACCTGTCTGTATTGGGAAGCGAGTCGACGGCTACACGCGTCGCCTCTTCACCGATTGCGCTATCTTATTGATGGAAAAGGCGCGGATCGCGAAATCCGTCCTTTCGAATTTCGAAAGCAGCGCGCGCCGAGGGTTTCTTCTCCATAAATAGGGTCGTCTTCTTCTTCTCTCGCTTCTGATTTCTTTTCGCCTTCGCCCTCATCTCCGATTTCTGTTCTGCTGCTCAAGATCTTTTTAGCGAGGACGACCGTAGGGCGTGTCTGGATCTGTACTCGAGTCGCCTCTTTTCGTCTCTGTAAGTTGCTTCACGCCTCTGTGTAGCTTTTTCCTAGGGTTTAGCAACCTTTAGGGTTTTTTCTTTTGCTGTATCCTTCTTTCTAGACATGGGCACCCCTAGGTTCAGTTTAGACACCGAAGAGGGCATAACCAGATTTAGGGCTGCCTTCGATATTCCGGAGCGAGTCCTGCTCAAGCCAGCAGACTCCGTCGACTATGCCACGATGCGTTGGTCCGGCAGCTGGATGCCGTTCCCTCTGATCTCTGTGATCGAGGGCGGGGTCAGATTTCCCCTGCACCCTCTACTTAGAGCTTGCCTCAGTACCTGGTCCCTCACCCCGTGCCAGCTGATGCCCAATGGCTATAAGGTCATCATGGGCACGGCGAAGCTGAATGAGATTCTGGGGATTGACCTAGGTGTTCATGATATCGAGGACACCTATGATATCTGCAAGGCCAGGGAAGGGAAATATTATCTCCGGGTGAAGCCGCAGCGAAGAGGCTTCGTCCTGGCCTTGGAAGATTCAAGTAAGAATGCCGAAGAAGCCTTCTTTTGCGTCTCGGGGGACTGGGAGTTCGGCGCTGGCGAAAGTAGGAGGCTAGCGGTCCCGCGCCGCCCCGGGACAGTCCCAAGTAAACATCGCTCCTTTTTACTCATCTTCTTTGCTTGATTTCGGCGATGCCGAGCTGACTCTTCTAACATTTGTTATGCAGAGGCAGGTGCGAGACGACGCCGAGCTGCGAGTGAAGGCTGGAGGAGGAACCCCGACGACATCAACAAGGTTGAGAGGTACAAGGGGCACGAGACCAGGTCAGCTTGGAAACTGCTCGGATACACGCCGAGATACCGCGGTCATTACCAGAGGACCGGGGTACCCGAGGTGGACGAAGTTCACCCTGATCGCCCAACTGTATCCCTTGCTGTACCTGCCAGGATCCCCTTGAGCGATCCTGCCGCTAGCCAAGTCGCGTCTGGGTCCGGGGCGTCCACTTCAAGTTCGGAACCGGTGAACTTGAGGCAGATAGTGGACGCTTACTCTTCTGATCAGGAAGAAGATATGGCGGGAAGGTCGAGGGAGCCAGCCGTCAAGGACCTAGCGGCCAAGTTCAGGCGGGGGTCCTCTTCCTCTACGACGCCATCGACTGCCAGCACCCGAGCAGCTCCGAGCTCGGGAGGTGCTGGCGACACTTCCGCTCCTGCTCCTGCTCCTGCTCCGAATGCGGGAGTTCGGCGACGCTCGCCGGAGCGCCCGAGGGAGGGGTCCCCGCCCAGGAAGAAGTCCAAGGCGGGGGAGAAGGACCTGGGGGCCAAACAGCCTCCGAAGGGCAAAACCCCTGCGCGGGCCCCCGGAGTCAAGGCTCCAGCTGAAAAGAGTGCACCGGCAGAGAAGAGCGCACCTGCTGAGAAGGGCGTGCCTGCAGGCAAGCCACCTGGCGGGACGACTCGCGAGCACGGCACCTCGGCGGGGCAAGGATCCGGGTCGTCCTCCGGACCCCGAACTGTCCCAGCGCCATGGAAGCCGAGGATGGAGACTCAGCCCGGTAAGCCTCTGAACGTCGAGGACCGGCTGATGGGGAACGCCGACGTCATCGGGGCTCTCGCCAAGGTCTGCGCTCTGCCACGGGATATGGAGACGCACGAGAGGTTCGATAACGAGAGCCTGATGGTTTCGGCGATTCAGGCTAACCTCGTGGTAAGTGCTTTCAGTGTTTTCCTTCCAAGTAATCTGGCTCGACTGCCCCAGCTTGACTCATCTTTTCCCATTTGCAGAACGTGCAGAGGCTCCTGACCGTGGTGGGGCGGAGTGATAGGAATGCTGCACGGGTCACTCAGCTGGAGTCCGAGAGGGACAAGCTGAAGAAGGAGCTGGAGGAACTGCAGGCGGGAATGGAGCGGATGAAGAAGGCCAGCGCTGATGAGGCTACTTGGCTGGCATCGGCTCTGGCTGATGTCGCCGAACTTACGTCGAAGGCCAATCATCTGAAAGGCGAGGTCTGGGCGAGGAACAAGAAGACCGCCGAGCTGGAGTCGGAGCTGGCCAGGTTAAAGGCTGAATCGACGGCCGAGGGGACGAGGCTGCGCGGGGAAGTGCTGGCTGGGCAAGCCGAAACAGCGAGGCTGAAGAAGGCGAACGCCGAGCTGGAGAAGGAGAAGGCCTCTCTTCTGTCCGAGGCCCAGTCCGCCTTCCAGGATGGGGTGGATCACGCCACCGAGCTATATGAGAAGCAGGTGGAGGAGATCACCGCCATCCTTTTCGAGGAAGGATGCCTGGCCGCACTGAGACGTGCAGGGGTTCCCGAAGACCATCCTGTCTATCGGGACCTGCCGAAGTACTCGGACTCTGCTCCTGAGCCGAGCTCCGCTCCTGCAGCCGAAAGTGCCCCAGTTGAAGCTCCTGCAGTTGCTCCTGCTGCTGACGACGCTCCCGTTGCCCCGGTCTCGAGCGATGCCCCGGTCGCCAGCGATGCTTTGGCCGTGCTTTAGGGTGAGACCTCTTCTGCCCCTGGTTCGGGTGAGGTACCGGTCAAAGCCTCTTCTGCCAGCGACGCTCCAAGCAAGGTCACGGTTTCGGCCGAGTCCACTGGTCCAGCAGATACGGTGATCGACCTAGTGGAGTCGCCGAAACCATAGTAGCCGGGCTCCTCCTTATTTCTGTTTTCTTGCATGTAATGTTGTTACTCCTTAGCCTTGTAATATTCTCTGTATTCAATGAAAAACTGGCTTCCTTTCTTGTGCATTCTTACTCTGCATTTGCTTCTCCGTCACTTCTGGATGTGCATTGAATGGTGTTGAATGTCTTTAATATAACGCGTGACTCTTGAGGTAGAAGGAGTCAAACGGTCCTCATAGCTATCTGTGCCGGTTCTCCGTATTCTGGAGACCATAAATAGCAATAAACATGGTGGCACGGCCTATGAGGGAAACGGACGGATGTCTCCACTTGGCGTCATAGGGATCGCTGGTCAACAGTCGTGCATCCCGAGTAACGCGTGGGAGACTTCGCCCCTTAACTTCCTTCGGACAATGAGCCCTTCTTCTTCCTATAAGTAGGGGCGACAGGCTCGCCATGGGCGATGAAAAGAACAGAACGTAGGACAGTTTTAACTCACGTAGACACAGGAGCCATGCCTGTCAGACATTCTGCAATCTTCGATCCGGGGGGAACCCTTGCGCCTGTGGATGGCTTTCTCGAAGGGGGGAAGCCCATCGTGGCCTGCGCGCTCTCTGAAGGAACTCCCCGTGGACCACGCGCTCTCTGAACGCGGGTTCATGGCCGACCGTCCCTGGTCAGGTTGCGGGGGAAACCTCTGCAACTGCGGGATGGTCGAGCCCTGGGTTTCTGCCGATCCTGCAGGGTCCTGGGTGGCATCGAGCTCCCTCCCTGTCAGAATGGTAAGACTAAGGGTGGAGTTGAGGCCCGCTGGACCTGGGGCTCTTCAAACTTTGGTCTCCTTGACCGGAGGGTGTTGAAGAGCTCGGCGAGGTCCAGGGCCCCCGGACTGGAGGGCCTTCTGCAATCGCTTTGGTCTGACCAACCATAGCGTGTTATAGAGCTCGGTGAAATTCAGGATCACTCAGAACCTCCAGTCTATGATCAGACATCTTGGAGTCTGCAGCCCGAAGAGTTGGTGAAGATCAGAGTCTCCCAGTTTTCCCTTTTTTCTATTTTCAGAGGACTGCGATCCTCCTTTTCGTACTTTTCTTTCTGTTCTGTAACTCTTGTAATAAAGCAGTTTACAATGAATAAAAAGGAGGAGTTCTGTGATCACCCAAACTGTGTATAATGCTTTTGAGTTCTTTTTCACTTTCCTTGCATTGTTCTGGAATACTTGCATTTTTGCGTGTTTGAGTGCTGGCACAGCTCTTTCTCTGAAATGCTGACCTTGGCCGAAATGGTTGGCTTTGGCCGAGACGAGCTGCCTTGTGCCGAAGTGGAGTCATCATCCTGCTGGTTTCGGCTATGGGGGCGTGAGCTCGGCAATGATCTTTGAGGAGTGTATGCACCCGGACTGTAGATCCTTGTAGAGTGGGATGAAACCCTGATTTTAGGAATTCGGCCGAGTGTTCGAACTCGAGGCCTTTTCCAGGGCTGTTAACCCTTGAGTGGGTTCAAAACCCGGGACTTTAGGAAAGGCTGAGTGTAAGAACTCCAGGCCATTTCCAGGGCGATGACCCTTGAGTGTGTTCAAAACACGGGACTTTAGGAAAGGCTGAGTGTAAGAACTCCAGGCCATTTCCAGGGCGATGACCCTTGAGTGTGTTCAAAACACGGGACTTTAGGAAAGGCTGAGTGTAAGAACTCCAGGCCATTTCCAGGGCGTAGACCCTTGAGTGTGTTCAAAACACGGGACTTTAGGAAAGGCTGAGTGTAAGAACTCCAGGCCATTTCCAGGGCGTAGACCCTTGAGTGTGTTCAAAACACGGGACTTTAGGAAAGGCTGAGTGTAAGAACTCCAGGCCATTTCCAGGGCGTAGACCCTTGTGGATGGGTAAAAACCCTGAGTTTAGGAATTGGCCGAGTGTCCGAACTCGAGGCCTTTTCCAGGGCTGTTAACCCTTGTAGATGGGTGAAAACCCTGAGTTTAGGAATTGGCCGAGTGTCCGAACTCGAGGCCTTTTCCAGGGCTGTTAACCCTTGTAGATGGGTGAAAACCCTGAGTTTAGGAATTGGCCGAGTGTCCGAACTCGAGGCCTTTTCCAGGGCTGTTAACCCTTGTAGATGGGTAAAAACCCTGAGTTTAGGAATTGGCCGAGTGTCCGAACTCGAGGCCTTTTCCAGGGCTGTTAACCCTTGCAGATGGGTGAAGACCCTGAGTTTAGGAATTGGCCGAGTGTCCGAACTCGAGGCCTTTTCCAGGGCTGTTAACCCTTGTAGATGGGTGAAGACCCTGAGTTTAGGAATTGGCCGAGTGTCCGAACTCGAGGCCTTTTCCAGGGCTGTTAACCCTTGCAGATGGGTGAAGACCCTGAGTTTAGGAATTGGCCGAGTGTCCGAACTCGAGGCCTTTTCCAGGGCTGTTAACCCTTGTAGATGGGTGAAGACCCTGAGTTTAGGAATTGGCCGAGTGTCCGAACTCGAGGCCTTTTCCAGGGCTGTTAACCCTTGCAGATGGGTGAAGACCCTGAGTTTAGGAATTGGACGAGTGTCCGAACTCGAGGCCTTTTCCAGGGCTGTTAACCCTTGTAGATGGGTGAAAACGCTGAGTTTAGGAATTGGCCGAGTGTCCGAACTCGAGGCCTTTTCCAGGGCTGTTAACCCTTGGTCCCTGAGTTTAGGAATTGGCCGAGTGTCCGAACTCGAGGCCTTTTCCAGGGCTGTTAACCCTTGTAGATGGGTGAAGACCCTGAGTTTAGGAATTGGCCGAGTGTTAACCCCTGTAGCCGAAGTCGATCAAAGAGAGATGAAGATTGATGACGGGGCGAAAGCTATTTCCATTGATTCAGAGATTCATTACACTCCACGGTCTCGGCAGCGGCTTGCCCTCCAAGTCTTCAAGCTTGTAGGCTGATTTTCCTGCCAGTGAAACTGCTCTGAACGGGCCATGCCAGTTCGGGGCCAGCTTCCCCTCGTTTGGCTCTCTGTCAGCGGGCTTTCTTGGACGCTAGCGCGAGTTCGGCCTTCACCCCCTCCTTCCCGCGTGATGCCCGCCTCCCTGTCGAGGCTGGCTACTCTTCTGCTCAGGCTCCGGATGCCCGTCCTGATCCCGGGGCTCGGATCTCATCTTCCTCCTGGGCGATGTAGCGCTTTACCCGGGACATCAACTCTGGCATGGATTCTGAGGGGTTCCCGGCTAAGTCCTTCCGCAGGTCGTGGCCGGGGATCAGGGCATGCTGGAAGGCGTAGATTGCTATCTCTTCCCTGGTGCCCTCAATCTGGCTGTAGACCGCCCAGAATCGTTGGGCGAAGTTGGCGAGGGTCTCACCCTGCTTCATTCTCAGGGCGAGGAGGTCCCCTTCCTTCTTGGGGACGACGCTGTAGGCCTGGAACTTCTTCAGGAAGGAGAGCTGGAGCTCCTTCCAACTCGAAATGGACTTTACTGGGAGAGAACAGAACCACTTCAGGGGGAGGTCACCCAAACTGGAGGAGAAGATTTTGCAGTTCAGGTGACCTTCATTCCCCCAGATGGACATCTTCTGGGAGAAGTGTCGGAGGTGAGCGGATGGGTCCGACAGTCCGTCGTAGGGGACGAACCGCGGGACAGAGAATTTCCTGGGCAAGGGGGTGCGCTCGATGTCTTTTGTGAAGGGTGAGCCCCCCAGATCGGTGTGACCACAGATCTGCTTCTGGTCCCGCGCGTCCATGTTATGCTGAAGAGCAAGCCTGACGCGCTTGTCGAACCGCTCTTGCTCATCGTCCTTCTCTGGGGTCTGGGCTCTGGGCTTTCGCTTGGAGTGGTTCGGGGTTCGATGGCTATGAGCTCGGCCATCGCGGCTATGATGACTTCGGCTGTTGCTCGAGCCTTCGTCATGAATCTGGCTCCGCTTATGGTCCAGATGGTTCCTGAGATCTTCGCGGGGAGGCTGGGCTGCCCTGCTGGGGGCGTCCCTCTTTTTCCCTTGAGGCTCAGAGACCTGCCTCAAGGAGGCAGTTTGCGCTGCCCTCAGCTGCTGCTGGAGCTCGCGAATCAGCTGCTCTTGCCTCTGGAGGAGAGTAGTTTGGGCTTCAACAACCCCTCCAGCGGCAGGGGGTTGAGCGTGGCGCGTTTCTCCTATGGCCACGGCTTTGTCCTTCCGAGGACGCTCATGCCGACGCTCGTCGCGTCGGGGTGGCATGACTTCTTCTGCTGAGATCGAGGCCCCGAGTCCCTCTTGGAGGGGGGCCTCGATGATAAGCTGCGAGCCTAAGCGGCCCTCGCCTGCAGATGTGCCATGCACCGTGCGGGACCGCCCCTGAGGCGGGACGTCCGTTGACGGCGCTGGCAGCTCGATGAATGCTCTTGATGATTCTCCACCCTTCCTAGCTTTCGGAGGCATGGCTTCTGGAAGATTGAGGTTAAGAAGGTTGGGAAGGTTGGGAAGGTTGGGATATTACTTTCCCACAGACGGCGCCAATTGTAGGTGCAGAAAATAATGACCCACAATACCTGGGGAGCCTTAGAGGACTTATCCAATGATGGTGATGACTGGGTGCCGTCCGAAAGCCTGAAAGGGAAGAACACACGGTCAGAGGACCCTGGCCTGGGCGGCGCAAGGCTCTCCGATGCCAAAGTCAGTGAAGGAACTGGAACAATGGAAGGAGAGGAAGAAGAGAGGCAGAGTAACAGCTCTATGAGTTGTATTGTGCGTACCTTGCATGTGAAATGCAATCCTTTTTATAGACGATTTGGAAGATATCTTGGACGATATCTTGGCATGGGTCTCATGATTCGACTGGGAAGTCATGATCAGCCCACGTTGCAAGCGGTCCAATCCAGCCCACTCTGCATTAAATGCGCGTCGGATCAACCCACGTCGCATTTAATGCGCGTCTTGTTGGGCCAGATCGTGTTGGACGCCTTTGGCGGTAGGGTATCATCGGATCTGCCCTCGGGCCTTGCCCTGATGTGGCCTCAGCCGCTGGATGCCGCCCTGTCAGGGATCTGGCGAAGATTGTGAGCGGCTGGATGTCTCGTCTGTCCCACTAGCTCGTGCCCCTACCCCTCCACGTGCCTGATGACGTGGGGGACGAGGGGCGCAAGTGGAGGCTCTTTCTTGCTTCGGCTTCCATCCCGGCTTCTTCAGCCGGGGTGGAGCTTTCTGCTGAAATGGCACCCGGGTGGCTCAGTTCGGCGCCAGTGGCCCGGAGCTGCCTGACTTCGGCCGGACCCCCTGTCCTGGTAGCCGGGATGAGCTTGGTGCCACGTGGATGGCACGCGGATGGCACGTGAGAGTGCTTAGTCCCATCTGATGGCTGTGATTAGCGTAATCCTGTGGTTCTGGAAATCTCCCCACACAGAAACCTATCCTAGAGGCCCACCCTATTTCCAACAGACCCTGTGGGCAAGGAACATATAATATGTCTCAAAGAAATACTCAAAAGAATAATCTTGAAGTGCCAGTTGTATTTAGTCTTGATTTAATGTTTATGAAGGAAAATTATGAACCCATCTCTCATTAGAAGAAAAATGCAATATTGATGCAGGTATTAAACAATGATGGTCATCACATCCTCCGTATTCCCCCTTAGCCTTTTATTGTTTAGATATAGAACTTAACTTGACATTGTTAACAGGCATTTAACCTGTGTACAGCAAGGCCTGAAATCAATGCATGATTGGTAATTTTCATTCTTTCTAACTGTGTGGGGAGATTTCCATAACTCCGGGGGTTACGTTAATCACAATTGCCCAATGGGACACTTAGGCTCGAAAACGGCCCCACGGGGGTCCGGAATGAGAAACGGCAGCAGGAAAATTCCGAAACCGGCATGAGCACTTCGCTAGAGGGTAGAGTAACTTGTAGGAACTGGCGGTTCGCAAATAGGACTCCCGGTTAGAGAATCACCAGCTAACTTATTATTTTCCAACACTTAAGGGTCGAAAATGGGCCGCCGGAGGTCCGGAATGGGAAACGGCTGCGGAAAAATTCTGAAACCGGCACGAGCGCTTCTCTCGAGGGTAGAGTAACTTGTAGGAACTGACGGTTCTCAAATAGGACTCCCGGTAAGAGAATTACGACCGAAACATGGTAATATCCAACACTTAGGCTCGAAAACGGCCCGCCGGGGGTCCGGAATGGGAAACAGCAGCGGGAAAATTCCGAAACTGACACGAGCACTTCGCTCGAGGGTAGAGTAACTTGTAGATACTGACGGTTCTAAAATAGGACTCCCAGTTAGAGAATTACGACCGAAACATGGTAATTTCCAACACTTAGGCTCGAAAACGGCCCGACGGGGGTCCGGAACGGGAAATGGCAGCGGGTTAATTCCGAAACCGACACGAGCACTTTTCTCGAGGGTAGAGTAACTTGTAGGAACTGACGGTTCACAAATAGGACTCCCGGTTTTGGAATTACGACCGAAACATGTTAATTTCCAACACTTTGGCTCGAAAACGGCCTGCCGGGGGTCCGGAACGGAAAATGGCCGCCGGAAAATTTGAAAACCGATACGAACACTTCGCTCGAGGGTAGAGTAACTGATAGGAATTAACGGTTCGCAAAGAGGACTCCCGGTTAGAGAATTACGACTAAAACATGTTAATTTCCAACACTTAGGCTCGAAAACGGACCGCTGGGGGTTCGGAATGGGAAACGGCTGCGAAAAAATTCCAAAACTGGCATAAGCGCTTCGTCGAGGGTAGAGTAACTTGTAGGAACTGACGGTTCTCAAATAGGACTCCAGGTAAGAGAATTACGATCGAAACATGGTAATTTCCAACACTCAGGCTCGAAAACGGCCCGCGGGGGGTCCGAAACGGGAAACGGCAGCGGGAAAATTCCGAAACCGACACGAACATTCGCTCGAGGGTAGAGTAACTTGTAGGAACTGACGGTTCTCAAATAGGACTCCCGGTTAGAGAATTACGACCGAAACAAAGTAATTTCCAACACTTAGGCTCGAAAACGGCCCGACGGGGGTCCGGAACGGGAAACAGCAGCGGGAAAATTCCGAAACCGACACGAGCACTTTTCTCGAGGGTAGAGTAACTTGTAGGAACTGACGGTTCGCAAATTGGACTCCCAATTTTGGAATTACGATCGAAACATGTTAATCTCCAACACTTAGGCTCGAAAATGGCCCGCCGGGGGTCCGAAACGGGAAACGGCAGTGGGAAGATTCCGAAATAGGCACGAGCACTTTGCTCGAGGGTAGAGTAACTTGTAGGAAATGACGATTCGCAAATAGGACTCCCAGTTAGAGAATTACGACTAAAACATGTTAATTTCCAACACTTAGGTTCGAAAATGGACCGCGGGGTGTCCGGAATGGGAAACGGCTGCGGAAAAATTCTAAAACCGGCACGAGCGCTTCGCTCGAGGGTAGAGTAACTTGTAGGAACTGACGGTTCTCAAATAGTACTCCCAGTAAGAGAATTACGACCGAAACATGGTAATCTCCAACACTTAGGCTCGAAAACGGCCCGCCGGGGCTTCGGAATGGGAAACCGCAGTGAGAAAATTCTGAGACTGGCACGCGCACTTTGTTCGAGGGTAGAGTAACTTGTTGGAACTGACGGTTCGCAAATAGGACTCCCGGTTTCAGAATTACGACTGAAACTTGGGGTTTTCCAACCCTTAGGCTCGAACACGGCCCGCCAGGATATGGCCTAACGGGATAAGACAGGCTACGACGGGACCAGACAGGCTACGATGAGACCGCGTCTCCCTAGTACCTGACAAAATGGGCTATGACAAGACAGCCAACTACCCCTTTGCCTCCTCTTCCTCTTCATAAACACAGCTACAGCTCCAGAGGAAAGGCGGACGCCATTACCACTCTGGTATGCCATCTTCTTCCCCAAAAATCTCCTCCTCCCTCTGCTTAGTTCATATACTAACTTAGGCATCGGAGAGCCTTGCGCCGCCCAGGCCAGGGTCCTCTGACCTACGTTTCCCCTTCCTTTTCTCAGGCTCCAGGCGCAGGCATCGGTGTCCCTAATCTCACTTGGGTAAGTCCTCTAAGGCACCCCCATTATTGTGGGTCATTATTTTTTGCACCTACAACTGGCGCCGTCTGTGGGAAAGCAATATCCCAGCCTTCCCAACCTTCTCCAAATCTTTCCAAACACCATGCCTCGAAGAACCAGAAAGGGAAATGAACCTATCGCACTGTCGACCCAGCTGTCGACGGTCCCCCGCCGAGAGAGGTCAGGAGCAAAATCTAGTCCAGCAGGCGACCAGCTTCAGGATACTCGGTCGGGTTCATCCTCTAAGGATTCGACCTCGACTCTACCCTCCGAAAGACGCGCCCTAAAGAGCAGGAGCAACCGGGCCCATGGCGAAGGCTCGGGTAACGACCGCGACTCCAGAGAGTGGCTCGATCAATGCATAGAGCAAACAGTACGACAGCACATGGAAATGGCCGACTACGCTCAAGTTCGGATGAACTCTAATGTTTTCGGCGCATCTCCTTTCTCTCCAGAGATCAGAAGCTTCCCCTTTCCCGAAGATTTCAAAGTCCCGAGGTTCGTCATTTACGATGGAACCTCGGACCCAGCAGCACACCTACGGCACTTCTCCCAGCGGATGTCGGTATGGGGCAACGCGGGCCACCTGCTGCAGAATCTTCTCTTCCAGCCTCGGGGACCTCCCCCTAAAATGGTTCTGCGCACTCCCCCCGGGATCAATCAAAAGTTGGCAGTAGCTCCGGAGTTCCTTCTTGACGAAGTTCCAAGTTTACGGGGTCATCCCCAGGTCAGCCGCCGACCTGATGGCCCTCAGAATGAAGCAGACCGAGAGCATCGCGCAGTTCGCCAAAAGGTTCTGGGCTGTCTACAGCCAGATCGAGAATGCCTCAGAGGCAATAACAGTCCTGTCTTTCCAACAAGCCCTCGTACCAGGCAACGAGCTCCGAAGCAACTTGGTCATGTATCCCGTGGTCACTACGGCAGCACTCATGACTAGGGTAAATCAATTCGTCAGGCAAGAGGAGGACGAAGCCCGAGCCTGGGAGCAGTTCAACCTCCGCGACAGCGACCAGATCGCTTCCAGCTCGGCCGAACCTGCTTCGTCCTGAAGAAAAAAAAACAAAAAAAAGAAAACCAGCTAGAACCGCCCCGGTCCTTTATCGCATGCGAGTAATATAAAAGGTGGTGTGAGTATGAGCGCCGTTATTGGGGAGGTGCCAAAATCATAATTGGCTATAAACTACCCTGCAAGTCCAGAAATAATTGGGGACCTAAAAAGGATATGTTACTATTGTTACTTATTAATATTGTTTACAATCAAAATCACAGTTGCAGCCTTCATAAATCGGTACTATTGTTACTTATTAATATTGTTTGACAACTGTTCCTATTGTAGCTATCCCAACAATTTTTGGGACGATTCTATTCCATGGCTACTTCCGCTGTCAAATTCATGCATCAGGACCTAGTTTGGTTGGACAATTTTGACGGATCCAATTTTCAACGTTGGCAGCAGAAAGTTTTATTTCTGCTGACATCTTTGAAAATTGATTATGTCCTTACCGAATCATGCCCTGAATGTGAAGAAGGACCAGGCGGCTCTTATGCATGGAAGAAATGGAAGGAGTATGATTACCTGTGCAAAAGCCATATTCTGAACCTGGTAGCAGACAACATATACAATATGTATTCAGAAGCACGATCTACAAAAGACCTCTGGAGAGCTCTTGATAAAAAATATAAAACAGAAGAGTCTGGGGCTAAGAAGTATGCAGTTGGTCGCTATCTGAATTTCAAGAGGTAGATGACAAGCCCATTCTTCCTCAAGTACATGACTTACAAACCATTGTTAATGAAATTGTTAAAAACTGGGATCTGAATTGATGAACAGTTCCAAGTGGAGACAATTATTGAAAAATTACCAACCACTTGGAAGGATATACAAAAAACCCTTCGACACAAGATAAAGGATTATTCTTTGGAGCGTCTTCCGCGCTACCTGAGAATTGAGGAAGAAGCCCGGAATAGTGATCAAAAGGATTTGACTGAGAATGGTGGTAAAATTAACTTAGCTGAATCTAAACCCCAAGTTGATGCTAAAAAGAAAGGAAAGTTTGATCAACATCTAGGCAGGAATAAGCAGTTTTATCCTTCCTTTAAGAAGAAAAATCCAAAGCAAAACAAGAACAAAAGGTTCAATAAAAATCAAGGGACTGTCAAGACACAGGCTAAAGGCAGTTTTGTTTGTGGCAAGCCGGGACACTTTGCAAGAGAATTTCGTCACCGAAAGAAATGTCCACAACAATCTCACACCACCAAGCCTCAAGCTAATGTTACTGAAGCAGAACAATTTGTTGCTATTATTTCTGAGGTAAATGCTGTCAGCACAGGAAAGAGTGAAGGATGGTGGCTTGACACCGGTGCAACCACTCATGTCACTTATGACAGAGGTGTGTTCAAGACCTATGAGAAGGTCACGAATGACTGTAAGCTTGCTCTGGGAACTACCGTTACTGCTCAAGTAATCGGTAAAGGGAAGGTTGAACTTCAGTTCACTTCTGGGAAAACAGTGACATTGCTGGAAGTGTTCCATGCATCAGAATTGAGAAAGAACCTTGTGTCTGGTTATCTTCTGAATAAGGCCGGATTTAAACAGGTAATAGAATCCGGACTGAATAAGTGGAGAAGCTTCAGAAGGAAAACGCCGGACTGACTGCTCAGCATGCCGAAGTGGAGCGGCTGCATAAGGAGAATTCTGACCTCAAGCCCAAGCCGCCTTTCAGAAGGGAGTGGACCAGGCCACAGAGGAGTATGAAAGACAGGTGGAGGAGATAACCTCCATTCTATTCGAGGAGGGATGTCTGGCTGCTCTGAAATGGGCGGGGGTTCGTGAGGACCACCCGGTCTATCAGAACCTGCCGAAGTACTCTGGCCCGGAACCCGAGCCGAGTCCTGTTTCGCCGACTGAGAGTGCCCAGGTCGATGCTCCCGCTGCTGACCCTCTCTCGGACGTTACTCCACCTATTCCTTCTGCGGGCGACGCTCCATCTGCTCCTCCTTCAAGTGATGCTCCCGAGACGGTCGTGGGTGCTGCCGAGACCGTCGCTCCATTAGAGACACGGTGAGAGTGCTGGTTGAGGCGCTGAAGTCCCCATAGCTTTTTGAACTCTGTATTTTTCCTGTTTTCAATTTGTAGCCTTTCTAACTTTTGGAGATGTAAAGTGAACCTACTTGTAATTTCTTGCCTTTTGAATGAGAAACCAATTTGATCAATTGAGCTTTCTTCTTTCTTCTTTTTGAGTTCAACTTCTTTGTGTTTGAATCCGGCTGAATGCTGTGACGTGAGATTTCTGAGTTGGGAAGAGGGTACCTAACGGTCTTCATGGTTATCCGCTCCGATATCCCGCATTCTGAGGCTCATAAATAGCAGTAAGTGCAGCGGTACGGCCGATGCGGAAAACGAGCAAATGGCTCCACGTGTCACCATCGGAACCATCAGTCAACTTATAGAAAACGTGCGCTCCACGTGAGGCGTGGGAGACCTCTCCCCATTAATGGGCCCTTGAGTTCCGGGCCCTTCTTCCTCCTATAAATAGGGGGTAAGTCTGCTGCCATGAGAGAGCAAAAAGGAACCAGACGAGTGACCATTCTTTTCTTTTATAGTCATGAGGACCCGTCTGGCCCTGCTAGGCATTCTGGCAGTTTCGCCCTCTAGAGGTTGTTTAGATGTCCTCACCCTGAGTGAATCTTCTACGAATGAACACAACTCCTTCCGGGCACTGTCTCTGGTGGTCGTGGTCTACGCGTTCTCTGAATATGGTCCCCGTGGACCACGCGTTCTCTGAACGCGGGTCCACGGCCAACTCCCGCCTATGCGGCTACGAGGAGATCAACTCCTGTCGATGCGGCTGGGAGTTGGTTGCCAACTTGATCCTGCAGGGTCTTGTGTGGCATTCAGGACCAGATCGAGAAGCCTGCGAGCTGAAGATCTCCAGGCAGTGGACCAGGAGCTTGAGCTTGTTTGCAAACCTTGGTCTAACCAACCATAGGGTATTGTAGAGCTCCTGGCACTGAGGACCATATCGAGAAGCTTCCGGGCCAAGGATTAATGAAGATCAAAATCTCCGAGCAGCGGACCGGTGAAGATCAGAATCTCCAAGCTTCCCTTCTTTTTTTGTTTTTAGAGGACTGCGAGCCTCCTTATTGTGTTTTTTCTCTTCTTTTCTACAACCCATGTAATGAGGAAATTACATTTAATAAAAATATCATTTTTAATCCAAATGAACTATGTATTTTGTAATTTTCTACTTTTTTCTGCATTTCTGTGCTTGCGCTGCTCTTTTCTGCACTTTACTGCATTTGGCCGAGATGAGCTCAGAACTTCGAGGATCTCGGCTGTGCGAGCCTGGGTCCGGGACTGATCTCGGGGGGTGTATGGACCCAGAGTTTTGGGAGCGACTGGGTATACGAACCCTAAGTCAGTCCCTGGGTGTATGAACCCAAAGTTTAGGGAAGACTGGGTGTATGAACCCGAAGTCAATCCCAGGCTAATATACCGGGGGTGGGAGGCGCTCACACTCGATGTGGGACAAATGCATGATTAGGGAGCCACGACTCCTGAAGTGTATACAATACATGCTAAAGTGTGGGCTCTTCCTCATGAAGGAATCCCTCCTTCAAAAAGGTAATTGTGTGGGGAGATTTTCAAAGACACCAGGATTATGCAGATCTCGGCTATAAGATGACATTTAGCACGCCCATGTGCCGCCCAGACACATCTCGGCCGCCGGGATAAAGAAGTCGGGACGGAAGCCGAGATGAAGAAAAACCCTAGTCTCGCTCCCACGCCCGCCACATCACAGGACATGTGGCAGGGTAGGATCGCGAGCCAGTAAGACAAATGGGCCGTCCCAGCCATCCACAATCTTCGCCAGATCTCTGACAAGGCAGCATCCAGTGGCTGTAGCCAAATCAGGGCAGAGCCCGAGGATGGATCCGATGGGACCTC
The DNA here is from genome assembly GCA_012931725.1 of Litsea cubeba. Taxonomy (NCBI): domain Eukaryota; kingdom Viridiplantae; phylum Streptophyta; class Magnoliopsida; order Laurales; family Lauraceae; genus Litsea; species Litsea cubeba. Next base: position 66,708,348 of record CM022946.1, read on the forward strand.
TACCGCCAAAGGCGTCCAACACGATCAGGCCCTACATGACATGCATTTAATGCAATGTGGGCTGATCGGACTAGCAATAAATGCTTTGTGGGCTGTGATGGAGCCACATTTATTACTTTGTGGGCTAATGAGAGCTTCCCTATCAAATCAAGGGGGCGCCCCCTCCAAGATATCAGGTAGAGTTCTCTATAAATAGGATAACATTCCATAACACAGGTACGCAATACATGCATACTAGAGCTGTTACTCTGCCTCTCTTCTTCCTCTCCTTCCTTAGTTCAGTTCATACACTAACTTAGGCATCGGAGAGCCTTGCGCCACTCAGGCCAGGGTCCTCTGACCGTTCGTTCTTCCCTTTTCAGGCTTTCAGGCAGCTGATCTTCATCTTACAGTTGGATAAGTCCTATCAGGCACCCCTTAGTCTTGTGAGTTATTTTTTTTTTTTTGCACTTACAATTGGCGCAATCTGTGGGAAAGTATTAGCCCAATCTTCCCAAGCACCATGCCTCCAAAAGCTAAGAAAGCCGGAGAGTCTTTAAGAGCGATGATCCCCATAACGATCCCCTGCTCCTGACGATGAAGCTCCGGGACTTCACAGTGAAGAGGATTCTCGTCGACTCCGGCAGTTCATCCGAAATCCTCTACTACGGATGCTTCAAGAAGATGGGATTCTCGGAGGCTGATTTGAAAGAGGCCCGTACGCCCCTAATAGGGTTCAGCGCCAAACCTGTCTACCCTAAAGGAAATATCACTCTGGAGACCAGGGTGGGCGGAGCCTCTGTAATGACCGACTTCCTAGTAGTGGACGCCCCTTCCCACTACAATGCTATTATGGGCAGGACATGGCTCCACAGGATGGAATCAGTTCCCTCCACTTTCCACAGAAGCTGAAGTTCGTGCTTGATGACAAGGAGGGCAGGATGGAAGTGATTACTGTCGACGGGGATCAGCAGCTGGCCAGGCAATGTATGATGGCCGTAGTCCCTGGGGAGAAGGAACCGGGGCAAGTGCATATGGCAGAACTCGAGAGGGAGCTGGACGAGATCGGCCGGGATCCTGAGAAGAAGTGCGTCAAAGATCTAGCCGAAGTCAGAATCGATCCACTCGACCGAGACAGGTTCTTCCTGATCGGCGGCCATCTTCCCAACCCTGAGAGAGCCGAGCTCTCGAGATTCTTGATGCAGAACAGAGACGTCTTCGCTTGGACTCCGAGCGAAATGCCTGGGATTGACCCTGAGGTTATGTGCCACAAGCTGAACATAGATCCCAGCCACAAGCCAGTGGTGCAAAAGGCCCACATAACAGGGTTGCAGTAGACATAAGCAGTGGTAGAGGAGGTCGACAGGTTGCTGGAGGCGGGCGCAATCAGGGAAGTCTAGTACCCGGTCTGGCTAGCCAATACGGTGGTGGTCAAGAAGAAAACCGGCAAGTGGAGGGTGTGCGTCGATTTCACCGACCTCAACAAAGCTTACCCAAAGGACAGCTTCCCACTTCCGAAAATCAATCAGATGATCGACGCCACTGCTGGCCATGATAGGATGAGCTTCCTCGATGCTTACCGAGGCTACCATCAGATCCCAATGTTTGAGCCAGACGAGGAAAAGACTGCATTCATAACCCCCCGCGGCACTTATTGTTATAAGGTGATGCCCTTTGGACTGAAGAACGCGGGGACAACTTACCAGCGTCTCGTCGCAAAGATGTTCCAGGCTCGGCTTGGCAAAACCATTGAAGTCTACATCGACGACATGGTCGTCAAGTCCAAGCAGTCTCACGACCACTTGGCAGACCTAGCCCAAGTCTTCGGCATCCTCAGAAAGTTCAAGCTCAAGTTGAACGCCTCCAAATGCGCTTTCGGCGTCACTTCTGGCAAATTCCTCGGAAGCCTAGTGACGCGGAGGGGGATAGAGGCCAACCCAGACCAGATCACTGCGATCTTGGGAATCCAGAGCCCGACTACTACCAAGGAGGTCCAAAAGCTAACTGGCATGGCCGCCGCACTCAACCGATTCATCAGCAGATTATCAGATAAGTGCCGGCATTTCTTTCAGCTCTTAAGAAAAATTTTAAAATTTTAATGGACCCCTGAGTGCGACCAAGCATTGCAAGCACTCAAAACCTATCTTTCTTCACCACCTTTACTCTCTACCCCAACTCAGGGGGAGACGTTATATTTGTATCTGGCGGTCTCGGATCACGCGGTGAGCTCTGTCCTCATTAGAGAGGACGGCGAAATACAAAAGCCAATCTATTATACGAGCAAGATCCTCCTCAATGCCGAGACCAGATACCTTTTGCTTGAGAAGCTAACGCTGGCACTCGTCAGTGCCTCCCGCAAGCTCTCTCACTATTTTCAATCCCACACCATTGTGGTTATTACAGAGGATCCACTCCGTTCCATCTTAAAAAAAACCGACTTTTCAGGGAGAATCTCAAAGTGGGCGGTCGAATTGGGGCAATATAACATTCAATACCGTCCCAAGACTGCGATCAAAGCCCAGATTCTGGCATATTTCATTGTTGAGTTCGTCTCTCCGAGCTCGGCTTCGGCCCAGCCCGGCACCGAACTGGGGGGCATAGGGCATGAGAATGGAGTCACCGAGATCGACGAACTTTCTCGAAACCAAGTCCTTAACTCGACATGGATAGTCTTCGTCGACGGCTCGTCTACCTCCAAGAGAGCTGGCGCGGGCATAGTCCTCCAATCGCCAGAAGGACTGGTCATAGAATAGGCCTTGACCTTGGACTTCAAAGCAACGAACAATGAAGTCGAGTACGAAGCTCTGATTACAGGACTGAACAGCGCCCGAATCCTCGGAGCCTGGAAATTGGTGGTCTTCAGCGATTCACAATGTCACGCCCCGAAACCGGGACCTGCAGCGAACCGATCTCGGGGTGCGAAATTTTGGAATAATTTGAAACTTTTTGTAGTAGTTCCCAAGATCCGCGTGAATGAGGATAATCACATCCCAACATAATCAGAGTGTATTTTTCGCGGAAGCTAACCAAGGTGTTACGACTCGGAATCCGTGGCCATCGGGTTCCGTGTCGTACGCAACCAATGTCATAAAGCCATCATAAACAGACTGGCATAAATCATAAATCACAACACACTGAGCTGGTAGTAACAAATCTATTATTCCCCATATTCGAATTACAATTAACAAGTGTCTTAATTACAAACCCAAAAGAAAAAGGCTGATAAAGCCATACAACAATATCCAACTAAACAGAAATACTACCCCAAAGTTAGATACGAACTCCGGTGCCAAACTTGACATCTAAGTGATATCAACGGACAGCCTCTCACGTCAGACCAGCGGTCCCACCGCCTCCTCTGATCAAACACCTACAAACCGAAAAGAGAAGAACTGGCACCAAACAAAAGGGGGTCAGACACGACGGTCTGGCAAGCAAATAAACAAATAATATGAACAAAAGAACATATATAAAACCAGACGAAATCATCGAAAAACCGAATAACGAGTCTAAACAATAATGACAATAAAGCATGCTAAATCAATCGAAAGTCCAAACATAAATATCAAGACGAATAAACGAGCAATCTCTAAAGCATAAATGTCTCGAAAAGATAACCACCTAAGTAAGGCATTTAATAATTAGAAATACATTTAAAAACTGAAGAGTAGAAACAATACGATAAAGGTCGATATCGTAAACATTAAACAAATCGAAGCATAGAAAGCATAACCGACAATAATCATAAACTAAAGTAATACGCGGATAAAACCTAGGCGACCACAAATAGCTAAATCCTCCTATCACCGAAGTAATAAGAGCAAACAAAGCGTAGCCACTAAACGTGGTACCAAACAAAGGATCAGAACCGTAGCCATAAAAATGGGACCGGCAAATCAAAAGTATCCGAACCGTAGCCATACAAATGGGACCGGCAGATAATTACCGTTGCCATGGTCGGTACAAACAGAATCCAAGCTGCAGCTGGCAAACAAAATAAAGACCCCAAGCCGGATGATCAGTCCGACAAGGTGACCTAAGCCTAGTGGTGCCTTTAGTTTTCAAAACTCGAACGGATACAAATCTAACAGAGTGCTAATCCCTTTGGCTCAGGGGCTCGCACCACATAGCTCTGGCCCCGTCTTGCCTCGGGGTTTGTTTTCAAAATACTAATCTTAACAAATAATGGTCTCATCGAAGAAATCCCGAATGTGACAAACATACTCCAAATCTCTTTTCAAATCGAATCGGAGAAAACATACGAATAACTCGGGTAAACCGTTCAAATACGCATCAAGGTGATTTGTATAAAATCATACGGTCAATCCTTTCGAACGTGGAAAGCCACATGATTTTATAACAAATCATCGATGCTATTTGAATTAGTTCACCCAAGAATGCAAATACGAAATACAAATACAAATACATGATCTGACTTGAAATGGAATGGATAGTGGAGAATGACCTAATGACCTACCAAGGAACCATCTCAATGCACATTTAACCTTTAAACATTAATTAATAAAAAGTGCGTTTGATGCCAATGAAAATCCATAATATTTAAATGATAAAGTGCGCATTAAGACCCGAACGGTTCCCGGGTAATTTCACATACACTCATTCTCACATCATTCCCATTTCACAAATTTCCAAGTATCAAAGTAATGACCAAAACTCTTAAAACAGGCCTATAGTTGGCCTTAGACCGAGCCCACAACAGTCCTTAATAATAGTCCAAAACCAACTTCGAATGGCTCACAAAGCAAATCTTAAAAACAGCCCAAACTAATCTTTTAATGGACAAGAAACAGGTGTTTAAAACAAACCCAAAACTAAACCTGAACCAGGCCCACAAAACAGGTTGAAAAACAGTCCTAAACAAATCCTGAAATGGCCTACAAAACGATTCTTAAAACAGCCCAAACAAACTTCGAACAGGCCCACAAAACTGATTTTTAAAAACAGTCCAAAACTAATTTGAATCAGGCCCAAGGAACAAGTTTTAAACCAACCCAAATTAACCATAAAACAGGCCCACCAACCAAATTCTAAAACAGTCCACTAACAGGCACTAAACTGACACACATCAGGTCTTGAAATGGTCCAAGGTCTGACCTGAATCAGGCCCAAGAAAGCCCCAAACAATCTGGCCCACAAACAAACCAAATTCGGGCCCAAACCCGAGCCCAAACTGAACTGGGCTCGCTCGAGCGGACCCAGGCCCGCTCGAGCGGACCCAGACAGAAGCTGGGTCGCTCGAGCGACCCAGTGGGTCGCTCGAGCGGACCCAGACAGTGCCTGGTCCGCTCGAGCGACCCAGTGGGTCGCTCGAGCGGACTGGGCCTGCCCAGTCCGGCCCGAGTGCAGAAAACTCCATTCTTTTGCATTTTTTTCTGATTTTTTTCTGATTATTTTCCATTCCAACCTTTCATACAAATCTCATAGATTCTTTGGGCCCTTCTTGACCTTCCATACACATCAAACCATCCACAAAACATCCTAATTGGCCCAAACATAAAACCTTTTAAAGCAAAGCTTAATTGAACCCCATACTTAACATAAAGAGGACTAATTTTACAAGATGAACAAAGTGAAAACCAAACTCCCTACTCATTGTACAATAACAACAAAAGTGAAAATCAATATAACCTTGCTTCATTCATTCAATGCCAATCCATAAACCATGAAAAACTTGAACAAAATAAAGAAGAAAAACCATGAAGCTTAACAATAACACAAAAACATCATATTAATTGTGAAATTCACTTGCCTTGGTCAAGAGAAGATGAAGACACTCTATGGAAGTCCTCTAATGGCCTCAAGCTCCCAAAATCATAAAACCCCCAAATAGCTCATGGAAAACCCTAAAATCCAATCCATTGTAAACCTTCATGAAAACCCATTGCATGTATGACAAAACCCTTCAAAATGGTTTGGAAAAACAAGATTTGGAGAAAGAAATCCATTGCTTACCTTATAAAAGCCCAAACCAAGAAGAAATGCATGAAAAGGTGGTCTCCCCTAGCTCAAATCTCTTGCAAAAGGCATCTAAGGAAAGCTTGGAGAGAGGAGAAGAGAATGGGAAGCTCCAATCTCCATTTAGCATCAAGGGAGGAGGGATACATGAGGAGAGAGAGAAAGGGCTGGGAGAGAAAACCCTAGCTCCTCTTCGTTGCAGGAAATGAGAGAAAGAATGGGGGAGACAAGAAGAGCCCATGGCTTTTATAGAGAAAATGGGCTGGGCCCCATGGGCCCCAAGCTCACTAAAGCTGAAACTAAGGTTTGCGGGTCCCGAATGAAAACGACGAAGAAGAGAAAAACGATCGGCGAAATATCTAGTTTCCGAAAAGTATATTTTCCCCAATTTCTGAAATTTTCGAAATTCATGGACAGATTTAGGGTGAAAAGTCAGTTTTGCCCTTTTTCCTCGAAAAACGCGATTTTTGAGCATCAAATCAAAATGGTTAAAATATGAAAGTTGTTAAACTTCGTAAAATAAGTCGAAATACCCCAAACCCAGAATTTTTAGAAATCCGAAGTAATTTCCCATAAAAATACAAATCCTAAGGACCGGGTCAAACTAAAGTCAACGGTCTACAAAATCTCCAAGGCAAGGAAAAATCCGGTCAAACTCAAATACGCGGTCAAACTAAATCAAATCTCGCTTAAAAAGTTAAACCACGATTAAAACAATGCTAAACAAAAGGATTGGGGTCGGGATCTTACATCCTCCCCCCCTTAGAATCCATTTGGTCCTCCAAATGGCTTAAACCAAATCAAAATCGAAAACCCAAAACGACAAACGAAAACACTGGCACCTTATGCTAGACCTTGGTGACTGAGACAACCTCTGACCAAACTGGTGTCCAACCATTCATCCAATCATCCTTGGTGTCACCTGTCGTTCCAGCACTAAATCATTTCCTTTACTTGTCTCATCATTCACTGTCAGTCCAAGAAACTGCAATTTCTGCCTCTTTCTATCACTTCGGGAATCTGTGCCTTAAGTCCTATAAAACTATACACGGTGCTCCTGATGCTTGCCTCTTCGGATCTCATTCTTCAAGTCTTCTACCATCGACATCTGAAACTTTCAATCCCTGTCTTGAATGATGTTGATCCTCTCGTAGATCCAACTTTGTCTTCAACTGAACCAATACACATCCTGACATCCATCCACCCTTCAATCCATACACCTCCAAACTCCAACTATACTACTACAACTCCTCCCATTCGATGCAAAACAAATCTTAAAATTTTAAACATGATGACTAAAACAATTACTTAGCTAAATTTTTATCATTTCAAATCATAGTAAAAATTGAACTTCCAAATCATCAAATAAAGCTTAATAAATGAGGTTTTTTCAAAGTTTGGACATGAAATAACATTATTCATTTTTGAAATTCATGTTTTTCATAACTCAACAACCTCAAATTGGGATTTTCAAAAATAAATCAAATTCATGTAGTATGACCATACATGAAATTTTGTTGGAATCCATTTCCCAACCAAACATATACAAAGTTTTGAAATCTTTAAGATTTTGAAATGTAGATGTTAACATTTAAGAGAATTAAAACAAGAGCGAAATTCTAAGGTCATTATAAGATAATATCTTATGAAGATTAAACAAAAATTCGAAACACAAATCCTTTTGAAAACGAACTCATGTGACTTATGAAAAGAGTATAATAACATAGTTTTTAATTCAAAATAAGCCTCAACGAAGAAACGTAAATCCATTTTTAAACTCTAACAGAATAAACCATAGATATTAATGAAAACATATCAAAGATGAAAACACCAAGAAAATCATTTTAAATAAGAAATGGACATCCCAACCACCGAGGTACTCCCTTGCTGAATCAACTACACCGGCTACGCTACAAGTCACCAAAATTCTCAACCAAAACCATCCTTTTGCAGTCCTTCATCTCGGAAAGCTAGTCTGAGTTCGCCCAAAATCCACATTCACTTACCTTGGTGCATTACATGACGATCTCCGATTAACTGAAAGGGGATCTTCAACTACTGCTCGAGTTCTACTTTGACTGGCAACTGCACATGTCTTCTCTTACTAACCACAATGAAGACGCTGAAGGTTGAAGGTCTGCTGATGTTCTCCGAAAACACATACTAAATCCAAGAGGTTCTCAGTCTCCGACACAAGCAAAGATAAAAGACACTAGACAAGAGCATGGAGATCTCAAACTCTCCACCCTTAAGGAGGAAATTTGGCCATCCAAATCTCCTAACAACACGAACTAAAAGAAAAGACAAGCAAAATCTCCCGAACTAAAAGAAAAGCCGACTCAAATCCAACGAAACAAAGACACGGGAAAACAAATCGACACAATCTAACGAGTCCTCACCACACGTCTTAATGTCTCTAGAGTATTTTATTTCCTAGAAACTAACCAGCTCTGATACCAAACCTGTCACGCCCCGAAACCGGGACCTGCAGCGAACCGATCTCGGGGTGCGAAATTTTGGAATAATTTGAAACTTTTTGTAGTAGTTCCCAAGATCCGCGTGAATGAGGATAATCACATCCCAACATAATCAGAGTGTATTTTTCGCGGAAGCTAACCAAGGTGTTACGACTCGGAATCCGTGGCCATCGGGTTCCGTGTCGTACGCAACCAATGTCATAAAGCCATCATAAACAGACTGGCATAAATCATAAATCACAACACACTGAGCTGGTAGTAACAAATCTATTATTCCCCATATCGAATTACAATTAACAAGTGTCTTAATTACAAACCCAAAGAAAAAGGCTGATAAAGCCATACAACAATATCCAACTAAACAGAAATACTACCCCAAAGTTAGATACGAAACTCCGGTGCCAAACTTGACATCTAAGTGATATCAACGGACAGCCTCTCACGTCAGACCAGCGGTCCCACCGCCTCCTCTGATCAAACACCTACAAACCGAAAAGAGAAGAACTGGCACCAAACAAAAGGGGGTCAGACACGACGGTCTGGCAAGCAAATAAACAAATAATATGAACAAAAGAACATATATAAAACCAGACGAAATCATCGAAAAACCGAATAACGAGTCTAAACAATAAGACAATAAAGCATGCTAAATCAATCGAAAGTCCAAACATAAATATCAAGACGAATAAACGAGCAATCTCTAAAGCATAAATGTCTCGAAAAGATAACCACCTAAGTAAGGCATTTAATAATTAGAAATACATTTAAAAACTGAAGAGTAGAAACAATACGATAAAGGTCGATATCGTAAACATTAAACAAATCGAAGCATAGAAAGCATAACCGACAATAATCATAAACTAAAGTAATACGCGGATAAAACCTAGGCGACCACAAATAGCTAAATCCTCCTATCACCGAAGTAATAAGAGCAAACAAAGCGTAGCCACTAAACGTGGTACCAAACAAAGGATCAGAACCGTAGCCATAAAAATGGGGACCGGCAAATCAAAAGTATCCGAACCGTAGCCATACAAATGGGACCGGCAGATAATTACCGTTGCCATGGTCGGTACAAACAGAATCCAAGCTGCAGCTGGCAAACAAAATAAAGACCCCAAGCCGGATGATCAGTCCGACAAGGTGACCTAAGCCTAGTGGTGCCTTTAGTTTCAAAACTCGAACGGATACAAATCTAACAGAGTGCTATCCCTTTGGCTCAGGGGCTCGCACCACATAGCTCTGGCCCCGTCTTGCCTCGGGGTTTGTTTTCAAAATACTAATCTTAACAAATAATGGTCTCATCGAAGAAATCCCGAATGTGACAACATACTCCAAATCTCTTTTCAAATCGAATCGGAGAAAACATACGAATAACTCGGGTAAACCGTTCAAATACGCATCAAGGTGATTTGTATAAAATCATACGGTCAATCCTTTCGAACGTGGAAAGCCACATGATTTTATAACAAATCATCGATGCTATTTGAATTAGTTCACCCAAGAATGCAAATACGAAATACAAATACAAATACATGATCTGACTTGAAATGGAATGGATAGTGGAGAATGACCTAATGACCTACCAAGGAACCATCTCAATGCACATTTAACCTTTAAACATTAATTAATAAAAAGTGCGTTTGATGCCAATGAAAATCCATAATATTTAAATGATAAACGTGCGCATTAAGACCCGAACGGTTCCCGGGTAATTTCACATACACTCATTCTCACATCATTCCCATTTCACAAATTTCCAAGTATCAAAGTAATGACCAAAACTCTTAAAACAGGCCTATAGTTGGCCTTAGACCGAGCCCACAACAGTCCTTAATAATAGTCCAAAACCAACTTCGAATGGCTCACAAAGCAAATCTTAAAAACAGCCCAAACTAATCTTTTAATGGACAAGAAACAGGTGTTTAAAACAAACCCAAAACTAAACCTGAACCAGGCCCACAAAACAGGTTGAAAAACAGTCCTAAACAAATCCTGAAATGGCCTACAAAACGATTCTTAAAACAGCCCAAACAAACTTCGAACAGGCCCACAAAACTGATTTTTAAAAACAGTCCAAAACTAATTTGAATCAGGCCCAAGGAACAAGTTTTAAACCAACCCAAATTAACCATAAAACAGGCCCACCAACCAAATTCTAAAACAGTCCACTAACAGGCCCTAAACTGACACACATCAGGTCTTGAAATGGTCCAAGGTCTGACCTGAATCAGGCCCAAGAAAGCCCCAAACAATCTGGCCCACAAACAAACCAAATTCGGGCCCAAACCCGAGCCCAAACTGAACTTGGCTCGCTCGAGCGGACCCAGGCCCGCTCGAGCGGACCCAGACAGAAGCTGGGTCGCTCGAGCGGACCCAGACAGTGCCTGGTCCGCTCGAGCGACCCAGTGGGTCGCTCGAGCGGACTGGGCCTGCCCAGTCCGGCCCGAGTGCAGAAAACTCCATTCTTTTGCATTTTTTTCTGATTGTTTTCTGATTATTTTCCATTCCAACCTTTCATACAAATCTCATAGATTCTTTGGGCCCTTCTTGACCTTCCATACACATCAAACCATCCACAAAACATCCTAATTGGCCCAAACATAAAACCTTTTAAAGCAAAGCTTAATTGAACCCCATACTTAACATAAAGAGGACTAATTTTACAAGATGAACAAAGTGAAAACCAAACTCCCTACTCATTGTACAATAACAACAAAAGTGAAAATCAATATAACCTTGCTTCATTCATTCAATGCCAATCCATAAACCATGAAAAACTTGAACAAAATAAAGAAGAAAAACCATGAAGCTTAACAATAACACAAAAAACATCATATTAATTGTGAAATTCACTTGCCTTGGTCAAGAGAAGATGAAGACACTCTATGGAAGTCCTCTAATGGCCTCAAGCTCCCAAAATCATAAAACCCCCAAATAGCTCATGGAAAACCCTAAAAATCCAATCCATTGTAAACCTTCATGAAAACCCATTGCATGTATGACAAAACCCTTCAAAATGGTTTGGAAAAAACAAGATTTGGAGAAAGAAATCCATTGCTTACCTTATAAAAGCCCAAACCAAGAAGAAATGCATGAAAAGGTGGTCTCCCCTAGCTCAAATCTCTTGCAAAAGGCATCTAAGGAAAGCTTGGAGAGAGGAGAAGAGAATGGGAAGCTCCAATCTCCATTTAGCATCAAGGGAGGAGGGATACATGAGGAGAGAGAGAAAGGGCTGGGAGAGAAAACCCTAGCTCCTCTTCGTTGCAGGAAATGAGAGAAAGAATGGGGGAGACAAGAAGAGCCATGGCTTTTATAGAGAAAATGGGCTGGGCCCCATGGGCCCCAAGCTCACTAAAGCTGAACTAAGGTTTTGCGGGTCCCGAATGAAAACGACGAAGAAGAGAAAAAACGATCGGCGAAATATCTAGTTTCCGAAAAGTATATTTTCCCCAATTTCTGAAATTTTTGAAATTCATGGACAGATTTAGGGTGAAAAGTCAGTTTTGCCCTTTTTCCTCGAAAAACGCGATTTTTGAGCATCAAATCAAAATGGTTAAAATATGAAAGTTGTTAAACTTCGTAAAATAAGTCGAAATACCCCAAACCCAGAATTTTTAGAAATCCGAAGTAATTTCCCATAAAAATACAAATCCTAAGGACCGGGTCAAACTAAAGTCAACGGTCTACAAAATCTCCAAGGCAAGGAAAAATCCGGTCAAACTCAAATACGCGGTCAAACTAAATCAAATCTCGCTTAAAAAGTTAAACCACGATTAAAACAATGCTAAACAAAAGGATTGGGGTCGGGATCTTACACACAACTAGTGACTAGCCAGCTAACTGGAGACTACCAAGCCCGGGACGACAGGATGGCGGCCTACTTAGCCCTCATAAAGAAACTGCTCGCTCATTTCCAGACAGCCGAGGTCAGATAGATCTCCAGAGATACTAACACGCATGCTGATGCTCTCGCAAACCTGGCCTCCGCTGTCGAAGCGGGAAAGAAAAGAACCGTTGAAGTTGGGACGATACTGAGATCAAGCTTAGAGCTCCATTCATCTCAGCCCGAGCTGGATGGACCCGATCATTTCTTACCTCAAAGACGATTAGCTCCCCGAATACAAGAACGAAGCTCATCGGATCAGACTCAAGGCAGCTCGATTCTGGCTATCCCCTGAAGGCAAGCTCTATAGGAAATCCTTCACAGGTCCCTACCTCCAATGCATCCATCCAAGCAAGGTTGACGACTTCTTGTATGAGATCCACGAAGGAATCTGCGGGAGCCACATTGGAGGACGGTCGCTGGCCTATCGAGCTATAAGCCAAGGTTACTGGTGGCCGTATATGCAATTGGACGCGCAAGTATACGCCAGGAAGTGCGAAAAGTGCCAGAAGTTCTCCCATTCCCTTCATTAGCCAGCATAGGACTTGAGCCCCCTCTCTAGTCCATGGCCCTTCGCCCAATGGGGGCTAGACATTGTGGGACCTCTCCACCGGGCTCCAGGGAACAAAAGGTGGCTGATAGTTGCCACAGATTATTTCACGAAGTGGGTGGAAGCTGAACTGCTGTTCTCCATCATTGAGAGGGACTCCAAGAATTTCGTGTGGAAGAACATCATAATGATGTTCGACATCCCCAGGACCCTGATCTCGGACAATGAGAGTCAGTTTGACTCCAACTTCTTCAGAGACTTCTGTCAAAGGCATGGCATCAGGAACCACTACTCCACCCCGGCGTACCCACAAAGCAACGGTCAGGCCGAAATTTCTAACAAAGTACGCCTGAAGAAGCGACTGGACAGGGCGAAAGGAAGATGGGTAGAGGAGCTCCCCAGCATATTGTGGGTGTACAGGACAACCCCGAGGCGTTCCACTTCGGCGACACCTTTCTCTCTGGCCTATGGGATGGAGGCGGTCATTCCCTTGGAAATTGGTCCCCCTACCCTGAGAACAGAGCTTGTTGACCAAGGCCGAAACGAGATGAACCTGGCTATGGAGCTGGACCTGGCCGACGAGCGCCGAGAAGCAGCGGCCATACGACTGGCCGACTACCAGCAACGGTTAGCCAGAGGATACAATGAAAGGGTAAGGGAGAGGAGTTTCTCAGTATGAGAACTAGTCCTGAAGAAGACCCTCCCGGCTAACAGAGATCCAAATGAAAGCAAACTAGCCCCGAACTGGCATGACCCGTTCAGGGTGGTTTCAGTAGCAGGGCGATCTTCTTACAAACTCGAAGTCTCGGAACGCAGGCAGTTGCCAAGACCATGGAATGCATCCCACTTAAAGAAGTTCTTTTTCTAAGATGTAATGATAATTTCATGATCAATAAAAGGAGCCTTCGCCTTGCCATCAATCTATGCCACCTTATCTGAGTTCGGCAACTTCGAGTTCATACACCCTGGGACTGACCTCGGGTTCATACACCCAGTCTTCCCTAAACTTTGGGTTCACGCACCCATGGACTGACTTAGGGTTCATACACCCAGTCGCTCCTAAAACTCTAGGTTCATACACCCTGGAACTGAGTTAGGGTTCATACACCCAGTCTTCCCTAAACTTTGGGTTCACGCTTCCATGGACTGACTTAGGGTTAATACACCCAGTCGCTCCTAAAACTCTGGGTTCATACACCCTGGGATTGACTTCGGGTTCATATACCCAGTCTTCCCTAAACTTTGGGTTCATACACCTAGGGACTGACGTAGGGTTCATACACCCAGTCGCTCCCAAAACTCTGGGTTCATACACCCCCTGAGATCAGTCCCGGACCCAGACTCGCATAGCCGAGATCCTCGAAATTCTGGGTTCACCCCGGCCAATTCGGGGCTAATCTCGGCCAATAGTTGTCCTCAAAGGACAAAGCGGTAAAGTGCAGAAAAAAGCAGTGCAAGCGCAGAAACGCAGAAAAGAGCGGTGCACGCACAGAAATGCAGAAAGCAGAAAATTGCAGAGATATAGAATACACAGTTCATTTGGATTAGAAAATTCATTTTTTTATTAAGTGTATTTTCCTCATTACATAAGTTGTAGAAGAACAAAATACAATAAGGAGGCTCGCAGTCCTCTAAAAACAGAAAAAGAAGGGAAGCTTGGAGATTCTGATCTTCACCGGTCCGCTGCTTGGAGACTCTGATCTTCATCGATCCTCGGCCCGGAGGCTTCTCGATCTGGTCCTCAGTGCCAAGAGCTCTGCAATACCCTATGGTTGGTCAGACCAAAGTTTGCAAACAAGCTCAAGCTCTTGGTCCACTGTCCGGAGACTCTGACCTTCATTAGCTCGCAGGCTTCTCGATCTGGTCCTCAATGCCACACAAGACCCTGCAGGATCAAGTGCGCAACCAACTCCTAGCCACATCGACAGGAGTTGATCTCCTCAGAGCCGCATAGGCGGGAGTTGGTCGTGGACCCGCGTTCAGAGAACGCGTGGTCCATGGGGACCGTATTCAGAGAACGCGCAGACCACGACCGTTAGGGGGAGTGCCTCCCAGAAGGAATGGTGTTCATTCGCAGAAGGTTCATTCAGAGCAAGGACATCTAAACAACTTCTAAAGGGCAAAACTGCCAGAATGCCCGGCAGGGGCAGACGGATCCTCATGACTATAAAGAAAAGAAGGGTCACTGGTCTGGTTCTTTTTCTCTCCCATGGCAGCTTGACGCCCCTATTTATAGGAGGAAGAAGGGCTCGGAACTCAAGGGCCCATTAATGGGGAGAGGTCTCCCACGCCTCACGTGGAGCGCACGTTTTCTATAAGTTGACTGAAGGTTCCGACGGTGACACGTGGAGCCATCTGCTCGTTTTTTACATCGGTCGTACCGCTGCACTTACTGCTATTTATGAGCCTCAGAATGCGGGATATCGGAGTGGATAACCATGAAGACCGTTCGGTACCCTCTTTCTAACTCAGAACTCTCACGTCACAGCATTCAGCCGAACTCAAACACAAAGAAGCCGAACTCAAAAAAAAAAAAGGAAGCTCAATTGATCAAATTGGTTTTTCATTCAAAAGGAAAGAGATTACAGGTAGGTTCACTTTACATCTCCAAAGGTTAGAAAGACTACAAGTTAAAAGCAGGAAAAGTACATTGTTCAAAAAGCTATAGGGACTTCAGCGCCTCAACCAACACTCTCACTGTCTCTGATGGACCGACGGTCTCCGCAGCACCCACGACCGTCTCGGGAGCATCACCCGCTGGATGTTGGGATTTGTGTATGCCCTAAAGACCACTAACAGCACCCACATCTCTGTTACTGGATATTTGCAGGTTATTTATTAGAATTATTCTTTTATCTTACATCATGTATATATGTATGTTTGTGTAAGGTCCATTGTTTCTAGTAGATGACTTAGGTATGTAGTGTCTACACACAGAAAGGTTTGAGTCATGGACACTTGAAACAATAAACTG
This sequence comes from Litsea cubeba, assembly GCA_012931725.1. NCBI lineage: Eukaryota > Viridiplantae > Streptophyta > Magnoliopsida > Laurales > Lauraceae > Litsea > Litsea cubeba. Next base: position 66,724,190 of record CM022946.1, read on the forward strand.
GTTCATAACTGAGAGATGGAGTTGGGTACTTCATCTTGGTATAAGTTATAGTGAGGTACTCTCCTATATTAAGGGTGACTTACCTTTAGTCACAGGAGGCTTTTCCGGATGTATCTCATTAGTGCATGTGTCATGCATTGAACAGGACCATTATAGGTGTGATCTTTAAAATAGTACTATCAATGAGAGAGATCAAATTACCTTATGCTACTGAGTGACCAGTGCTCTTAATCTTGAGCATATGTGGATGAACTGACGAAGTCGAGTTCTTGTGCTTTAATTCACTATGGGTGAGATCAAGTACTTGGGTCAACAGCTCTGTGTTTTGGGTATTCGGGCTTGATTAGTTGGGATGTACATATGCAATAAAGAATCTATGCCATCAAGTAAAGGAGAGATCATCCCCTTAGAATTAACTGATTAATCATCAAAATCTAAGATCTTAGTATATGGATCTTCCATATGGATATTGAACTTGTGGGTTGCTCCCTGGATCAAGAGAATGATATCCGGATGATGATTAAGTCAAGGATATGAAGTTCTAAGGTTGAGATATAATCAAGAAGGTCAGTAGTACATTGAATTACCTGACTTGATTATGGATGTTACATAGAGGGGCATTACGGTCATTTCACTTAGTAGGTCGAAGATGAATGTCACTAATTGACGAGCTGAAAATCATATTTTATTTGTCCCTGGAGTTCAGCCATAATTCTTTAGTGGAATGAGTTAAGGTTAAAAATGATCTTAATGTTGCTATGGGATTAGCATGGACATTTTGGTCATTTTGGAAGCCAAAGGCAAATATGTCTTTTGGTCCCTTCTCTAGCCATTTCCTATATTGGCATGGTTTTCTATCTTGTTTAAATGAAATGTGGTTGAATTATTTTAATGGAAAAGTTTGTGGGCCATGGTGTGTTTATCCATCCAATGGGCCAACCATAAAAGGGGTCCCTTGTGTAAGGTTTCCAACTTTAAGTAGGTATCTTTACTTGGAAGGTTGGATTCCTCTTTGGGTAAGAAATCCTACAATTATAGTATCCTAATTATTTTGTAAACAATTAATTGGGAAGTGTTGCACGCCTATATTGGATGGTTACTATTGTTAAGGGATTGTCTTCTTTGTTTTCTTTTTCAAATAGGAGAGAACTAAGAAGGAGATAAGGATTCCTTTCAAATCTCCCTCTTGGCCGTCCATTATATGGTTAAGAAAAGATAAGAGGGAGAGAGGTAGGGACGCCCAAAATGCAACTGACGCCCATTGCTTTTCTTCTTCTTCCTTGAAGAGAGAAAATTAGTTTTGGGTCTTTTCCATTTTAAAATAGTTCAGAAAACCTCTCAAAAGGAATCCATACTTTGATCCTACAATCATAACCAATAGGATTGGGTTGTGGAATAGAGGAGAAGATCAAAAGGAAAATTATTGCAGAAAATTCCAGCAACTAGTGTTGATGATTGCAGGCCTGTGATCAGACCTTTAGATCCTTTCTTTCAGAGATTTGTAGTCTTCAAATCATCAAGGTATTATTCCTCTTTAATCTCTTTTTATTATACACATGTTGATCATGATTTCATGGAGTTATTAGTTTTATTCTATGGTTAATTTGTGCTGCCTAGATCAGATCTAAATTCGTTTTTGCTGATCCAAAATCACCCATGGACATCCCTGATAAGGGATTTCAGATCTAGTTAGCCTAATCTTTCAGTGGTATCAGAGCCACATCATGTGAAATCATGATCCCAAGTTGTGATAATTTTTATTCTAGCTTAATTAAGGGCATGGTGGCACCCTTTAAGATAAGTTATAGTGCATGATTGGTGTGCTGGAATTTTTCCAGACTGCTGGAATTGTTATTACAGAATACTGTCTACTGCTGTACATAGCATTTTTCATGCACTAACCTCTTTGTATGCAGCCATATATGCATCCTTGATGGTTCGTATGAATGTTGTATGCATTTGGATGTGTTTTTATTAGTTGGAAATTGTACGATTGCGTATTTAGCAATCATAGGAAATTATAATTTCAATTTATTTTTCCAACTATATTTTATGTAGCTTTCTTGAAAAGCATAGGGATTTCCAATGTAATTTTTGGTTTTGTTTTTCATGGTTTGCTTGTATATAAATTTATTTTTATGGTATCAAGCAAGAGAAGAAAGCTTCAAAAAATTACATGATTGTTAGTAAAGGAAATCCAAGGTGATGGAGGTGATAAGGCTTCTTGGTGCAAGAGGAAATCTGATTTTGAAGTCCGAAAAGAAAGGAGCCATCAAAGGTTGCATAATTTTATTGCTATTATGTATGGAATGCATGGTTGAATGCTTTATGTAATTGCTATAATTGTCACCTAGAAACATGGCCACCACAAGGTTTATAAAATCAGGATCTTTCAATATTAGATTGGATTAGTTTGGCTATTTATTTTTAAACAGAACTTAGACCAGCACTTTTCTTAGTCTAAGGTTTAAAATTGGATAGGGTTTAGTTTATCTTGGTACCCTTGTTATCCAGAAAAAGGCTAAACTAAAATCTAATACGATGCTCCCTAATGGTTCCCATAGCCCAAGTTATTTTTTGATTTTTTTTAAGGAACTTTAGTCAATATGTTTTAAAGCAAAGGTTATTTATTTTTGAGATGACTTAAGCAATTGAGTCATGAAAATTGTTAACTAAGTTTGCTAGATTTAAACAGGGTTTGAGTAATGATATACAGATCAAAAGTGTTTTAAATCCCTAGTGATGAATAATCAAGTGGGAGAGGGGTTTGGAAAAACCCCATGGACTTCCATTTTCGGTTCATGCTATCTCAATGGAGTGTTAGTAAGAGCGGCCACCCCTTCGGTGGAGTTATTTACTAAAGATGGCTTCAAGGGGATCAGTAGGTGAAACTAATGTGAATATTCATAATGAGGTGTTAGTGGGAGCGGCCACCCCTACGGTGGAGTTCTTAACTAAAGATCACTTCTATACAATGTCGATGAAGTGTTGGTGGGAGCGGCCGTCCCTTCGGTGGAGCTTTTTACTAGAGTTTGAAAGTCCAAGGGATCTTAACCCTAGAGGGGGGGTGAATAGGGTGAGCTACACTTAATGACTAATTATGACCAATTTTAACTTAATTAAAATAAACTAGTCACATGTGATGATTAACAAATAAAATGCGGAAGCTTAAACAAACACAATCACCACAATGCAATCACCACAACACAAGATTTATAGTGGTTCGGCCTCAATGCCTACATCCACTAACCAGCTTGTGACTCAACACCCCCACCGGATTTCCACTATTTTGCTTTTCAAAAGGCTAAGCAATAACCTCTACAATATGCTTTCCAAGGATAAGCAATAAACTTACACGTTGTTTTTCTAGGCTAAACAACAACCTATACACAATGCTTTTATATGGCTAAGCAATAACCTTACAAGCAAAGATTTCTCTCAAAGAAAGTGTCTTCACAAAACACTCTAAGATATTACAATTTAAGCTCAAATAAATTACCTCTAAATAGGCGGATATGAAATTGTAAAACAACTCACACAAACACACTAAGAATTACAAAGATGAATGCTTATGAAGTGTGTGTATGAAAACCTCAATCAAGTTAAAAATAAGTTCAATCAAAATATATGCTCAAAGCATTTTAAAGTTTAAGGCACATAAAAAGATTTGATTGAAGATATATGCAAATCACAAGTAAAACAATTAACTTGTTAATGTTATGAAAATCAAAAGATTACAAGTTGTATGAAATTAATAATGTCTAAAACATGTGATGCATAATCAATGTTGTTTTCGAAACAAACTAGTTTAACTAAAGTTCAAATAGATTGAAAACAACAAAGAGAGTTTTCAAACAAGCTAATGCATCATGCTATAAAGAAATCAAAGATTTTGGCTAAGCATGATTGACAAAGTTTAAAACAAAACTTGGTTTGAAATCAAGGGTGAAGAATCCAATAACTAAAATCAAAGATTAAGAGAAGAATGGATTCAACACATAATAGTTAATATGCTAAAAATCATTTACCAATAATTTAGTCAAAGCATAAAACATATGATTAATAAAAGTAAAGCTTACTTGATGATTTAACTTAATGATCCAAGCTTTAGCTTTACTAATGACCCCTTAATCTCACTTGGTTCATCCCCTTTTTCTTCTCTCCAAACTCCTCAAAGAGTGCTTAGAAGTTGTAAAATGTTCAACCTTTTTCTCATGGGAATGAACTCATATTTATACTCAAAAAGTGAGTAGCAGCGTGTCTTCGGTCGACCCCATAGACAGCTCGGTCGACCTGCCCTTCAACGGGCAAAAGTATGACCGTTTGAAAAAAATCTGTAACGGTCACATTTTGGTCAAACTGTAGTGTCTTCGGTCGACCTACGACTGGCTCGGTCGACCGAAGACACTGCAGGTCAACCGGGACAAAAAATTTCCATTTTTGCATATTTTCAAAGATTTTCTTGTGGGGATTTTTTGGGCCATTAAATCAAGCATGGAAACATGATTTTAAATCATTCTAAGAGGTTTAAAAACATGAAATATAAAAAGCCTAAAATGATTAGAAAGTTTTAAAACCATAGGCTTGCTTGATATATGAAAATTCTTTTTCAAATTAAATTGCATCCAAGATGAAAACCAAAACATGCATGAAACATATGATTTACAAGATTTAAAACAATGCATCTGTAAATCAAGATTTCAAGAATTCTAAATCAATGCATGTGTGAAAATTCATGAGATGAATAAAATGATAATGATGCATCCATCAAATTGCAATATACAAAATTCCTAACAGAGTTCACTTCAAGAGTTGATTAAGTTCACTTCCCATCGGAGAACTCAAGTCATAGACATTATGGGAAATTTCATAAGAAATGGTAACACACTTGACATAAGACGGTAATACCTCTCCCTTCGAGTTTGAGTTATTTGTCATATGAGGCCAAACCAATCAGTGATTGGATTGTCACTGGATATTCTATATCCAGATAGTGATAATCCAAATAAGCAAGGCTTTATTCAACGAGACTATAGACTCGGCCATCCTTTCGGTGGAGGGTTCTGCGAGGAGGTTGAGACACTGATACATTATGATAAGGGTTAATAATGTAAAAAGTTTGATGTGCTTGTTTTCTTTTATTATGAGCACCATATACATGTTACATATATACACTGCCTGTCTAATAATGAACTGTTATATATCCAGAGAGATGACCGGGGGTTCTTTTAGCCCGTTGATGAGTATTCTATGTGAGAACAAACTTACTGGTCCCAACTACGTGGACTGGAAAATGAATCTTGACATATTACTTACTGCTGAGGAGTACAAGTATGTCTTGTCAGAACCCTGTCCTGATATCAATGATAATTCTACAGATGACCAGCAAGAGGCTGAAAGGAAATGGAAGAAAGCGAATAGCATGGCAAAATGCTACATGCTTGCTTCCATGTTCAACGTATTGCAAACACAGCACGAGCATATGGACACAACTTCTGACATCATATTGTCTTTGTCTGAGATGTTCGCAGACAAAAGCAGGCCAGCTAGGCAAGCTGCTATAAGGACAGTCATGAACACTAGGATGGCCAAGGGAACACCCGTCAGAAAGCATATGCTCAAGATGATGGATTGCTTTAATGTGGCTGAAATCCTAGGGGCTGAGATTGATGTAGAGAGTCAGACTGATATGATTCTCGAAACTCTGCCGGATTCTTTCAATCAGTTCAAGCTCAATTTCAGTATGAGCAAGATGGACATGACTTTGCCAGAGTTAATGAAAGAACTCCAGGCGGCAGAGGCTATCATGAAGCCCAAAACCCAAGCTCATTTTTTCCAATCTTCCTCTAAACTGAACCCGAAAGGGAAGAAATTCAAAAAGAATAAGGATAAAGGAAAGGGACAGAAAAAGGGTTATGCTGGTAAAAAGAAGGACAAGGGTACAAGTGAAAAGCCCAAAGGGAAATGCTTCAAGTGTGGCCTTAAAGGTCATTGGAAGAAAGATTGTCCCAAGTTCCTAGCCTCTGCTAAGAAAGGTATATCTCTTTCCTATTACATTGAAACCTGTTTTGTGGTTGATTCTACTTATTCATGGATAGTAGACTATGGAGCCACTAATCATATCTGCAACTCATTGCAGGGGTTTCAGATAATGCAGAAACTTGAGAAAGGAGAGTTTGCCCTCAGAGTTGGAACTGGAGCAAAAGTTTGGGCACTTGCAGTGGGAGATGTTACCTTACATTTCTCTTACAATAGGATATTGGTTTTAAATAATGTTCTCTATGTTCCGGACATGAGGAAGAATTTAATTTCAGTTTCCAGACTTATTGAATTTAATTATTTTGTTTCATTCCATTCTGGTGTTGATATCAGTAGAGATGGAAATGTTCTATGTTCCGGTAGAATGCATGACAACTTATTTTATATATATCCTATTACTTCCACACTGCAAAATGTACAACTACAAAGCTTAACTTCCCTTAAAAGGAAGGTATCTTCAACCAATGACACTTTTCTTTGGCACTTACGTTTGGGTCATATTAACCTAAAACGAATTCAGAGGTTGGTAGAGGATGGGCCCTTGAGTTCATTAGATCTCGAACCATTGCCTCAGTGCGAAGCTTGTCTCAAAGGAAAGATGACCAAAAGGTCATTCTCTTCAAAGGGACTGAGGTCGAAGGAATTGTTAGAATTGATTCACACTGATGTGTGTGGTCCTATGAGCAAACCAGCTCGAGGAGGTTATGAGTATTTCATCACCTTTACCGATGATTACTCTATGTATGGATATGTGTACTTAATGCGACGCAAGTCTGAGTCTTTTGATAAATTCAAGCAATTTAAGGCTGAGGCGGAGCTACAACTAGGTAAACATATCAAAGCCCTTCGATCTGATCGAGGTGGCAAGTACCTCCTAGGTGAGTTCAAGGAATACCTTACACAACATGGGATTGTGTCTCAAATGACTGCACCGGGTTACACCCCAGCAAAATGGTGTAGCAGAGAGAAGAAACAGAACCCTTCTTGATATGGTAAGGTCCATGATGAGTCATGCAACCCTACCTATATCTTTTTGGGGATATGCCCTAGAAGCAGCAGCATACATTTTGAATTTGGTCCCTTCTAAATCAGTGCCTAGGACACCGCAAGAAATATGGATAAGTCGAAGACCCAGTTTAAGACATATCCACATTTGGGGTTGTCCAGCTTATGTACTGAATGATAAAGCTACCAAGCTGGAACCAATATCAGAAATGTGCTATTTCACTGGGTATCCTAAGGGAACAAGAGGTGGCATTTTTTATCATCCAAAGGAGCAGAAGGTACTTATAAGCACTCATGCTAGATACTTGGAGGATGATTGCATAATGCATCAATAACTAAGTTGTAAAGATACACTAGAGGAGATTCTTCCGGGATCTCCTATTACACCTGTACCAAATCCTAAGGCGGTAGATGAACATGATATTCCTTTTAACACTCCGGAGCCTCGTCGTAGTGGGAGAATTTCTAGATAGCCAGAAAGATATCTAGGAGTGTCTTTTAAGACAGACTCCAAAAATCTGGTTGAGGATCCTGCTAGTTACAATGAAGCAGTAACGGATATGGATGCTGACATGTGGCAGCAAGCAATGAGGTCTGAATTGGATTCTTTGTATTCCAATCAGGTCTGGGATCTTGTAGATGCGTCTGAAGGGATTAAACCCATAGGGTGCAAGTGGATCTACAAGAGAAAGAGAGGAGTGGATGGAAGGTGGAAACCTTCAAAGCGAGACTGGTGGCAAAAGGATATTCTCATAAAGAGGGTATCGATTATGAGGAAACCTTCTCACCAGTAACCATGCTCAAGTCCATAAGGATTCTTCTAGCCATCGCATGTTATTATGACTACGAGATATGGCAAATGGATGTCAAGACAACTTTTCTTAATGGAAATCTTGACGAATGCATCTATATGATGCAACCAGAGGGTTTCATAGCTAATGGCCAAGATAACATGGTATGTAACTTAAGAAGTCCATTTATGGACTTAAGTAAGCATCTAGAGCATGGAACATCAAGTTTAATCAGGCAGTTAAATCTTTTGGATTTGATCAAAACATTGATGAACCATGTGTGTATAAGAAAGGAAGTGGAAACACAATTGCATTTATGGTTCTGTATGTAGATGACATATTGCTCATTGGAAATGATGTAGGTATATTGTCATCCACAAAGGTTTGGTTATCATCTTAATTTCAGATGAAGGATTTGGGTGAGGCAAGCTATGTCTTAGGGATCAAGCTTTTGCGAGATCGCAAGAATAAGATATTAGCCTTATCCCAATCATCATATATTGAGAAGATTTTGGTCAAGTTTAACATGCATGACTCCAAGAAGGGTTTATTACCCTCTAGACATGGAGTACCTCTATCTCGAGATCAATGTCCAAAGACACCTGAGGAGATAGAAAGCATGAGGTGAGTTCCATATGCATCAGCTGTTGGAAGCCTCACGTATGCAATGTTATGTACTAGACCCGATATTTGCTTTGCTGTTGGCATGGTTAGCAGATATCAGTCAAACCCTGGACCTGTGCATTGGACAGCTGTTAAGCATATATTCAAGTATCTACGGAGAACGAAAGATTATATGCTAACTTATCGAGCAGATGATCTAACGCCTCTGGCATATACAGACTCTGATTTCCAGTCTGATAGAGATGCCAGCAAGTCTACCTCAGGATACGTTTTTACTCTGTTAGGAGGGGCTATATCAAGGAGAAAGCGTCAAGCAAAATTGTACTGCTGATTCTACCATGGAGGCCGAGTATGTGGCGGCAGCAGAAGCAGGAAAGGAAGCTGTATGGCTCAGAAAATTCCTATTGGAACTGGGAGTTGTTCCTGCCGTACAGAAACTGATTGTCCATGTACTGCGACAACACTGGTGCCGTAGCCACAGTGCAAGAGCCCATGTATCACAAGAAAGGCAAACACATTCAGAGAAAGTACCACTTGATCCGGAAATTCATCCAAGAAGGAGAAATAGTGGTGGATCAAATTGCCTCCGCAAATAACTTAGCTGACCCTTTCACTAAGACTCTTACTGAGAAAAGTGTTTAGTTCTCATGTTGAGTCTATGGGAGTTAGGTTAGGAAGAAGTGATCTTTAGTGCAAGTGGGAGTTTGTTGGGATTTGTGTATGCCCTAAAGCCCACTAACAGCACCCACATCTCTGTTACTGGATATTTGCAGGTTATTTATTAGAATTATTCTTTTATCTTACAGCATGTATATATGTATGTTTGTGTAAGGTCCATTGTTTCTAGTAGATGACTTAGGTATGTAGTGTCTACACACAGAAAGGTTTGAGTCATGGACACTTGAAACAATACACTGGTTCATAACTGAGAGATGGAGTTGGGCACTTCATCTTGGTATAAGTTATAGTGAGGTACTCTCCTATATTAAGGGTGACTTACCTTTAGTCACAGGAGGCTTTTTCGGATGTATCTCATTAGTGCATGTGTCATGCATTGAACAGGACCATTATAGGTGTGATCTCTAAAATAGTACTATCAATGAGAGAGATCAAATCACCTTATGCTACTGAGTGACCAGTGCTCTTAATCATGAGCATATGTGGATGAACTGACGAAGTCGAGTTCTTGTGCTTTAATTCACTATGGGTGAGATCCTGTACTTGGGTCAACAGCTCTGTGTTTTGGGTATTCGGGCTTGATTAGTTGGGACGTACATATGCAATAAAGAATCTATGCCATCAAGTGAAGGAGAGATCATCCCCTTAGAATTATCTGATTAATCATCAAAATCTAAGATCTTAATATATGGATCTTCCATATGGATATTGAACTTGTGGGTCGCTCCCTGGATCAATAGAATGATATCCGGATGATGATTAAGTCAAGGATATGAAGTTCTAAGGTTGAGATATAATCAAGAAGGTCGATGGTAGATTGAATTACCTGACTTGATTATGGATGTTACATAGAGGGGCATTACGGTCATTTCACTTAGTAGGTCGAAGACGAATGTCACTAATTGACGAGCTGAAAATCATATTTTATTTGTCCTTGGAGTTCAGCCATAACTCTTTAGTGGAATGAGTTAAGGTTAAAAATGATCTTAATGTTGCTATGAGATTAGCATGGACATTTTGGTCATTTTGGAAGCCAAGGGCAAATATGTCTTTTGGTCCCTTCTCTAGCCATTTCCTATATTGGCATGGTTTTCTATCTTGTTTAAATGAAATGTGGTTGAATTATTTTAGTGGAAAAGTTATTAACTTGTGGGCCATGGTGTGTTTATCCATCCAATGGGCCAACCATAAAAGGGGTCCCTTGTGTAAGGTTTCCAATTTTAAGTAAGTATCTTTACTTGGAAGGTTGGATTCCTCTTTGGATAAGAAATCCTACAATTATAGTATCCTAATTATTTTGTAAACAATTAATTGGGAAGTGTTGCATGCCTATATTGGATGGTTACTATTGTTAAGGGATTGTCTTCTTTGTTTTCTTTTCAAATAGGAGAGAACTAAGAAGGAGATAAGGATTCCTTTCAAATCTCCCTCTTGGCCGTCCATAATATGGTTAAGAAAGATAAGAGGGAGAGAGGTAGGACGCCCAAAATGCAACTGACGCCCATTGTTTTTCTTCTTCTTCCTTGAAGAGAGAAAATTAGTTTTAGGTCTTTTCCGTTTTAAAATAGTTCAGAAAACCTCTCAAAAGGAATCCATACTTTGATCCCACAATCATAACCAATAGGATTGGGTTGTGGAATAGAGGAGAAGATCAAAAGGAAAATTACTGCAGAAAATTCCAGTAACTAGTGTTGCTGATTGCAGGCCTGTTGTCACGCCCCGAAACCGGGACCTGCAGCGAACCGATCTCGGGGTGCGAAATTTTGGAATAATTTGAAACTTTTTGTATAGTTCCCAAGATCCGCGTGAATGAGGATAATCACATCCCAACATAATCAGAGTGTATTTTTCGCGGAAGCTAACCAAGGTGTTACGACTCGGAATCCGTGGCCATCGGGTTCCGTGTCGTACGCAACCAATGTCATAAAGCCATCATAAACAGACTGGCATAAATCATAAATCACAACACACTGAGCTGGTAGTAACAAATCTATTATTTCCCACATATTCAAGTTACAATTAACAGATGTCTTAATTACAAACCCAAAAGAAAAAGGCTGATAAAGCCATACAAAAATATCCAACTGAACAGAAATACTACCCCAATATTTCAATACGAACTCTGGTGCCACACTTGACATCTAGATGATATCAACGGGCAGCCTCTCACGTCAGACCAGCGGTCCCACCGCCTCCTCTGATCAAACACCTACAAACCGAAAAGAAGAGCTGGCACCAAACAAAAGGGGGTCAGACACGACGGTCTGGCAAGCAAATAAACAAATAATATGAACAAAAGAACATATATAAAACCAGACGAAATCATCGAAAAACCGAATAACGAGTCTAAACAATAATGACAATAAAGCATGCCAAATCAATCGAAAGTCCAAACATAAATATCAAGACGAATAAACGAGCAATCTCTAAAGCATAAATGTCTCGAAAAGATAACCACCTAAGTAAGGCATTTAATAATTAGAAATACATTTAAAAACTGAAGAGTAGAAACAATACGATAAAGGTCGATGTCGTAAACATTAAACCAATCAAAGCATAAAAAGCATAACCGACAAGAATCATAAACTAAAGTAATATGCAGATAAAACCTAGGCGACCACAAATAGCTAAATCCTCCTATCACCGAAGTAATAAGAGCAAACAAAGCGTAGCCACTAAACGTGGTACCAAACAAAGGATCAGAACCGTAGCCATACAAATGGGACCGGCAGATCAAAAGTATCCGAACCGTAGCCATACAAATGGGACCGGCAGATAATTACCGTTGCCATGGTCGGTACAGACAGAATCCAAGCTGCAGCTGGCAAACAAAATAAAGACCCCAAGCCGGATGATCAGTCCGACAAGGTGACCTAAGCCTAGTGGTGCCTTTAGTTTTCAAAACTCGAACGGATACAAATCTAACAGAGTACTAATCCCTTTGGCTCAGGGGCTCGCACCACATAGCTCTGGCCCCGTCTTGCCTCGGGGTTTGTTTTCAAAATACTAATCTTAACAAATAATGGTCTCATCGAAGAAATCCCGAATGTGACAAACATACTCCAAATCTCTTTTCAAATCGAATCGGAGAAAACATACGAATAACTCGGGTAAACCGTTCAAATTCGCATCAAGGTGATTTGTATAAAATCATACGGTCAATCCTTTCGAACGTGGAAAGCCACATGATTTTATAACAAATCATCGATGCTATTTGAATTAGTTCACCCAAGAATGCAAATACGAAATACAAATACAAATACATGATCTGACTTGAAATGGAATGGATAGTGGAGAATGACCTAATGACCTACCAAGGAACCATCTCAATGCACATTTAACCTTTAAACATTAATTAATAAAAGTGCGTTTGATGCCAATGAAAATCCATAATATTTAAATGATAAAGTGCGCATTAAGACCCGAACGGTTCCCAGGTAGTTTCACATGCACTCATTCTCACATCATTCCCATTTCACAAATTTCCGAGTATCACAAATAATCTCAAATCTCATTAAAACAGGCCCATAGTTGGCCTTAAACCGAGTCCAAAATAATCCTTGATAACAAACCAAAAACCAACCTTAACCATGCCCACAAAACAAGTTCTTTAAACGGTCCAAAACTAATCCTTGAAGGGTCCAAGGAACAAGTTTTAAAACCAGCCCAAACCAAACCTTTAATGGTCCACAAAAAATGAGTTATGAAGCAACCCAAAACTGACCATGAAACAGGCGCACCAACAGATTTCAAAACAGCCCCAAAACCAACTTAAATGGCCCACAAACATACTCTAAAACCGCCCCAAAACTAAACATTTATTGGCCCACAAAACCAACTTTAAAGACAGCCCAAAACAAATCTTTTAATGGACAAGAAACAAGTTCTTAAAACAAACCCAAAACTAAACCTGAACCAGGCCCACAAACAGATCTTAAAACAACCCAAAGCTAGACCTGAACCAGGCCCACAAACAGATCTTAAAACAACCCAACACTAAACCTGAACCAGGCCCACAAACAGAATTTAAAACAGCCCAAACTCAGCCTTTATTGGCCCACAAACAAACTTTGAAATAGTCCAAAACTAAACCTTGAATGGCCCATAAAACAAACCTTAAAACAGCCCAAAACTAATCTTTGAATGGCCCACCAAATAGGTTTTAAATCAGCCCAAAACTGAACCTTAGATGATCCAATATCAGGTTTTAAAAACAGCCCAAGCAGGCCTTGAAACAGGCCCACAAAACAGGTCTTAAAATAGTCCAATATCAGGCCCTAAGATGACCCATATCAGGTCTTGAAATGGCCCAAAAACTGACTTGAATGGTCCAAGAAATAGGCCCAAAGAACACCCCAAAAACAGGCCCAAAACAGATTTAAAACGGGCCCAGAAAATCCTTGAAACAGACCCAGTTTCGGACCTGAACCAGGCCCCAGGCAGAACTGGGCCTCGCTCGAGCGACCCAGGGTCCGCTCGAGCGAAGCCCAGACAGAACCTGGTCCGCTCGAGCGGCCCACTGGGTCGCTCGAGCGGACTGGGCTCTGTCCCAGTCCGGGCTGAGTGCAGAATGCACTCTTTTTCATTTTTTTTCTGATTTTCTTTCTTCATTTTTGATTCTTTTTCATTCCCAAACCTTCATACAAATTTCCTAGATCATTTGGGCCCTTCCTTGACCTTCCAAACTCATCAAATCCCCAATCAATAGCAATCTAATTAACCAAATAAACACTTTTAAAATCAAAGTTTTTCCCCATTTCTTTGAACACCAACTCTTAACACAAAGAAAGCAAAATTTTCAAATTAACTAAAGTGAAACCAAACCTCCAATACATTATAAGGCAATAGCATAAGAGGAAATCAACAAAACATTGCTTCATTTATTCAAAGTAAATCCATAAATCATGAAGAGATGAGAACTTAACCATGAAATGCCATGAAACCAAACAAGAGAAATGAAACCATCATACTAATTGAAAATTCCACTTGCCTTGAGTCAAGAGAAGATGTAAAAACACTCCATGAAGTCCTCTTAAAGCCTCAAGCTCCAAAAATCATAAAACCCCCAAATAGCTCATGGAAAACCCTAAAAATCCAATCCATTGTAAACCTTCATGAAACCCATTGCATGTATGACAAAACCCTTCAAAATGGTTTGAAAAACAAGAATCTCATGAAAGGAAAGACATTGCAAACCTTTGGGTGCCCCAAACAAGAAGAAGAGCTTGAAAGATGGGTCTCCTCTAGCTCAAACATCTCAAAAATGGTGTCCCTAGGAAGCTTGAAGAGGGAGGAAGAGATTGAGGAGATCAATCCTCTAAGAATACCCCACCAAGTGAGAGTTCCAGATGAGAGAGAGTGAGAAGGGAGGAGAAAAAAAACCTAGCCAAGAAAAGTTGCTGGAATCGAATGAAGAGAAGAAGAGAGGGGTTCCCCTCTTATAGAATGGGTCTTGTGGGCCCCGGTCTTCCTCAAGCTAAAAATGGTATAAGCGGGCCCCGGATGAAAACGACGAAGAAGACAAAAACGATCGGCGAAATATCTACTTTCCAAAAAGTGTATTTTCCCCCAAATTCTGAAATTTTCGAAATTCATGGACAGATTTAGGGTGAAAAGTCAGTTTTGCCCTTTTTCCTCGAAAAACGCGATTTTTGAGCATCAAATCAAAATGGTTAAAATATGAAAGTTGTTTAAACTTCGTAAAATAAGTCGAAATACCCCAAACCCAGAATTTTTAGAAATCCGAAGTAATTTCCCATAAAAATACAAATCCTCAGGACCGGGTCAAACTAAAGTCAACGGTCTACAAAAATCTCCAAGGCAAGGAAAAATCCGGTCAAACTCAAATACGCGGTCAAACTAATCAAATCTCGCTTAAAAAGTTAAACCACGATTAAAACAATGCTAAACAAAAGGATTGGGGTCGGGATCTTACATCCTCCCCCCCTTAGAATCCATTTGGTCCTCCAAATGGCTTAAACCAAATCGAATCGAAAACCCAAAAAGACAAACGAAAACACTGACACCCTATGCTAGACTTCGGCAACTGAGAGACCTCCTCTTAACACAGCTGACGGTGAGATGCACGGTCGACCACATTCTGATTCGGTTGAAGGCTTCACACTGTTCTACATATCTGCTCGGAAACAAACTTCTCTGACCAAACTGGTGCCCAACACTCCTAAGTATCCTCGGTGTCATCTGTCGTTCCTGCACTGAATCATTTCTTCTACTTAATTCGTCCGTCACTGATGGTTCAAGAAACTGTGAGTTCTATTTCTTTCTATCACTTGGAATTCCTGTGCCTTAAGTCCTTCAAGCTGTACACGGTGCTCCCGACGCTTGCCTCTTCAGATCTCGTTCTTCAAGTCTTCTACCATCGACATCTGAAACTTTCAATCCCTGTCTTGAATGATGTTGATCCTCTCGTAGATCCAACTTTGTCTTCAACTGAACCAATACACATCCTGACATCCATCCACCCTTCAATCCATACACCTCCGAACTCCAACCAAAGGCTACTACAACTCATCCATTCGATGCAAAACAACTCGTAAAATCTTAAACATAGGGACTAAAACTATTACTTAGTTAAATTTTGATCACTTTAAAACACAGTAGAAGCTGAACTCCCAAATTATCAAATAAAACTTAATAAATGAGGTTTCCAAAGTTTTGAACATGAAACAACATTATTCATTTGAAATTCATATTTTCACAGCCCAACAAATCATTGAAATACTCAACAGTTTCAAATTAGGATTTTCAAAGATAAATCAAATTCATATAGTATGACTATACATTAAACTTTGTTGAAATCTGAGTGTTAATTAAACACTAAACCTTATTGAAAACTAACTCATTTGTTTATAAAAATCTTGCGAAAACCTAAATAAAGTTGAGCGTTAAACAAATGTAGGAAATCTACATAAAATCTAAACACGAAAACCTTTAAGAAATTTCATTTTACATAGCCAAAGAAAACAACTCAATGAAATAGAAATCTCACACTACTCTTTGAGAAAGAAACACAATTTTGAGTTACATGCTTTTAAAGACCAATCTTGAAAACAAGATCATGTGACTCATGAAAAGAGTATATAACATAGTTTATTTCAAAGTAAGCCTTAAAGAAGAAACATAAATCCATTTTTAAACATTACAAGGATAAACCATAGATATCAATGAAAACATATCAAAGATGAAAAACATCAAGAAAAATCATTTTAAATAAGAAATGAACGTCCAAACCACCGAGGTACTCCCTTGCTGAATCAACTACACCGGCTACGCTACAAGTCACCAAAATTCTCAACCAAAACCATCCTTTGCAGTCCTTCATCTCGAAAAGATAGTCTGAGTTCGCCCAAAATCCACATTCACTTACCTTGGTACGCTGCATGACGATCCTTGATTAGCCGAAAGGGGGTCTTCAAATACTGCTCAGGTCCTACTCTGACGGGCAAACGCACAAGTCTTCTCTCCATAATCACATTGAAGATGCCGAAGGCTGAAAGTCTACTGATGTTCTCCGAAAACAACATACTAAATCCAAGAGGTTCTCAGTCTCCGACACAAGCAAAGATAAAAGACACTGAACAAGAGTATGGAGATTTCAAATTCTCCACCACTAAGGAGGAAATTTGGCCATCCAAATCTCCTAACAACACGAACTAAAAGAAAAGACAAGCAAAATCTCCCGAACTGAAAGAAAAGCCGACTCAAATCCAACGGAAACAAAGACACGAGAAAACAAATCGACACAATCTAACGAGTCCTCACCACAACGTCTTAATGTCTCTAGAGTATTTTATTTCCTAGAAACTAACCAGCTCTGATACCAAACCTGTCACGCCCCGAAACCGGGACCTGCAGCGAACCGATCTCGGGGTGCGAAATTTTGGAATAATTTGAAACTTTTTGTATAGTTCCCAAGATCCGCGTGAATGAGGATAATCACATCCCAACATAATCAGAGTGTATTTTTCGCGGAAGCTAACCAAGGTGTTACGACTCGGAATCCGTGGCCATCGGGTTCCGTGTCGTACGCAACCAATGTCATAAAGCCATCATAAACAGACTGGCATAAATCATAAATCACAACACACTGAGCTGGTAGTAACAAATCTATTATTTCCCACATATTCAAGTTACAATTAACAGATGTCTTAATTACAAACCCAAAAGAAAAAGGCTGATAAAGCCATACAAAAATATCCAACTGAACAGAAATACTACCCCAATATTTCAATACGAACTCTGGTGCCACACTTGACATCTAGATGATATCAACGGGCAGCCTCTCACGTCAGACCAGCGGTCCCCACCGCCTCCTCTGATCAAACACCTACAAACCGAAAAGAAGAGCTGGCACCAAACAAAAGGGGGTCAGACACGACGGTCTGGCAAGCAAATAAACAAATAATATGAACAAAAGAACATATATAAAACCAGACGAAATCATCGAAAAACCGAATAACGAGTCTAAACAATAATGACAATAAAGCATGCCAAATCAATCGAAAGTCCAAACATAAATATCAAGACGAATAAACGAGCAATCTCTAAAGCATAAATGTCTCGAAAAGATAACCACCTAAGTAAGGCATTTAATAATTAGAAATACATTTAAAAACTGAAGAGTAGAAACAATACGATAAAGGTCGATGTCGTAAACATTAAACCAATCAAAGCATAAAAGCATAACGACAAGAATCATAAACTAAAGTAATATGCAGATAAAACCTAGGCGACCACAAATAGCTAAATCCTCCTATCACCGAAGTAAATAAGAGCAAACAAAGCGTAGCCACTAAACGTGGTACCAAACAAAGGATCAGAACCGTAGCCATACAAATGGGACCAGGCAGATCAAAAGTATCCGAACCGTAGCCATAACAAATGGGACCGGCAGATAATTACCTGTTGCCATGGTCGGTACAAGACAGAATCCAAGCTGCAGCTGGCAAACAAAATAAGACCCCAAGCCGGAATGATCAGTCCGACAAGGTGACCTAAGCCTAGTGGTGCCTTTAGTTTTCAAAACTCGAACGGATACAAATCTAACAGAGTACTAATCCCTTTGGCTCAGGGGCTCGCACCACATAGCTCTGGCCCCGTCTTGCCTCGGGGTTTGTTTTCAAAATACTAATCTAACAAATAATGGTCTCATCGAAGAAATCCCGAATGTGACAAACATACTCCAAATCTCTTTTCAAATCGAATCGGAGAAAACATACGAATAACTCGGGTAAACCGTTCAAATTCGCATCAAGGTGATTTGTATAAAATCATACGGTCAATCCTTTCGAACGTGGAAAGCCACATGATTTTATAACAAATCATCGATGCTATTTGAATTAGTTCACCCAAGAATGCAAATACGAAATACAAATACAAATACATGATCTGACTTGAAATGGAATGGATAGTGGAGAATGACCTAATGACCTACCAAGGAACCATCTCAATGCACATTTAACCTTTAAACATTAATTAATAAAAAGTGCGTTTGATGCCAATGAAAATCCATAATATTTAAATGATAAAGTGCGCATTAAGACCCGAACGGTTCCCAGGTAGTTTCACATGCACTCATTCTCACATCATTCCCATTTCACAAATTTCCGAGTATCACAAATAATCTCAAATCTCATTAAAAACAGGCCCATAGTTGGCCTTAAACCGAGTCCAAAATAATCCTTGATAACAAACCAAAAACCAACCTTAACCATGCCCACAAAACAAGTTCTTTAAACGGTCCAAAACTAATCCTTGAAGGGTCCAAGGAACAAGTTTTAAAACCAGCCCAAACCAAACCTTTAATGGTCCACAAAAAATGAGTTATGAAGCAACCCAAAACTGACCATGAAACAGGCCCACCAACAGATTTCAAAACAGCCCCAAAACCAACTTAAATGGCCCACAAACATACTCTAAAACCGCCCCAAAACTAAACATTTATTGGCCCACAAAACCAACTTTAAAGACAGCCCAAAACAAATCTTTTAATGGACAAGAAACAAGTTCTTAAAACAAACCCAAAACTAAACCTGAACCAGGCCCACAAACAGATCTTAAAACAACCCAAAGCTAGACCTGAACCAGGCCCACAAACAGATCTTAAAACAACCCAACACTAAACCTGAACCAGGCCCACAAACAGAATTTAAAACAGCCCAAAACTCAGCCTTTATTGGCCCACAAACAAACTTTGAAATAGTCCAAAACTAAACCTTGAATGGCCCATAAACAAACCTTAAAACAGCCCAAAACTAATCTTTGAATGGCCCACCAAATAGGTTTTAAATCAGCCCAAAACTGAACCTTAGATGATCCAATATCAGGTTTTTAAAAAACAGCCCAAGCAGGCCTTGAAACAGGCCCACAAAACAGGTCTTAAAATAGTCCAATATCAGGCCCTAAGATGACCCAATATCAGGTCTTGAAATGGCCCAAAAACTGACTTGAATGGTCCAAGAAATAGGCCCAAAGAACACCCCAAAAACAGGCCCAAAACAGATTTAAAACGGGCCCAGAAAATCCTTGAAACAGACCCAGTTTCGGACCTGAACCAGGCCCCAGGCAGAACTGGGCCTCGCTCGAGCGACCCAGGGTCCGCTCGAGCGAAGCCCAGACAGAACCTGGTCCGCTCGAGCGGCCCACTGGGTCGCTCGAGCGGACTGGGCTCTGTCCCAGTCCGGGCTGAGTGCAGAATGCACTCTTTTTCATTTTTTTCTGATTTTCTTTCTTCATTTTTGATTCTTTTTCATTCCCAAACCTTCATACAAATTTCCTAGATCATTTGGGCCCTTCCTTGACCTTCCAAACTCATCAAATCCCCAATCAATAGCAATCTAATTAACCAACAAACACTTTTAAAATCAAAGTTTTTCCCCATTTCTTTGAACACCAACTCTTAACACAAAGAAAGCAAAATTTTCAAATTAACTAAAGTGAAACCAAACCTCCAATACATTATAAGGCAATAGCATAAGAGGAAATCAACAAAACATTGCTTCATTTATTCAAAGTAAATCCATAAATCATGAAGAGATGAGAACTTAACCATGAAATGCCATGAAACCAAACAAGAGAAATGAAACCATCATACTAATTGAAAATTCCACTTGCCTTGAGTCAAGAGAAGATGTAAAAACACTCCATGAAGTCCTCTTAAAGCCTCAAGCTCCAAAAATCATAAAACCCCCAAATAGCTCATGGAAAACCCTAAAAATCCAATCCATTGTAAACCTTCATGAAAACCCATTGCATGTATGACAAAACCCTTCAAAATGGTTTGAAAAACAAGAATCTCATGAAAGGAAAGACATTGCAAACCTTTGGGTGCCCCAAACAAGAAGAAGAGCTTGAAAGATGGGTCTCCTCTAGCTCAAACATCTCAAAAATGGTGTCCCTAGGAAGCTTGAAGAGGGAGGAAGAGATTGAGGAGATCAATCCTCTAAGAATACCCCACCAAGTGAAGAGTTCCAGATGAGAGAGAGTGAGAAGGGAGGAGAAAAAAAACCTAGCCAAGAAAAGTTGCTGGAATCGAATGAAGAGAAGAAGAGAGGGGTTCCCCTCTTATAGAATGGGTCTTGTGGGCCCCGGTCTTCCTCAAGCTAAAATGGTATAAGCGGGCCCCGGATGAAAACGACGAAGAAGACAAAACGATCGGCGAAATATCTACTTTCCAAAAAGTGTATTTTCCCCAAATTCTGAAATTTTCGAAATTCATGGACAGATTTAGGGTGAAAAGTCAGTTTTGCCCTTTTTCCCTCGAAAACCGCGATTTTTTGAGCATCAAATCAAAATGGTTAAAATATGAAAGTTGTTAACTTCGTAAAATAAGTCGAAATACCCCAAACCCAGAATTTTAGAAATCCGAAGTAATTTCCCATAAAATACAAATCCTAAGGACCGGGTCAAACTAAAGTCAACGGTCTACAAAATCTCCAAGGCAAGGAAAAATCCGGTCAAACTCAAATACGCGGTCAAAACTAAATCAAATCTCGCTTAAAAAGTTAAACCACGATTAAACAATGCTAAACAAAAGGATTGGGGTCGGGATCTTACATCCTCCCCCCTTAGAATCCATTTGGTCCTCCAAAGGCTTAAACCCAAATCGAAATCGAAAACCCAAAAAGACAAACGAAAACACTGACACCCTATGCTAGACTTCGGCAACTGAGAGACCTCCTCTTAACACAGCTGACGGTGAGATGCACGGTCGACCACATTCTGATTCGGTTGAAGGCTTCACACTGTTCTACATATCTGCTCGGAAACAAACTTCTCTGACCAAACTGGTGCCCAACACTCCTAAGTATCCTCGGTGTCATCTGTCGTTCCTGCACTGAATCATTTCTTCTACTTAATTCGTCCGTCACTGATGGTTTCAAGAAAACTGTGAGTTCTATTTCTTTCTATCACTTGGAATTCCTGTGCCTTAAGTCCTTCAAGCTGTACACGGTGCTCCCGACGCTTGCCTCTTCAGATCTCGTTCTTCAAGTCTTCTACCATCGACATCTGAAACTTTCAATCCCTGTCTTGAATGATGTTGATCCTCTCGTAGATCCAACTTTGTCTTCAACTGAACCAATACACATCCTGACATCCATCCACCCTTCAATCCATACACCTCCGAACTCCAACCAAAGGCTACTACAACTCATCCATTCGATGCAAAACACTCGTAAAATCTTAAACATAGGGACTAAAACTATTACTTAAGTTTAAATTTTGATCACTTTAAAACACAGTAGAAGCTGAACTCCCAAATTATCAAATAAAACTTAATAAATGAGGTTTTTCCAAAGTTTTGAACATGAAACAACATTATTCATTTGAAATTCATATTTTCACAGCCCAACAAAATCATTGAAATACTCACAGTTTCAAATTAGGATTTTCAAAGATAAATCAAATTCATTATGTATGACTTATACATTAACTTTGTTGAAATCTGAGTGTTAATTAAACACTAAACCTTATGAAAACTAACCTCATTGTTTATAAAAATTTCTTGACGAAAACCTAAATAAAGTTTGAGCGTTAAAAAATGTAGGAAATCTACATAAATCTAACACACGGAAAACCTTTAAGAAATTCCTTTTACAAGTAGCCAAAGAAACCACTCAATGAATAGAATCTCACACACTCTTTGAGAAAAGAAAACAATTTTTGAGTTACATGCTTTTAAAGACCAATCTTGAAAACAAGATCATGTGACTCATGAAAAGAGTATATAACATAGTTTATTTCAAAGTAAGCCTTAAAGAAGAAACATAAATCCATTTTTAAACATTACAAGGATAAACCATAGATATCAATGAAAACATATCAAAGATGAAAACATCAAGAAAAATCATTTTAAATAAGAAATGAACGTCCAAACCACCGAGTACCTCCCTTGCTGAATCAACTACACCGGCTACGCTACAAAGTCACCAAAATTCTCAACCAAAACCATCCTTTTGCAGTCCTTCATCTCGAAAAGATAGTCTGAGTTCGCCCAAAATCCACATTCACTTACCTTGGTACGCTGCATGACGATCCTTGATTAGCCGAAAGGGGGTCTCAATACTGCTCAGGTCCTACTCTGACGGGCAAACGCACAAGTCTTCTCTCCATAATCACATTGAAGATGCCGAAGGCTGAAAGTCTACTGATGTTCTCCGAAAAACAACATACTAAATCCAAGAGGTTCTCAGTCTCCGACACAAGCAAAGATAAAAGACACTGAACAAGAGTATGGAGATTTCAAATTCTCCACCACTAAGGAGGAAATTTGGCCGTCCAAATCTCCTAACAACACGAACTAAAAGAAAAGACAAGCAAAATCTCCCGAACTGAAAGAAAAGCCGACTCAAATCCAACGAACAAAGACACGAGAAAACAAATCGACACAATCTAACGAGTCCTCACCACACGTCTTAATGTCTCTAGAGTATTTTATTTCCTAGAAACTAACCAGCTCTGATACCAAAACCTGTCACGCCCCGAAACCGGGACCTGCAGCGAACCGATCTCGGGGTGCGAAATTTTGGAATAATTTGAAACTTTTTGTATAGTTCCCAAGATCCGCGTGAATGAGGATAATCACATCCCAACATAATCAGAGTGTATTTTTCGCGGAAGCTAACCAAGGTGTTACGACTCGGAATCCGTGGCCATCGGGTTCCGTGTCGTACGCAACCAATGTCATAAAGCCATCATAAACAGACTGGCATAATCATAAATCACAACACACTGAGCTGGGTAGTAACAAATCTATTATTTCCCACATATTCAAGTTACAATTAACAGATGTCTTAATTACAAACCCAAAAGAAAAAGGCTGATAAAGCCATACAAAAATATCCAACTGAACAGAAATACTACCCCAATATTTCAATACGAACTCTGGTGCCACACTTGACATCTAGATGATATCAACGGGCAGCCTCTCACGTCAGACCAGCGGTCCCACCGCCTCCTCTGATCAAACACCTACAAACCGAAAAGAAGAGCTGGCACCAAACAAAAGGGGGTCAGACACGACGGTCTGGCAAGCAAATAAACAAATAATATGAACAAAAGAACAATATATAAAACCAGACGAAATCATCGAAAAAACCGAATAACGAGGTCTAAACAATAATGACAATAAAGCATGCCAAATCAATCGAAAGTCCAAACATAAATATCAAGACGAATAAACGAGCAATCTCTAAAGCATAAATGTCTCGAAAAGATAACCACCTAAGTAAGGCATTAATAATTAGAAATACATTTAAAAACTGAAGAGTAGAAACAATACGATAAAGGTCGATGTCGTAAACATTAAACCAATCAAAGCATAAAAAGCATAACCGACAAGAATCATAAACTAAAGTAATATGCAGATAAAACCTAGGCGACCACAAATAGCTAAATCCTCCTATCACCGAAGTAATAAGAGCAAACAAAGCGTAGCCACTAAACGTGGTACCAAACAAAGGATCAGAACCGTAGCCATACAAATGGGACCGGCAGATCAAAAGTATCCGAACCGTAGCCATACAAATGGGACCGGCAGATAATTACCGTTGCCATGGTCGGTACAGACAGAATCCAAGCTGCAGCTGGCAAACAAAATAAAGACCCCAAGCCGGATGATCAGTCCGACAAGGTGACCTAAGCCTAGTGGTGCCTTTAGTTTTCAAAACTCGAACGGATACAAATCTAACAGAGTACTAATCCCTTTGGCTCAGGGGCTCGCACCACATAGCTCTGGCCCCGTCTTGCCTCGGGGTTTGTTTTCAAAATACTAATCTTAACAAATAATGGTCTCATCGAAGAAATCCCGAATGTGACAAACATACTCCAAATCTCTTTTCAAATCGAATCGGAGAAAACATACGAATAACTCGGGTAAACCGTTCAAATTCGCATCAAGGTGATTTGTATAAAATCATACGGTCAATCCTTTCGAACGTGGAAAGCCACATGATTTTATAACAAATCATCGATGCTATTTGAATTAGTTCACCCAAGAATGCAAATACGAAATACAAATACAAATACATGATCTGACTTGAAATGGAATGGATAGTGGAGAATGACCTAATGACCTACCAAGGAACCATCTCAATGCACATTTAACCTTTAAACATTAATTAATAAAAAGTGCGTTTGATGCCAATGAAAATCCATAATATTTAAATGATAAAGTGCGCATTAAGACCCGAACGGTTCCCAGGTAGTTTCACATGCACTCATTCTCACATCATTCCCATTTCACAAATTTCCGAGTATCACAAATAATCTCAAATCTCATTAAAACAGGCCCATAGTTGGCCTTAAACCGAGTCCAAAATAATCCTTGATAACAAACCAAAAACCAACCTTAACCATGCCCACAAAACAAGTTCTTTAAACGGTCCAAAACTAATCCTTGAAGGGTCCAAGGAACAAGTTTTAAAACCAGCCCAAACCAAACCTTTAATGGTCCACAAAAAATGAGTTATGAAGCAACCCAAAACTGACCATGAAACAGGCCCACCAACAGATTTCAAAACAGCCCCAAAACCAACTTAAATGGCCCACAAACATACTCTAAAACCGCCCCAAAACTAAACATTTATTGGCCCACAAAACCAACTTTAAAGACAGCCCAAAACAAATCTTTTAATGGACAAGAAACAAGTTCTTAAAACAAACCCAAAACTAAACCTGAACCAGGCCCACAAACAGATCTTAAAACAACCCAAAGCTAGACCTGAACCAGGCCCACAAACAGATCTTAAAACAACCCAACACTAAACCTGAACCAGGCCCACAAACAGAATTTAAAACAGCCCAAAACTCAGCCTTTATTGGCCCACAAACAAACTTTGAAATAGTCCAAAACTAAACCTTGAATGGCCCATAAAACAAACCTTAAAACAGCCCAAAACTAATCTTTGAATGGCCCACCAAATAGGTTTTAAATCAGCCCAAAACTGAACCTTAGATGATCCAATATCAGGTTTTAAAAACAGCCCAAGCAGGCCTTGAAACAGGCCCACAAAACAGGTCTTAAAATAGTCCAATATCAGGCCCTAAGATGACCCAATATCAGGTCTTGAAATGGCCCAAAAACTGACTTGAATGGTCCAAGAAATAGGCCCAAAGAACACCCCAAAAACAGGCCCAAAACAGATTTAAAACGGGCCCAGAAAATCCTTGAAACAGACCCAGTTTCGGACCTGAACCAGGCCCCAGGCAGAACTGGGCCTCGCTCGAGCGACCCAGGGTCCGCTCGAGCGAAGCCCAGACAGAACCTGGTCCGCTCGAGCGGCCCACTGGGTCGCTCGAGCGGACTGGGCTCTGTCCCAGTCCGGGCTGAGTGCAGAATGCACTCTTTTTCATTTTTTTCTGATTTTCTTTCTTCATTTTTGATTCTTTTTCATTCCCAAACCTTCATACAAATTTCCTAGATCATTTGGGCCCTTCCTTGACCTTCCAAACTCATCAAATCCCCAATCAATAGCAATCTAATTAACCAAACAAACACTTTTAAAATCAAAGTTTTTCCCCATTTCTTTGAACACCAACTCTTAACACAAAGAAAGCAAAATTTTCAAATTAACTAAAGTGAAACCAAACCTCCAATACATTATAAGGCAATAGCATAAGAGGAAATCAACAAAACATTGCTTCATTTATTCAAAGTAAATCCATAAATCATGAAGAGATGAGAACTTAACCATGAAATGCCATGAAACCAAACAAGAGAAATGAAACCATCATACTAATTGAAAATTCCACTTGCCTTGAGTCAAGAGAAGATGTAACAACACTCCATGAAGTCCTCTTAAAGCCTCAAGCTCCAAAAATCATAAAACCCCCAAATAGCTCATGGAAAACCCTAAAAATCCAATCCATTGTAAACCTTCATGAAAACCCATTGCATGTATGACAAAACCCTTCAAAATGGTTTGAAAAACAAGAATCTCATGAAAGGAAAGACATTGCAAACCTTTGGGTGCCCCAAACAAGAAGAAGAGCTTGAAAGATGGGTCTCCTCTAGCTCAAACATCTCAAAAATGGTGTCCCTAGGAAGCTTGAAGAGGGAGGAAGAGATTGAGGAGATCAATCCTCTAAGAATACCCCACCAAGTGAGAGTTCCAGATGAGAGAGAGTGAGAAGGGAGGAGAAAAAAAAACCTAGCCAAGAAAAGTTGCTGGAATCGAATGAAGAGAAGAAGAGAGGGGTTCCCCTCTTATAGAATGGGTCTTGTGGGCCCCGGTCTTCCTCAAGCTAAAAATGGTATAAGCGGGCCCCGGATGAAAACGACGAAGAAGACAAAAACGATCGGCGAAATATCTACTTTCCAAAAAGTGTATTTTCCCCAAATTCTGAAATTTTCGAAATTCATGGACAGATTTAGGGTGAAAAGTCAGTTTTGCCCTTTTTCCTCGAAAAACCGCGATTTTTGAGCATCAAATCAAAATGGTTAAAATATGAAAGTTGTTAAACTTCGTAAAATAAGTCGAAATACCCCAAACCCAGAATTTTTAGAAATCCGAAGTAATTTCCCATAAAAATACAAATCCTAAGGACCGGGTCAAACTAAAGTCAACGGTCTACAAAATCTCCAAGGCAAGGAAAAATCCGGTCAAACTCAAATACGCGGTCAAACTAAATCAAATCTCGCTTAAAAAGTTAAACCACGATTAAAACAATGCTAAACAAAAGGATTGGGGTCGGGATCTTACATCCTCCCCCCCTTAGAATCCATTTGGTCCTCCAAATGGCTTAAACCAAATCGAAATCGAAAACCCAAAAAGACAAACGAAAACACTGACACCCTATGCTAGACTTCGGCAACTGAGAGACCTCCTCTTAACACAGCTGACGGTGAGATGCACGGTCGACCACATTCTGATTCGGTTGAAGGCTTCACACTGTTCTACATATCTGCTCGGAAACAAACTTCTCTGACCAAACTGGTGCCCAACACTCCTAAGTATCCTCGGTGTCATCTGTCGTTCCTGCACTGAATCATTTCTTCTACTTAATTCGTCCGTCACTGATGGTTCAAGAAACTGTGAGTTCTATTTCTTTCTATCACTTGGAATTCCTGTGCCTTAAGTCCTTCAAGCTGTACACGGTGCTCCCGACGCTTGCCTCTTCAGATCTCGTTCTTCAAGTCTTCTACCATCGACATCTGAAACTTTCAATCCCTGTCTTGAATGATGTTGATCCTCTCGTAGATCCAACTTTGTCTTCAACTGAACCAATACACATCCTGACATCCATCCACCCTTCAATCCATACACCTCCGAACTCCAACCAAAGGCTACTACAACTCATCCATTCGATGCAAAACAACTCGTAAAATCTTAAACATAGGGACTAAAACTATTACTTAGTTAAATTTTGATCACTTTAAAACACAGTAGAAGCTGAACTCCCAAATTATCAAATAAAACTTAATAAATGAGGTTTTCCAAAGTTTTGAACATGAAACAACATTATTCATTTGAAATTCATATTTTCACAGCCCAACAAATCATTGAAATACTCAACAGTTTCAAATTAGGATTTTCAAAGATAAATCAAATTCATATAGTATGACTATACATTAAACTTTGTTGAAATCTGAGTGTTAATTAAACACTAAACCTTATTGAAAACTAACTCATTTGTTTATAAAAATCTTGCGAAAACCTAAATAAAGTTGAGCGTTAAACAAATGTAGGAAATCTACATAAAATCTAAACACGAAAACCTTTAAGAAATTTCATTTTACATAGCCAAAGAAAACAACTCAATGAAATAGAAATCTCACACTACTCTTTGAGAAAGAAACACAATTTTGAGTTACATGCTTTTAAAGACCAATCTTGAAAACAAGATCATGTGACTCATGAAAAGAGTATATAACATAGTTTATTTCAAAGTAAGCCTTAAAGAAGAAACATAAATCCATTTTTAAACATTACAAGGATAAACCATAGATATCAATGAAAACATATCAAAGATGAAAACATCAAGAAAAATCATTTTAAATAAGAAATGAACGTCCAAACCACCGAGGTACTCCCTTGCTGAATCAACTACACCGGCTACGCTACAAGTCACCAAAATTCTCAACCAAAACCATCCTTTTGCAGTCCTTCATCTCGAAAAGATAGTCTGAGTTCGCCCAAAATCCACATTCACTTACCTTGGTACGCTGCATGACGATCCTTGATTAGCCGAAAGGGGGTCTTCAAATACTGCTCAGGTCCTACTCTGACGGGCAAACGCACAAGTCTTCTCTCCATAATCACATTGAAGATGCCGAAGGCTGAAAGTCTACTGATGTTCTCCGAAAACAACATACTAAATCCAAGAGGTTCTCAGTCTCCGACACAAGCAAAGATAAAAGACACTGAACAAGAGTATGGAGATTTCAAATTCTCCACCACTAAGGAGGAAATTTGGCCATCCAAATCTCCTAACAACACGAACTAAAAGAAAAGACAAGCAAAATCTCCCGAACTGAAAGAAAAGCCGACTCAAATCCAACGGAACAAAGACACGAGAAAACAAATCGACACAATCTAACGAGTCCTCACCACACGTCTTAATGTCTCTAGAGTATTTTATTTCCTAGAAACTAACCAGCTCTGATACCAAACCTGTCACGCCCCGAAACCGGGACCTGCAGCGAACCGATCTCGGGGTGCGAAATTTTGGAATAATTTGAAACTTTTTGTATAGTTCCCAAGATCCGCGTGAATGAGGATAATCACATCCCAACATAATCAGAGTGTATTTTTCGCGGAAGCTAACCAAGGTGTTACGACTCGGAATCCGTGGCCATCGGGTTCCGTGTCGTACGCAACCAATGTCATAAAGCCATCATAAACAGACTGGCATAAATCATAAATCACAACACACTGAGCTGGTAGTAACAAATCTATTATTTCCCACATATTCAAGTTACAATTAACAGATGTCTTAATTACAAACCCAAAAGAAAAAGGCTGATAAAGCCATACAAAAATATCCAACTGAACAGAAATACTACCCCAATATTTCAATACGAACTCTGGTGCCACACTTGACATCTAGATGATATCAACGGGCAGCCTCTCACGTCAGACCAGCGGTCCCACCGCCTCCTCTGATCAAACACCTACAAACCGAAAAGAAGAGCTGGCACCAAACAAAAGGGGGTCAGACACGACGGTCTGGCAAGCAAATAAACAAATAATATGAACAAAAGAACATATATAAAACCAGACGAAATCATCGAAAAACCGAATAACGAGTCTAAACAATAATGACAATAAAGCATGCCAAATCAATCGAAAGTCCAAACATAAATATCAAGACGAATAAACGAGCAATCTCTAAAGCATAAATGTCTCGAAAAGATAACCACCTAAGTAAGGCATTTAATAATTAGAAATACATTTAAAAACTGAAGAGTAGAAACAATACGATAAAGGTCGATGTCGTAAACATTAAACCAATCAAAGCATAAAAAGCATAACCGACAAGAATCATAAACTAAAGTAATATGCAGATAAAACCTAGGCGACCACAAATAGCTAAATCCTCCTATCACCGAAGTAATAAGAGCAAACAAAGCGTAGCCACTAAACGTGGTACCAAACAAAGGATCAGAACCGTAGCCATACAAATGGGACCGGCAGATCAAAAGTATCCGAACCGTAGCCATACAAATGGGACCGGCAGATAATTACCGTTGCCATGGTCGGTACAGACAGAATCCAAGCTGCAGCTGGCAAACAAAATAAAGACCCCAAGCCGGATGATCAGTCCGACAAGGTGACCTAAGCCTAGTGGTGCCTTTAGTTTTCAAAACTCGAACGGATACAAATCTAACAGAGTACTAATCCCTTTGGCTCAGGGGCTCGCACCACATAGCTCTGGCCCCGTCTTGCCTCGGGGTTTGTTTTCAAAATACTAATCTTAACAAATAATGGTCTCATCGAAGAAATCCCGAATGTGACAAACATACTCCAAATCTCTTTTCAAATCGAATCGGAGAAAACATACGAATAACTCGGGTAAACCGTTCAAATTCGCATCAAGGTGATTTGTATAAAATCATACGGTCAATCCTTTCGAACGTGGAAAGCCACATGATTTTATAACAAATCATCGATGCTATTTGAATTAGTTCACCCAAGAATGCAAATACGAAATACAAATACAAATACATGATCTGACTTGAAATGGAATGGATAGTGGAGAATGACCTAATGACCTACCAAGGAACCATCTCAATGCACATTTAACCTTTAAACATTAATTAATAAAAAGTGCGTTTGATGCCAATGAAAATCCATAATATTTAAATGATAAAGTGCGCATTAAGACCCGAACGGTTCCCAGGTAGTTTCACATGCACTCATTCTCACATCATTCCCATTTCACAAATTTCCGAGTATCACAAATAATCTCAAATCTCATTAAAACAGGCCCATAGTTGGCCTTAAACCGAGTCCAAAATAATCCTTGATAACAAACCAAAAACCAACCTTAACCATGCCCACAAAACAAGTTCTTTAAACGGTCCAAAACTAATCCTTGAAGGGTCCAAGGAACAAGTTTTAAAACCAGCCCAAACCAAACCTTTAATGGTCCACAAAAAATGAGTTATGAAGCAACCCAAAACTGACCATGAAACAGGCCCACCAACAGATTTCAAAACAGCCCCAAAACCAACTTAAATGGCCCACAAACATACTCTAAAACCGCCCCAAAACTAAACATTTATTGGCCCACAAAACCAACTTTAAAGACAGCCCAAAACAAATCTTTTAATGGACAAGAAACAAGTTCTTAAAACAAACCCAAAACTAAACCTGAACCAGGCCCACAAACAGATCTTAAAACAACCCAAAGCTAGACCTGAACCAGGCCCACAAACAGATCTTAAAACAACCCAACACTAAACCTGAACCAGGCCCACAAACAGAATTTAAAACAGCCCAAAACTCAGCCTTTATTGGCCCACAAACAAACTTTGAAATAGTCCAAAACTAAACCTTGAATGGCCCATAAAACAAACCTTAAAACAGCCCAAAACTAATCTTTGAATGGCCCACCAAATAGGTTTTAAATCAGCCCAAAACTGAACCTTAGATGATCCAATATCAGGTTTTAAAAACAGCCCAACCAGGCCTTGAAACAGGCCCACAAAACAGGTCTTAAAATAGTCCAATATCAGGCCCTAAGATGACCCAATATCAGGTCTTGAAATGGCCCAAAAACTGACTTGAATGGTCCAAGAAATAGGCCCAAAGAACACCCCAAAAACAGGCCCAAAACAGATTTAAAACGGGCCCAGAAAATCCTTGAAACAGACCCAGTTTCGGACCTGAACCAGGCCCCAGGCAGAACTGGGCCTCGCTCGAGCGACCCAGGGTCCGCTCGAGCGAAGCCCAGACAGAACCTGGTCCGCTCGAGCGGCCCACTGGGTCGCTCGAGCGGACTGGGCTCTGTCCCAGTCCGGGCTGAGTGCAGAATGCACTCTTTTTCATTTTTTTCTGATTTTCTTTCTTCATTTTTGATTCTTTTTCATTCCCAAACCTTCATACAAATTTCCTAGATCATTTGGGCCCTTCCTTGACCTTCCAAACTCATCAAATCCCCAATCAATAGCAATCTAATTAACCAAACAAACACTTTTAAAATCAAAGTTTTTCCCCATTTCTTTGAACACCAACTCTTAACACAAAGAAAGCAAAATTTTCAAATTAACTAAAGTGAAACCAAACCTCCAATACATTATAAGGCAATAGCATAAGAGGAAATCAACAAAACATTGCTTCATTTATTCAAAGTAAATCCATAAATCATGAAGAGATGAGAACTTAACCATGAAATGCCATGAAACCAAACAAGAGAAATGAAACCATCATACTAATTGAAAATTCCACTTGCCTTGAGTCAAGAGAAGATGTAAAAACACTCCATGAAGTCCTCTTAAAGCCTCAAGCTCCAAAAATCATAAAACCCCCAAATAGCTCATGGAAAACCCTAAAAATCCAATCCATTGTAAACCTTCATGAAAACCCATTGCATGTATGACAAAACCCTTCAAAATGGTTTGAAAAACAAGAATCTCATGAAAGGAAAGACATTGCAAACCTTTGGGTGCCCCAAACAAGAAGAAGAGCTTGAAAGATGGGTCTCCTCTAGCTCAAACATCTCAAAAATGGTGTCCCTAGGAAGCTTGAAGAGGGAGGAAGAGATTGAGGAGATCAATCCTCTAAGAATACCCCACCAAGTGAGAGTTCCAGATGAGAGAGAGTGAGAAGGGAGGAGAAAAAAAAACCTAGCCAAGAAAAGTTGCTGGAATCGAATGAAGAGAAGAAGAGAGGGGTTCCCCTCTTATAGAATGGGTCTTGTGGGCCCCGGTCTTCCTCAAGCTAAAAATGGTATAAGCGGGCCCCGGATGAAAACGACGAAGAAGACAAAAACGATCGGCGAAATATCTACTTTCCAAAAAGTGTATTTTCCCCAAATTCTGAAATTTTCGAAATTCATGGACAGATTTAGGGTGAAAAGTCAGTTTTGCCCTTTTTCCTCGAAAAACGCGATTTTTGAGCATCAAATCAAAATGGTTAAAATATGAAAGTTGTTAAACTTCGTAAAATAAGTCGAAATACCCCAAACCCAGAATTTTTAGAAATCCGAAGTAATTTCCCATAAAAATACAAATCCTAAGGACCGGGTCAAACTAAAGTCAACGGTCTACAAAATCTCCAAGGCAAGGAAAAATCCGGTCAAACTCAAATACGCGGTCAAACTAAATCAAATCTCGCTTAAAAAGTTAAACCACGATTAAAACAATGCTAAACAAAAGGATTGGGGTCGGGATCTTACACCTGTGATCAGACCTTTAGATCCTTTCTTTCAGAGATTTGTAGTCTTCAAATCATCAAGGTATTATTCCTCTTTAATCTCTTTTTATTATACACATGTTGATCATGATTTTATGGAGTTATTATGTTTATTCTATGGTTAATTTGTGCTGCCTCGATCAGATCTAAATACGTTTTTGCTGATCCAAAATCACCCATGGACATCCCTGCTAAGGGATTTCAGATCTAGGACGGGAAGAGAGGGAGGAGGGAGGAAGGAGGAAGGGTAGTTTAGGAGAAAAAGAAATTTGTCTTCTAGTGCGGTGAGGAGAGAAAAATTCGTGGTGCCAATAGCACCACTCTTTTTTTTTTTTTTTTGGTAGAAACATTTGGTTGATGTTAGCCAATCAATAAACTTGATGAGTAAGGCCACTGCAAATGCCATGAACAGGGAGGTGAATTGGCAGTTTTGTAATCACAGTTCACTGGTTGTAAACATACAGCGTTCAAAATATATCTTAATAAACATACCCCTGGCCTTGGGGTTTGGGAATTTTGTCACAGTATTTTTTACAAATGCCCCTGATGTTTGGGTAGTGGATGTCTCAATGGACACCTTTAATTCAAAGAGTTTTCAGTGTTTTTACTTGGATCCATGCCTCTTTGATGGATAATCATAACATCCACATATAGATATTCCCACATGATAAATTTTCATCGTGGCAGATAATTTACACCTAAATTGCACTTAACGACTGTCAATATTATTTAAATTTCAAACTTACCCTCAATGTCCCAAGATTTAAACTTTTGAGAAAATTAACCTACCAAGAAAATAAAAAAAAACCATGCAAAAACAACAAGTCCCAAAATAGCTGCAAAAATCAACCTTGGAAGATTTCACCAACTCAGAAAAAAAGTATCAAATTATCAGTCCATTTATTGTCCTAGTTAATACCCTTTTAACAGTTAGGTAGCCAGATATGTGATTAAAGCACCTTAAATGTTGAGGGGTCATGTTTCTTTTATGCATTGCATATGAAAATGGAATTTATATCTGTATGATTTTTCATATGTAATGGGTGCCGGCGACAGCAAGTGTCTAACCAAGTTTTATGATATGTGATCAAAGATGGGGGGGTTTTGATTATACTGGAAGCAAAAAAAATAAAAAAAATAAAGAGCAATAAATTAACGAATTCAATCAAATGAGCAAGCATTGGTCAAAGTTAACATCCACCATTGGAAATTCAAAACTGATCATTGATGCAAAAATAAATCAACTAATACTTTGAATATTCATCATTGAAATTAAATTCCTACCTCCTTAATTAGTTAATTAGAAAACACGCGCTCTAATTATCCCTAATTACTAAACAATCCAAGACAAGCGCCAAAGATTTAATCTAGTAACAGCATTAAGACCTTGAGAGATCGATGAATCTAAACAACACAAGCACACGCGGTTGTATTTAATTTAGCCAGGTGTTCTTCCTAATATCTAATAATTTCCAAAGCAGCAAATTATTAAATATTAGTTGCTTTGCAAATTAGAGGGATCAAACAATTACGGATTTGATTTCTGATTTAACAGTAAATTGTAACGAAAAATAAACTAGTATGCATCCTAGAAATTAAACGAAACAATCATGATAACAAATTAAGCACAAAAGAACAACCCATATTCAAAACATAAAATTGAACAATGAATTCCGAGGCTTCAGTCTTCTTCAACAAATTACAAAAAATTAGCCATGCAGGGCCATACTAACTTGCAAAATAAGAAAAGAAACAGGGAGAGAGAATACGTGGGCGGAAAAGTGTTGTGGAGAAGGTATCCTACGCTGGGTATGGAATGGA
This sequence comes from Litsea cubeba, assembly GCA_012931725.1. Taxonomy (NCBI): domain Eukaryota; kingdom Viridiplantae; phylum Streptophyta; class Magnoliopsida; order Laurales; family Lauraceae; genus Litsea; species Litsea cubeba. The sequence goes on from CM022946.1 coordinate 66,759,525, forward strand.
TCATTTATAGTGGAGAGTTAGATTAGAGAGAGGAGAGAATTTAGGCGCTGTGGACCCATGTGATGGAGAGAAAAGGAATGAAGGAGAGATAAAGTAGGAGAGGATGAGAGATGAAAGAGAGAATAGAAAGAAGACATTGGAAATTGTGCTGTGGAGAAATTAAGATTGAATGCAGCCGTGAGTTTTAAGAGAGTTTAGGAAGTGACCTAGGGAGATGGAAATAAAATAATCAATTAAATTCTAACTTAGTCAAAATCTTCTTCTTGACCATATCTTCTCACTCGGGCTTTTGTTGGACTCGACCCAAGAATTAAAGTAGCACCATTTTTCGTTCCGGACAATATGAGCCCAATATTGGATATGTTTCGACGAACTCTTGATTTCATTAAATTTACCAAAATGCTCTTCTGCTTGATTTCCTCTAAATTCGACCTGGCCCTGAATCAGCTCCGTCCATTCAGCATCAAATATGATCACCTTCTTTTGCAACTCAGACCTTGATGCAGCCAGTACTTGAATCATCTCAATTGGAGCTTGGATGAGAGAGTTATGCTCAGCTTGTGAAGTGATGCGAAAATTAGTCTAAAATTACCCAATTAACTTCATTTTGCACTTAACGCCTCTGTTTGCATCCTAAATCAAAATATAAGAATAATGAGTACAATTAGATGTCAAATAGGTACAAAGGACTAAATATTAATGGAGAAAAATATAACATTTTGCGTTCTCATCAAATTTCCCCACACTTAACTTGTGATCGTCCTCGAGCAAAACTCAAATTCATTTTTTTTTTCAAAAATACCAAGTTTGAATGCCATTAACAAAGAACAACCAAGCTTTTCAAAACTCAAAACATGTCATGAATAAACCTTCTTAAACATCTTACAAATACTTAGTAAGCAATTTCACTCGAAGATGGAGTAGACTAAATACGTAGACCCTCACGGAAATAAACACTCTACTCTTTTATGTTTGAAGGGTATCTGTTTCGCTCAAATTCATTCCAATGGAAATGATCTACCATAGGCTTACATATCTTCTCATTCTCCACCACTGGGATCACATGCATAACATGAATCATAAGGACTTTTCAGGGGTTGTAATGGGGTTTAGGATCAAGATGGGAAATATTTAGGAATGTAGTTCAAAAGCCATCGAAACTAGTGGAGAAAAAATGAATCAGCTCAAGCTCTAATATATAAGACATTGAAAACCATTTACGCCATTCAGCAACTTCCTCAATTTGGCTTCAAAGCATTCAGACCATGTAAACTCTTGTACTAAAAATGGGATCGTCCAACAGGAACACTTTTTCTTTTGTAGTAGGGAATAATCCTTCAACAACTTCCACCTTGTATACATCATTTATAAACATACCCCTTCTTGGAATTTTAGGAGGATTCATGAACATGGACAACAATTTCCTCCATCACTTCATAAACTTTTCTTTTTTTTTTCTTCTGTTTTTTTTTTCATATTTTTTTGAAACAATAAAAATTAGAACTCACGAATTGAGAATGAAAACATGTTCCATTTCATCAGTTATAGCCATACCACAAACCCAAAACACCCCCACACTTATTTCTTGCACACCCATACATATCATAATGAAAGGCAATGCTCCACTAGATCTATGACTTAGGTAAAGGTTCTTTTTTTTTTTTCAGGTTCAGAGCTTGTAACGTTGGTTTACAATAAACGAAAGATGTAAAGCTCAAAGGGGTTCAACAAAGGAGAAATTAATTGCAAGGTAGGCTACTTGGCTTATGTAGCTTTTAACAAAGATGGCCTTAATCATGTTCATACATGCTTGTCTATGTGACCTCGAGAGAATCAAGGCAAGTTTTAGAGAAACAAATCTATGGAAGAATATCTCTCATGAAAGAGTATATTGAGACTGATATGGATGTGTCAGTCTAAAGGCTCAAAACCTCACTGGCTTTTGTCTACCAAATTTAGTCACTACCATTCTCAAGGAAAGTAATTTCAAAAATCATGTTATGAGTTTCTCAAGCTCAATTGAATCTTGCTCATGAAATATACAACCAAAAATCGTTGAAAACCACAAAAACAAAGAAAAAAACTCTTTTTTTTTCAAAGATATAAAAGTAAAACACAACCTAAATCCCTTCCCCCACACTTAAAACTGACATTGTCCCCAATGGAAGGTGAAATGCAAAGAAAAGGCAAAAATAACCAGAATATAAATGCAAAAAGAAAGAGAAAAGGAACGAACTCCCCTTGGGTTGCCTCCCAAGCAGCGCCTTTGTGTTATTATCGTTGGCTCGACATAAGGTTTCCTTTTTCAATCAGTATAAATTGGATCCTCAAGGTCCAATTTATCCACCTCCTATAGTTGTAAACCTTCGTAGAAAGGCTTAAGTCTATGGCCATTCACCTTGAACACTTTGGAAGTGGCTAAACTTTGAATTTCAACTGCACCATGTGGAAAAACATTAGTAACAACAAAGGGTCCAATCCAACGAGAACACGACTTACCTGGAAACAAACGAAGCCGTGACTGATAAATAAGGACTTTTTGACCAACTGTAAACTTTTTTCTCGAAATCTGCTTTTCATGAAAAGCCTTCGTCTTTTCTTTGTAAATTCTTACACTCTCATAAGCATCATTGCGAATTTCCTCTAACTCTTGTAGTTGCAACTTCCTGTGTTCTCCACTTTCATCTATCTTCATGTTGAAATTCTTGATAGCCCAATAAACCTTGTGTTCTAACTCAACTGGAAGGTGGCATGGTTTCCCAAACACCAACCGATAAGGTGACATACCAATGAGTGTCTTATATGCAGTCCTATACGACCACAAAGCATCATCCAAGCACAAACTCCAATCTTTTCTACTTGGATTGACCGTCTTTTCAAGGATGGACTTGATCTCTCGATTTGACACTTCTGCTTATCCACTAGTTTGCGGATGATAGGTAGTTGACACCTTGTGGGTCACATGGTACTTTCTCAACAAAGTCTCCACAGTTTGATTGCAAAAGTGAGTGCCTCGATCACTTATTAGAGCGCTTGGAATCCCAAACCTAGAGAATATGTTAGACTTAAAATCTGTAACAACTTTAGAATCATCAGTCCTGGTGGCTTTAGCTTCCACCCATTTCGAAACATAATCAACAGCAAGCAAAATATAAACATAACCGAAAGAGACAGGGAACGGTCCCATGAAATCGATGCCCCAAACATCAAAAATTTTGCAAAATAGTATAGGGTATTGTGGCATCTCATTCCTTTGGGATATATTACCTGTTTTTTGACAAT